>CM053587.1:133891071-133910770 GCA_028646515.1 Pseudochirops corinnae | reverse complement strand
TGCATAGAAAATGTAAGGCATTACAATAATCCCCCCTATTTTCCCCCTCCCTCCTACTTTCCTGTAGGATAAGATATCCAATTTAGTGTCTATATTATTCCCTCCTCAAGCCAAATTCAATGAGAGTAAGGTTGGCCCATTCCCTTTTGCCTTCCTGTTCTTCCACTCCATTGTAACAGTTTTCTCTTGCCTCTTTCATATGAGATAATTTACCCTATTCTATCTCTCCCTATCTTCTTTCATTATATTCCTCTTTCACCTCTTAATTTTACATTTTTAGATATCATCCATTCCTATTCAACTGATCCTGTGCCCTCTGTCTATGTATACATGTACACATATATACACACACTGTTATGTGTTTATACATGCATATATCCTCCTATACAAACATATATATGCATGTATACATATATACATATACATATATATGTATATGTACATATACATAGACCTTCCCTTCAACTATCCTCATACTGAGAAAAGTCTCATGAGTTACAATGATAATTTTACCATGTAGGAATGAACATAGTTCAATTTTCATAAGTTCCTTATGATTTTTTCCCCTTTTTTCCTTCTCATGCTTCTCTTCCTTCTTGTATTTGAAAGTGAAATTTTCTATTCAACTATTTTTTCATCAAGAATGCTTGAAAGTCCTCTATTTCATCAAATGATCATATTTTCCCCTGAAACAATATACTCAGTTTTGCTGGGTAGGTGATTCTTGGTTTTAATCCTAGCTCCTTTGACTTCCAGAATATCATATTCCAAGCCCTTTGAACCCTTAATGTAGAAGCTTCTAGATCTTGTGTTATCCTGATTGTGTTTCCACAATACTCAAATTGTTTCTTCCTGACTGCTTGTAATATTTTCTCCATGACCTGGGAACTCTTGAATTTGGTTATAATATTCCTAGAAGTTTTCTTTTGGGGTCTTTTTCAAGAGGTGATCAGTGAATTCTTTCCATTTCTATTTGCCCTATGGTTATAAAATATCAGGGCAATTTTCCTTGAGAATTTCTGGAAACATGATTTCTGGTTTTTAGGTTTGTTTGTTTGTTTGTTTGTTTGATCATGGCTTTCAGGTAGCACAATAATCTTCAAATTATCTCTCCAGGATCTATTTTCAGGTCAGTGGCTTTTCCAATGAAATATTTCACATTACCTTCTATTTTTTCCTTTGTTTGGATCTGTTTTTTAGTATCTTGATTTCTCATAAAGTCATTCGCCTCCATTTGCTCCAATCTAATTTTGAAGGAATTATTCTCTTCAGTGAGTTTTTGAAATTACTTCTCCATTTGACAAATTCGGCTTTTAAGGCATTCTTCTCCTCATTGGCTTTTTTGGCCCCTTTTGCCATTTGAGTTAGTCTATTTTTTAAGAGGTCTTATTTTCTTCAGTCACATTATTGACTCTCTTTTCATGATTGTCTTGTATCATTCTCGTTTCTCTTCCCTATTTTTCTTCCACTTCTCTTATTCGATTTTCCAAATCCTCTTTGACCTCCTCCATGGCCTGTAAGCAGTTCACATTTTTCTTGGAAACTTTAGATGCAGGAGTTCTGACATTGTTGTCTTCCTCCCATTCCATGCTTTGATCCTTTTTGTCCCCCCAAAATGATTATATGGTCTGTTTGTGCTTCCTCTGATTGTCCATGTTGCCAGTCAATTACTTGTCTTTTGACCTCTTTGCCACAGTAGAACTCTGCTTTCAGAGAGGAGAGCTTTGTCCCAAATTGCTGGGGTTTTCAAAAATGTTGTCAGTGGTCTGAGGAAAGTGCCCTCTCTACTCTAGAGACACCACACTGGCAAACTGGCGTTTCTCACCCCATAACCACCACTGAAAGAAAGTGACCTAGATCCAATTAGTTCAAGGCAAGTGTGATTGCCCTGTTAATGGACTCTTGGTCCCCTTTAAGTCTGTATGCCAGGAGCTTCTGAGGCACCCAGGTGGCAGAGACTGCATTTCCTGTGCCTCCTCCAACTTTCACCCTGGTTGCAGGGGCTGTACCACACCCTTCCTTTCCAACAGAGTTCCCAGACTGACCTTTTACTTTCTTTTTGGCATTTCTGGATTGATAAGTCTGGAAACAGCCACAGTTGCTGGTGGTTCACTCTCCTTAAGTCTGCTCAGGCAGCTGCTGCCTCCCTCAACATTTTTCATAAAAAAATTGAATAATGCATACTGAATTCAAAGAGATCTTGATAACCTAGAACCCTGGATCCAGCATAAAAAGGAAGTTAAACAAAGACTTTAACTTGTGTTTAAAAAAATAAGTAAAATATATAAGATACATTTTTAGAGCTAATGTTTAGTGGACTAAAATGGTAATATGAAGCAATAGTATGATACTGCAGTCAAGCAAGTAAATGATACTTGTGATCCACTAAGGGAAGCATAATTCTCAGGGACAGACTCACTCTGCTCTGTTATATTCAGACGCAATATACAATGTGAACTGATTTTCACATTCTTTGATCATGTTTATCATTCCTTTTGAAGAAAGGACATGGATAAACTCTAGAGCAACAGAAAGAGAGCAATAAGGTTCACAAAAGTCCTTAAGAGCATTACATATGAGGATCAACAGGAGGAATTGAGGAAGTTTGTCATAGAGAAGGGAAAACTAAGGAAGAACATGACAATATTTGAAGAGCTATCATGTATAGTTTTAACTATATTCTCTCTGCACAGTCCCTGAGGGCAGAACTAGAGGAAACAAGCAGCATTATAGAGATAAATTTGTGCTGTCTATGAGGAGAAACAAATCATAATAATTAAAACTATCCAAAAGTAAAGTAGGTAGTCTCCCTTGTGTTCTTCAGTTAAAAGCTAGAAAACAAAGTTTTGAATATGAAACAAAGGCATTCACTGTTAAAGTTCATGTAGGACTGAATGATATTTACTGTCCATTCTGATTCCTCCCCCACCCTTGTGTCATTCTATACTATTTCAATTTCAATACTAAGTGAAGGTACTGAGCTAAATAAAGAAAATTCCAGTTACTCCAATGGAACATTCAGTAGGAACATGAATGTTGTTAAGACTAATAGTTATTGCAATATCTATTAAGGCCTTCCAGGTCACCCCAGTTCTGTTAAGGAGCTCACAATACTTGTTCTTCCCCCTTTAGCTGCCACAGTAAGCTTGGCCTCCATTCTGTTGCTTACCAGTTATTATTCTAGAATACTTAGGAAGAAATTCTCTGATTTGGGGACATCACTTCATCTTTCTGTGGCTGAGCTTGCTCATTTGTAAGGTAAAGTTTATGGCCTTTAAGGATATTTCCAACTGCAAAATTATCTAATTTTCTGTTTTCAGTGGTAGGGACTGTATCTTATTCAGTTGAGCAGCTGGAACTTCATTGGCAACTACCAAGAAGAATGACTGTAGCACCTTTCTACTGGGAAAAATAAAACACAACAAAACACAACAGTTATTACTGGGCTTCAATTGTCTTTTGATTAGATGAAAAACTTATATAATCTTCTCATTCTTTCTTCAGTATTGGGTAAATTATCTAATACCTTACAATACATTTTATATATTCATTCTACTTAAGCAAGAAGTTGGACTTGAGAATGTTCTATAAGATACTTGGAATAAAATAATGCAGGCAGTGAAAGATATTAGCTGGGTGGATATTCTATTTTTTACTCCATAAGGGATGATTTTTAGACTGAAATGTCAGTTCAAGGAACCTCTAGAAATTTAACTTTCCAAAATGACTGTCATTTACCAAGGATTCAGCATTATAAATCATTACAGCTAGAACCAAGAGAATGAATGGGTAATATATTATAACTCTGAGGATTTAGAATTCTTTGATTTCTGCTTTCCCTTAACAAGTTTGGAAGGAAATTTAATTTTTAAATTAGATTTAATAACCATACAGGAGCTGAGAAGACCATTGTGTATGGTGCTACTATCACTATTACAAGGAAAAAAGTCAGTCCTTGATGAGCCATTACAAATAATAAGATTTTAAAACCACCCTAAAATTATTATACAAAATATGAAGGGTAGATTGAATTGTAGTTTATATGTAGGAAATAGCAACTTAACTATCTCACGGCTAATATTAGCATTTGATGTATCATTCCTGTCCCAGAAATATGAACTTCTTAGGTTTTTATATTTTTCCAATAGTGTTTCTATATAATCTTAAAGGGGGTGGGGGGGAATACCAAAATAATGCACATCCTTCCATCATTTTGTTCTTTGAATGACACGTTGGACAATGTTTTATTTTTCCAGATCAATAAAAAGTATTTATTTCCTTAAATATACTCATTTCCATATTATTATATATGCACACATATGTGTATACATATATGCCCATATATTCTGAGCTTGAGGAGAGTTCTCTTTCCCTAAATATTTAATAAATGTAACTCAATCTCAAGTTCAATTTTTAAAGTAGATTAGCACTGACCCAAAGAAGAAAACATACTCAGTGTTTAGCTGTTGATTCAAAAAATATGTATAGTTTATCATTTACATAGATGGATTCCCATAAGCACCTAAAAAGCAGCGTGACTAAAAAAGAACTCATGGTAAATTTCAAACCTTCTTCTTAACTCCACTATTTCTCTCAAATGCATCAAAATTCTTAGGAATAGATCTTTTTTATATTTACTTTTTTGCTTTTTGGAGAGGGAGAGGGCAATTGAGGTTAAGTGTTTGGCCCAAGGTCACACAACTAGTAACTGATAAATGTTTGATGTCAAATTGAACTCAGGTCCTCCTGACATTAGGGGTAGTGCTTAACTCACTGTGCCACCTAGCCACCCCTGAGTAATAGATCTTAACCACCTTGATGCCACTATTGAGTTTTTATTCTCTTTAACCAAATATGTTTAATTAGTTGCTCTTCCTTAGAATTTATACTCTTTCTTTCTCTTTCTCTCTCTCTCTCTCTCTCTGTCTGTCTCTCTCTCTCTGTCTCTCTCTCTCAACTATGAATACATTATATCAAATGTAGAAATAATAAATATATAATAATCCATACAAATCTGGGTTATATTTTCCTTGTGTTGTTGTCCTTCATTTTCAAAGAGGACCATGGCGTCAGGGAAATGATTACATGACTTGCAGTTGACATAGATTTTAGTGAGAGAGAGCTGTTCAAGGTCACCAGCTTCATTTTCTTTTCCAGAACTATGTGGATCCAGTGACCAAATATTCATGTGGATGACTTGAGAAGGCCCAGGATGCAATGGGAGACCCTGGCCCTTTAAGACTGTAATGATAAGGGAATTTGCAGATGCCCTTGTATTGGCTTGGTTTTTGAGTTGAGTGTTAAAACCCAGAGCTTGTGAATCCCACTTATAGGATGGACTTGTTGACATGAAGAAAGAGGGCTGAACTGGAAGGAGCTGTGAATTGGGAGAGAGGTCCAAGCCTAGACAAGGCCAGAAAGACTTTTGGAGAGCAGTATCCAGTATCGTGGAGCCTGAGTTGCTGAATGAAAGAGTTGTTGAGAGAAAGATTGCTGAGGGCCCATTGGAGCTGCACAGGAATTTTGAGAACTGCTACCCAGAGCTGCCAAGGAGGCATGGCTGTGATACCAGTATTTTGTTTCTCTGTTTTCACATTGTTTTGCCAGATCACCTGCTGATGAAGGACAATGCCGCTGTTGTAGAAATCCTGGAACCTGGCTGTTGGTTCAGAAAAATTGAAGGAGGATTTTCTTGTATTATGTTCACAGAAATCCTGGAAGAAGGTCCTGCTGATGTTTTCAGAGGTTCTGGGACTGTTATATAGGCAGAGAGTGACTTGATGAGGACACTGGCTATGGCTTTGTTGAGCCTTGTCGCCCCAGGAACTGAGATTGCTGAGGGCTTGCCTTGGAGTGAAAATGAAAGAAGCGTCTTTCCTTGGGTTTTCAATGCTGAAATGCTATCTTAACCTTGTTGTAACTTAAGGGTGGATGGCCTTTAGTGCTGTCCTGCCCCTTTTGAGAAAGTGCTTGGTGTTAATGGATGGTATTGTAATTTAATAGTGTCCAGGGGTGGGAAACCTTTGGCCTTTTTGTGCTCTGTGATTGACTAAATGAATGTACTTTGTTTATGATTGAAAACTATTCTCCATTTGAGAAGGGACTAAATGAATGTACTGCCCAGGAGTGGGCTACTTTGACTACTGATCCAGGGGTGGGATACCTAGACCTTGGTGCTTTCCAATTGAATTGAGAACTTAGTTGCTAAATGCATGAGTTACACTGTATTTTGACTCTCTGTTCTATGAATGTTTTGCTGAATAAATGGAGTTTGCTATGCTGGTAATCCAAACCTTGGAAGTTGTCTTTGCTTGGCATTACAAAGGCTGAGGACTTTTCACATACTTAGTTAGAGTGAGGTAATACCCATTCAGTGAATAGGCCTCTTTAGGAAGTGAATCAAGGATGGACCTTTTCAATTAGAAAAAAAGAAAAAGTCAAACTGGGAAGGAATGACCCTCAAGGTTGCTGCTCCAAAGAGAAACAGTAACCATTGATATTCACTCTAGACCCAGAGGATATAAAATATAGCCATCAAGGGGAGCTTGAGCAGGGACCCATTGTGGTCCAAAGTATGAGCTTCAGAGTGAACTGGGTTAAAGGTTTTGAGGGAGGAAGGAAGGAATCTAGCTAGTAAACACCAAGTTAAATAGGTCACTTCTGGCCATCAAAGTTTGCCTTCCTTTCGAGAAGAGGAGAGGAAGGGAGAGATGGAGAGAGACAGGAGGAACTGAGTTACCCAACTAGCTGGGTCCCCATTCAGGCACCTTGGTCTACTCACAGGCTGTGTTTGTTCTTCTTTTTCAAAAAAGACCATGGCATCAGGGAAATGATGACATGACTTGAAGCCTGATGCACTCAATACCTCTGCAGGAGGGTAGAGAGAGTGGGCATGTAGAGAAGCCACCCAAAAAGACACATGAATGAAAAAAAAAGTATATACACCAAATAACATACAACCCTGAACTTTGAACATTGGTGTCCTCTTTCTATCCATAAAAGGTCCTGGATGAGCATTTCTTTTTGCTCCTACTGCTAAACTGAATTGATTTTATACTATGTTTAACTAATGCCTCACTGGGTACAACATCTCAGAAAAACTGGCTTATTCCTCTGCTTGGATAAACTTACTTCTCAACAATTTAATATCCATCAGTTCCTGCTTTATATATAGATGATGAATCTCTCAAATCTTTCCTTTTTACCTTTCTGTATCTCTCTCTGTCTCTTTGTTTGTCTGTCTTTCTCTCCCTCTCCTCTGCTTTCTCAATTTTACTAGCATATTTATTTTCTACATTATAATCATTTCCAGATCACCACGCAAAAAGTGAGTTATCTCAGCTTTTGGAAAAAAAAGTAAAAACAAAAATTAAAATGAATGATAAAAGTAAATCAATTATTTTTTTAAATAAAATCTAGCCTCCAAAACCCAAAATATCTCATAAAAGTAAGTGAACAAAAATTATGTTCCTATACACAAAATACCCATATTAAGCATACGGCACCCCAAGTACAGAGAGAGACCACATGTGATAAGGGAAGAAGAACAAGAAGAAAGAGTAGCATTCACCAATTTCTGCTAGAACTGATAGACTACTAAACTGAATTGATTTTACTTGCCCAGATGGCAGCTACTGCTGCTCTCAAGGGTCCAGAAATGCTGAGGTTTGGGGATTTAGGGTGCTCAAGACCCCAAAATACCAACATGTTGGATCCTGCCAAATGAATTCAACTCAAGCCTTCTCTCAGTCAAAGTAAAACAAAGTTTAAAAAATATTCACCATAATGAGTAGACTCTCAAGGAGCTTAAGTATTTGTGACACTTATATTGACAAACAGGGCCAGAGCAATCTGACACAAACTGAGTCTGAGCTAGACTGAATCTGACCCCTTCATAGAGGCAAGATGGATCTTATATACAGAAAGTTTGTGGGAGAGATCTAGCGGTGGTCTAGAGGAGGGGTTTAGGGAAAGTTTTGAAGAGAAGTCTAAGGAGGGATAGGGTTCAGACTCCAGAAATGAGATTAAGGGTAGAAAATAGCTGAAGGCTACTTGGAGATGATGACAATGGAGGGCTAGGCTGTTTAAGAGTAACAGATTTGGGTATAGATATTTTGATAGGATAAAAGGTGGGAAGTAGCTAGACAATGGAGGGCTAGGTTAGGTTAAGAATAACAAAGATTTGGGCATAGCAATAATGAAAGCCTTATGGCCTCAGGCAAATGCCTCATCAAGCAGGATGATTCAAGGGGGTTCCCAGAGCCTGAACTTCATCACAGATAACTGTCTGATTGTGTTCCTCCTACTTCAAGTCCTACCTACTCTCCCTTGCCAGTCATCCAATAGTCTTAATTAGTTTTTAACCAATGGTCTTTATTCAGATAACATGCTGAAGGCAGTTAATACAAAACATTCTTCTAAAAACCTGGCTCATTCCTTCCCAAAAATGCACACAGCATCCATGGGAGGAATAAGCGTAAACTTAGATCATAATATTTGTGAGACACACTTGTGAGAAATATGTGAGACAAAGATTTAATTCACCACAACAGGGCTGGAAATACTTCTTTCTGTATAGAACTCTCATACAGAGTCCTTTGTTGTTTTTTGTTATTTGTCATTCATTCTCAAAAAGGACTAGTGACATCATGGGGTTGATATATTGACTTTAATATAAAGTAGATTTAAGTGAGGTAGAGCTCTGCAAAGTCATCAGGCTCACTGTCTCCTCTGAAACAGGGAACAGTTGTTCTCAGGAGAGTGACTATTATCAATCCTTACAAAAACCAATCTTTTTCTTATGTTTGACAGTGTCTCATGGCAAAGATGTCCTTTGTAAAATCCTTTGACCCTCCTTTTTATGACCCATATTGTTTTTTTTTTAAAAGGTACATTAACTAGCTTCTGACAAAGTCCCACCCCTGCCTTAGAAACTTATAGTATTAATATGAAAAAACTAGAGAATAGTTAAGAGCTAACCTATCTATCATTGGCAATGTGTGCCATTGACGTATAGGACTGAGAGAGGACAGGGACTATGGCATTTATCTTGTTAAACTTCCTTTATAAAACTTTATAAAACCATAGCTTAGAGAGATAAATTACTTGTCCAAGATGATACAGTCAATAATTAGAAGAGATACTCTCTGCCTAGTTTCTGACAGATTTCTGACATACTACTTTCCAGATTTCCTGGCAGTTTTTGTCAAATAATGAGTATTTATTACAATAGCTGGGATCTTCGGGTTTATCAAACACTAGGTTACTGAATTAATTTGATTCTATGTGTTATGTTTTTAATCTGTTCCTTTGATCAATCATTCTATGTCTTATCTATTACCAAATTACTCTGATGATTAATGCTTTATAGTGTATTTTGAGATCTCATACTGCTAGTTTCCCTTTTTTCATTTTTTCCATTAATTCCTTTGATATTTTTGATGTTTTCTTCTTCCAGATGAATTTTATATATATATATTTAGCTGTATATATAAATTCTTTGTTAATTTGATTGCCATGGCATCAAATAGGTAATTTAATTTAGTTGGCATTGTCATTTTTATTATATTGACTTGGCTTACCCTTGAGTAATTAATAATTCTTCAGTGGCTTAAATATGTCTTAATTTGTGTGAAGAAAATTTGTAAATGTCTTTATATCATTCCTGTGTGTGTCCTACCAGGTAAGTTGTCATTTATTTTACACTGAAGTTATTTTAAATGGAATTTCTCTTTCTATACTTTCCTGCCAGTTTTGGTTGGTAATACTGTATATAGAAATTATGATAATTGTCGTGGATTTATTTTATATCCCAAAACTTTGCTAAGTTGTTAAATGTTTCAACCAGTTCATTAACTGATTCTCTAGGGCTCTCAAAATATATCACATCTGCAAAGAATGATAGTTCTGGGTCCTGGTTTTGTATTTTTATTCTAGCTTTTCTAGGTATAATATATGAACATTTGTGATAATAGGCATCCTTGCTTTACTCCTTCTTTATCACCAGGGTTTCTAGTTTATATTAAAGATAATGCTTGCTCTCCATTTTAGATAGATACTACCATGGTAAGTTGATATATGAATGCACCAACTTACGAGATTTCTGAGATATGAGTTGTCACGCGATCAATTTTTTGCTTTGAATTAATAGCCACAATTTCAGGTAAGAGCCTGCCACTAGTTGGTGCAGTGAATACCACAACTCAATGCCCACCCAGAATCCCATGCCTCATGTGTTCAGTCCATGTGTTTACCTCACCAGCAAAGAAAATTAAGTTAAGCTAAAGTAAAAGTAGCAATTAAGTTAAGGAATAAAGTATAGCATTAAGAGTGTAGTGAGTAAGTGAAAGAAAGTGACCAAAAGAGCATGAAACAAAACTCCTCTAATCTCCTCCATCTATCTCCTCTACCCTCTACCTCCACCAATATCCTCTGTTAGCTCAAGTCATCTGATATCCAAGGTAAATATATATTTTATAAAACCAGTTTATTTCTTTAAATTCTCTTTTATTATGTTTTTACATAATATTTGTTATTTATAAATACTTTTTTCTTATTTAAAAACATGTAACAAAAATTACTGGGGAGGCATTTTCAGGGCTGGAATGGATTAATGGCATTTCAATTAATTTCAATGGGGAAAATTGATTTGATATATGAGCAAATTGAATTATGGGCTCAGTAATGGAACAAATTAAACTTGAAAGTCAAGGTACCACTGTACTTATCATTTTAAGAAAGCTCAATTTATCTCTGTGTTTTCCTGATTTTAATAGGAATGGGTGTTGTATTTTGTTAAAAGATTTTTTTTTTTACCTAATGATACAATCCTACTATTTGATTGTTTTTTTAATTCATGTTCAATTATGCTCAATGTTTTAAAATATTGAGCCAACCATGTGTTCTGGTATAAAGTGCACCTAGTCATTGCATATGATTTTTATTATATATTGCTATAATCTCCTTGCTTATACTTTATTTAAAATTTTGCATTAGTATATATTGAGGAAATTGGCTTATAATTTTCTGTTTTGGGTTTTGCTCACCCTGCTTTAGGTATCAAAACTGTATTTGTTTCTTAAAAGGAATTTAGTAGGATTCCTTTATTTTTCTTTTCAAAGACTTTATTTATAATAAGAATTAATTATTTTTCAAATGTTTAGTAGAATTTTCTCATAAATGCATCTGGTCTTGATTTTTACTCAGGCAACCGATTCATTTATCTTCTGTCCTATATAGATTTATTTATGGAACTTAATCTGTGATGACTGACATCCATTTTTAAACATGTTCCTGATACAACAAACCATGCAATGTAGTGAAAATTAATTTCTGTTGGCATTGTCTGTTTTAATTTGATGTCATCAGGGAATCTCAAAATTTAAATTGAACTTAGAATTCACTTAGTCCAAAATTTTACTGAGCCGAAACCCATGCTATAGTATCCCCACTAAGTGGGCATTCAGTTTCTCCCAAATGACTATAAGTGATAGGGAACTTGTCACCTTTTGAGACTTTTCATTTCAGTTTTAGACAACTCTTGTTTTGAAGAAGGGTTTTATCTTAAACCTATTTGACTAAAATATGTATCTCAGTCATGCCTATACTCTCTAAGTGTTGCCTTGTTAAGACCTTTTAAAGTAAGGTTAATTGGCTCTTACTCAAAAGATCTCAACTTTTACTTGACAGCAACTTTCCAGACTACCTTCATGTTTTCCTCATCCTTAGAACTGATTGTAGAAACTTACATTTTAGTTAAGACTTCCAGTTAGGCAACTTTTCACTATACTGTCATTCGCAACAATATGCCTGGGAAAAATGTATAGTTCTGTTTCCCACTACCTATAATATAAACCTGTATAGCAATAACTCTGAAAGATCAAAACCTACATGAGGAAAAACCTTTAATTGGTTCACAAAATGCCAGTGTTTGATTTGTATGTTAATTGTATGAAATTGACATTTGTATAAAACTTTACTATTTGTACAGTGTTTTACATCTAGATCTTTTTTTTTTTTCCATGAGGTAGTTATTATGTGCATTTTTAATCTATTTTAACAGAAGTCCTTAGAAAGGTTAAGTGATTTGATGGTTTTTACACTGCTAGCAAATTACACAGACATGAGTTGAACTCTAGTCTTACTGTATCAATATCCAACACTCCAGTCTCTATATCACTGGCTCAGAAGTAAAATATCTTCTAAGTATCACATTTTTTCATTCCTGGTGATTCTATTCTATTCTACTTTATCCACAGAACAATAAGAAGATGCTTTCTCAGTTTGAAAGAGGAAGAATTCAGGAAGTTTGGGGCTCTAACTTTGAGTATGGCTGATATCTTCAAAACAACAAGAAAACACATAGTTGTAGAAAATAATAACTTTCTTTTTTTCAGTAATGGATGCTTCATCCCCTTCCCCCCTCATCCTCCAACACAGAATCATCATCCACATGAGAATGAAGCTCTTATAAGAACTGTTGTGACCAACCAACATGTCAGTACACGCAGACAGAAAAAAACCATTCTGAAATGCCTGGCAAGATCAATTCCTACCCAGACCTTGAAGAAAATGTTCTTTAAAGTGAGGAAAGTGAAGACTTTATTTAGAAGGGAATTTTATACTTGATATACTTGAAAATATGGCTGGTTTTGTTCTTTCATGTCTATATTTTTCTATAAGTTTTAAATATAGGACATTTTTTCAAATACAATGGGAATTTTTTTTTCAATTGTTATTTCCAAAAATTTGAAAGGAATATACTATGGAAAACCTCAAATTATACAATTTCTGTTAAAATCCAGGCAAGTCAGATCATTTTTAACTCAAGTCTCTGGTAACTCTATGCCACGGACTAGACATTGCTAGTGTCTGAGGAAACACACAAAAATTAAAAACTCCCTGCCCTCTAGGAGCTTATATCCTTATGGAAGAAACAACTGCAACCCAGAGAAGTAAATATAAAATAGTACAAAGTAATCTTTTGGCGGTAAGGGAAGCACTAATAATTAGGAAGACCAATAAAGACTTCCAAAACAGGACAATGTTATTTAGTTGAGCTGAAAACGTATTTATGGATGATAAAAGGCCAAAGTTAAAGAAGTTAAAGACAGAGAACAACGAAAGCAAAGCCCAAGGAGGAAGGATAAGCAATGTCATGAACTGATGAGAGAAACTAATCCAATTTAGCTGTAATATAAGGTATCAGAAGAAGAATAATGTGAAACAAGTTTGGAAAACTAGATTGTATGCAGTTTGCAAAACTTATTAAATAGTGACTCTCAGAGTACTGATTTGTTTTAATAAAAAGAAAAGCAATCAAGAACTGTTGACAAGTCTGTGATTATAACCCAAGACACTGAGTTTCCTTTATCCTTAAGAACCTAAACAGATATTCCAAAACAACCTAAATGATTGCCTTTAATTGTGGAAATTTGGTATTTTTGAACCCTTATGTTAACAGAAGTGTTTGTAAAGGCTGTTTTGCTCATTTGCTAATCATTGAGTGATATTAGCTAACATACTCAGTTTTGACTAGACTCCTTCAGTTTTAAAAGGTTCAGGTTTGAGTTGGCTAATTAATCAAAAGTTTGGTTTTTTTTGAGCACCCTGGTGAAAGGCCATTATATAAAGTCTTTTGTTGCTCCATTTAAGCACCTACATCAACATAATTGTGAAGTACAGTACTTTATTATATTTTGTGGTATAACTTCAATACTTAGAAAAAGTAACAGATTGCATGTAATAGGAAAATCATTACAAGAGGGGGACACTGAGGAATAGAAAAACTATCTTGACTCACCCACTTAATAAAAAATCTTGAGTCAGAAAACTCAGAAATTTCTACCTCATATATGTCATCCCATTTTGAACATGAGAAAAAGTTTGAAGAACCAGTGGTATCCAATAAGATCTGGCTTAATCTCTCAAACTTTCTTCATCTCACTGTGCAACATGAAAATGTTTGCATGACTACCATGCTCTTTTTTGTGGTTCTCCGTTTATATAAATTACAAGGGTAACTGTTACAACGATTTGTCTTTTTCTATTCTTTTGGCTGAAGCTACAGTTCTCAATTTCAAATGTACTAATAATGAGAAAGCCTTGAAATTATATTCACTATTTCTCTTGGTAGATTAAAATGTCAATAGATACATTATGGCTAGTTGAATCATCTCTGCCCTTCTCCTGTAATTATTTTACTCTCTGCTATCTTTTGCAAATAAATATTTTCAGTATCTCTCAGTAAATTAAGCAACATCATTTCCATCTCCAACATAGGAATCATATTTCTTAATATTATGAGCCATCATATTTGGCTTTTCCGTGGGAACAAAATCTATTGTGATTTGGATCAAATGATTTCTACTGAGCAGAAAAATGTTTAAAGCAAACTCATTCATTCATCTCTCTCACCTACCTCCTTTGCCATGGCCACCACAGAATAAAATTTACTAGAAAAATATAAGCCTGGGAGTCAAAAGACGTAAGGAAATCATTTTTGTCATTGTTCCTCAGTTTCTGTATATGTGGCTAGGATATAATTGGTACTAAGTGAATGCAACTTGATTGACTGATCTTTAAAAGGAGAAGGCCGAGATATAGTATTTTAAAACTTAAGGAATGTTCTACATCAATCATGATCCAAGATTCTTTGTAATATAGTAATCTGTAATATAGTAGTCTACAATATTCTAAAACATGTCAGTACAGGATAAACATTCCACTTTGTAAACAGGTTAATATAAAAAGAACATATACTTTTCACTTGTTTCAAGGATAACTACAAAGCAATTCAGACAATGGGAATGACTAAATAAATCAAGTGTTTGGGAGTATATATCCAAAAACATTCTGGAAGTTTCAGTAATAATGCAAATGATCAAAAGAACAAACAAATGGTTTTGAGGAATTGGTCTGTCTTTACTAAACAATAAAAAACCTAATTCAGGGCAACTACATAACCACCATTCAGCAACAAAGTACCCTTATATTATACCTTAGGAACATGGTCTTCAACAAACTTGTACCCACAACTTCTCTCCAAAAATAAATTCCTCTAATGAATTTCAGTGAGAGAGTCTTCAAGTAATTGTGACCCCCCCAAAAATAATATATGCCCATGCTTTGTTATCCAAAGATATCCTTGGCCATGTCACAATCTTTCTGCCATCTGCCATTCCAAATTCCTTTCTTGTCCATGATAGCCTAACCAATCATACAATCTTTCTATTTTCTCAGAAGTCTTTTGGGGAACAACAAAGCAGTGATCAAAATTGCAACAAGTGACAAAGTTTCCACAAATTGTTTTTATGAGGGAGTAAACTGGGAATATGCTCCAGGGCCATAAATTTAGGGAACGTTGGATTAAAGGGCGTTGACAGAATTGTTGCCCTATAGCAGATAGAAAAGAGGGAGAGAGAGTTTATCATAAAATCAGCAAAAATGATTACAAAAATAGGAAGGTACCAGATGGTGGGCTAGGATGAGCTCCTATCCTTCCCTAAACTACTCTCTGCCTCAATCAGTTGACAATACACTCCCTGTCATTTCTTGGGAGATTGTTTTGGTGCTTATCCCAGGTACAAACGTGCTTAGTTGCAGCTTTACTTGTTGGTTATGTAGAAAATATGATTCTTATTCACATATGAATTAGATCAGATAGCCTTGAGGACTTTTTCAATCTGTTATTCTGAAAAGGAGAAGCATAAAGGCTATAGTGTAGAAACTGGAAACAAAAGGGATAAACAAATGACTTTTTTATTAATATACTGGAGAATGAATATCTGATCACTCCAATGTCAGTAGATAGGTATCATATATGAATTTTCCCCCCTGGCCCAGACCTATGATTTTATCTGTGCAGAGATTTGAATTTCTGTTGGGGAAAGTTTCTCAATTTAAATAAGCAACTCCTCTGTGACTAATAGTATTAGTTCTCTGGAGAACAAAAAAACTAAATTTACCCATGTTCACATAATTAGAAAATGTCTAAGACAGGAATTGAATTCATGATTTCCTCATTCCAAGTTCAACTCTCTACCACACCTGACTTCTTCATGTACAATTAGTTCAATAACAAGATATTTTACAATTTACACGTCACTTTCCTTTATGTTATCTCTTTAATATACTAAGTTAACATTTATGTGAAGTATTTTATCTTTAAAACATAATGAAACTTATGTTCCCCAAAAGTAAATAATTTTAATAGCCACCACCTAATAATGAGTGCTAGCATTTATGCAACACTTCAAGATTTTAAAACACTTCACAAAGATTATCTAATTTGATCTTTACAACAACCCTGGGAGGTAGATACTGTTTTTATCTCCAATTTACATATGATAGAACAGAGGCAGACTTAAAGATGAAGTGATTTTTTTTTTCCTAGGGTCTTATAGCTAGGAAATATGTGAGCCAAAATTTGAACTCAAGTCTTCCTGACTCGAGGTTCTGGGCTCTATCCATTGTATCAGTATCATCCAGCTGCAGCTTGCATATTACAAAGTCAGTAATTCTTACATATGAGACTGAAACCAAAATCTCTTCATGCTCATTCCTGTGTTACATATTTCTGAATAATTTCTTTGATTTTATTTCTTTTCAAGCTTTTCAATTTCCTACAATAAAGCCTAGCTAGTTTTCCACAAACTAAGATGTTGTCTCCTCAAAACAGATCTACCAAGAAAATATCAGATACATTAGAAAGTATTGTTTCATTAAATATATTCCTCTTCATTTCATCAACAATTATGTTTATTACTTTTCATTTCAGAATTATCTTCTCTCTCTTTTCATATATTCTTTCATTAATTACTCTGATCTCTTCATTTTCCTGCAAAACCTACTAATTTCCATTAAGTTTATCTGTATGTGTGTGTTTTTTCACAGTAGACTATAAGTCCCTTGAGGTCTGAGACACTTTCATTTTTCATCTTTATATTCCAAAGGTTTGGCATAGTGCCATATACATAGCAGATGTCTAATATATGTTTAGTGAATCTAATTGTCTAAGATACCTACTAAAGCATATGTGATTAGTATCCATTACACTTTAATATAAGCATGTTTACTATAGTATTGGTCAATGACTAACTAGTTATTTTTAAATAAGTACATCCTTTCATATAACTTTGATAATTATGGTTTCTAAAAATTAGCTGTCATAGCACCTTTACTTAGAACACCAAGCAAATGTTCTTTTTTTAATCCCTTAAAAATGACAAATTTTACTTACATCTACATCTATCTACCTATCTACTGATAGACGGATATAGATACAGATCAGATATAGATATAGATATACAGAGGAAAATGAATACCTGACAGAAGGCTTAGCAATTTTAAATTTAAGGGTAACCACCAGACAGCTATTTTCTCATCATGTTGAAAATTCATTAGAAATGTGTAAGATGTGATCTAGGAAAAAATTAGGACTCTGTGTTCAACCCACAAGACTTAGCACTTTCATTTTATAGTTTACTAATACCTTTGAGTCCTTTAAAAGTGACAAACATTTTATGTTCATCTTTTAAATGCTATCCAGGCACCAAAGCAAATAAGAATCAAACATACCTGCCAGTTGAGAACTGAAGTTAACTTAGCTAATTGTAGTAATGATATGATGTCTTTAATCTGAATTGAACAATTCAATATTTATTGCACACCACATTTGCACACCACTATGTTTGGAACTTATGGTAATGAGCTAAATGACTCATCTTAATTCTAAGAAGTCATTGTGATTGGTTTTGGTATTTATAAAGATTCAGCTCAGCACCATCTGTACCTTCAAGAAGCATGTAATCTAAAAGAAGTATAGAATATTATTCACACATTATTATCACACAGAGAAGGGCATGTGATTGAGACAAAGGAAATGTACAGGTAAAATAATATAAGAAATTGGAGGAGAGATTTTTTTTTTCTTTTGATGGGATTTTAGGAGGAGTTGAAAACCTTCATGAGTGAGGAAATAATCAAATTGGGTCTTGAAGAAAAATATAACAAAAACTGGAATGTAAAGGATTTCAAGGACATTATAACCTTGTATGGAAGAAATTAAATATATAAAAATTACAATGCAAATAATTATACCTTAAATGAGGTTATATTAAGAGTATAAAAGGCAAAAGCAAAATGCCATAAAAGGTCAAAGGCTACAAACACAGCTACATAAGAAAAGGCAGGAAAAGAAATTATTTTGGGAAAGATGTTTAATTCACATTTAGACATGTTGACCTTATATAGTTGGGGGATATTTCAATAGAGATGCCAAACAAATAATTGGAGATAACTGTCAATTTTATTTTTTTGGATGGGGGAAGATAGGGCAATTGGGGTTAAGTCACTTGACCAAGGTCCTATGGCTAGTTTTTTGTGTTAAGTGTCTGAGGCTTAATTTGAACTCAGGTCCTCCTGACTCCAGGGCTGGTGCTTTATTCATTGCACCACCTAGCCACCCCTAGAGATAAGTGTACAAAACCACAGGAGAGAGACTGGGTTTTTTATATAATTCAGAAGTCACCTGCTTTGATGAATAGTTCAAATGATAGGAATAAAAGGAATGGTCAAAGAAAACCCATGGAAAGACAAAAGCTAAGAATAAGCTGTGCCTCTGGGAATTCTAACATTTTGCAGATGAGGAAGGAAGAACTTAATGTGAATGGGGTGAACTCATAAAATGGAAGCAAAGAGTAGTAAATTAAAAACCAGAATCATAAACCAACAGATTCGGAGCACCTCCAGAGAAAGAACTGATGACACTGAATGCAGATCAAAGGATACTATGTTTTATTTTATTGTAATTTTTGTCTGTTTTCTTTTACCACACGACTAATATAAAAATATTTTTGTATAAATGAATATGCATAACCTATAATAAATTGGTTAGCTTAATCAGGAAGAGAAAAAGAGGAGGAAAAAGTAAAAGGAAAGGGAGAAATTTTGGAATCAATTTTTTTTAATGTTAAAAATTGCTTTTATATGTGATTGGCAAAAATAAAATATTTAAAAAAGAAGATAAAGTAAATATTGGGAAATGACTAAATTCATTTATAATTTTAAATTATATAAAACTGTATTATGTATATATATATATATACACACACATATATATTTATAATAAAGATAAAAGAAATATATTGAAAAAAATTCTTACAACATTGTGCCACCTTAAATTGTTTAGTGAAAGGTCATGATTTAGTATGTTCTCATGCTAGAGAATCTACAGAAACTTAACAAATACTTAATATTGTTTTCATTCACTAATTCATTCAGAATTATTATTGTGAGTTTCATTAGAAAGGTGTATAATATATGTATACATGTGTTTTGTATATCCATTTCGATAGACCAATCAACCACCATTTATTTTTTTAATTAATTTATTTTCTTGTTTATGTCACTCATTTCCATGAGATTTTGAGTTACAAATTTTCTTGCAATCTTTCACCTACCCACCACCCCAAAACAACAATCCCACTGTATACCCCTTCCCTCAATCTGCTCTCTCCTCTGTCCTTCACCATCTCCCCTCTGACTTTCCAGTAGGACAGGATAGGTCTCCCTATGCTAGTGTCAGAATATCTTAAATCCCAGTCGCATGTAGTTAATAATAATTATATATATATATATATATATATATATATATATATATATATATGTATGTACATATATATACACACGCACACACACA
>CM053587.1:133863058-133890571 GCA_028646515.1 Pseudochirops corinnae | reverse complement strand
CTTGAATATGTCAGTCATATAGGTTACCTATTTTCTGCTTTCATTCTTATCAACACTGTTAAATATATATTAGATTAATAAGATTTTATTTGTTTTAGTACATATACACATAAGTACATTATTCAGTGAATAACTACATATATACATATGTGAATATATGTAGCTATATTATACATATTTATTCACACACATGTATATGTGTATAGATACATATATATGCATACATACAAATATATGAAATATATAGAAGAGAATTCAATATAGCAGAAGAATTTCTCTCTATGTAAAGAAACCAGACTTCCAAAGTTCCTTGTCATGTGATATTTGGTATTTTCAAAATTGTTTATTAGTTTTGCATATATGAATCTTGTGCTGCAGCTATTAGGAAAAATAGCAAGACTAATGAATTGTAACCCTCTAAAAGAAATGAACTAGATTTCATTCTATGTTACACTATAAAAATTCCTAAACTGTTATATAAGATGCAAATCTGCCCCCTTTTATATAACTGCATGCAAATTTCTACTCCTTTTGGTAAAGGATATATAGAATGAATGACAGAACAATGGCATGTAAAAAAAATAAAATCTAGGAATAGAATAAATGATTATATGGGGATATGAATGATTTGTTTTCATTTTTTTTTATTCTCTTGGATAAGCTATACCTCAATTTTCCCCTTCATCAAATAATTTTATTGTGACACTCATTTTCCGTTTTCTCATCTTTCCTTTCATATAATCTATACAATGTTTATGATGAATAGGAGCATAATAAAAGGAAGAATAGTTAACAGATTAAAGTGCAGAAACAGAAAAAAACAAAAGAAAATAGAAATAGAAGGAACCATAAATGTCACAAAGTGCAAACCTCTCATTTTATAGAGATCCATAAAAATGAACAACTTGGGCAAGCACACAGATAATTTCACAACCAAGTAGCTCTTATATATAGTCCCAGGCTCATGACTATAGAAATGTTAAAAAATATATATATATGGCTCAGGTATAGAATAAATAAGGAAAGACAGACTAATTCACCACTAACCTAATAGTATTCCTGCACTTGTTTAATGTGTTCCAAAATTTCCATAAGATAGATCTGCTGTTATCTTTCATACCTTAGTGCGTTAATTTCTCCTGAATTATTTTTGTACCATAACTCAGTTGCTTTCTGAATCTGGAATGTTCCTGTGACTCCACGTTCTAGCATCCTCTTCACTCTGAAAGATCTCGTCACCTCTGAAACCTTTTCCTCTGATTGGTGTATCACCAATGCAGCATTCACAATGCCTACAGTAACTATAAGTATGCTGATATGGTTATTAATCACAAAATGTAACAGGCTCTCTACATAAGAAATATAGCTAGAGCATTCGTTTAAATACCAGAAAACTGAGTCTCAAAACCAGAAAGTCAAAGCCAACACAGTAGTTATGAAGTTGGCACATGTAGTTAAAATAGTAAACACCCATGTTCTCAAGCCTTCAAAACAGGACAGTCTACCACAGGCAAAGATCCTCCTCTCCTCACTCAAGACAACTGCTCAGTGTCCAGGCAGCTTGCTCCCAGCAGCTCCAGCCCCCCCACAGTTCTCATCCCAGGCAGTCCTCAGCAGGAGTCCTTAGCAGAGATTCTGGCCGGCTCAGAGGAAAAGGATTTCACACCGCAACTGCAGCCACTGCCTCTGCCACTGCTTCCAGTCAGCACTGCACAGAGACTAGCTTGGTCTGGCATTCTCTTGCTCCACCCCTTTCTGCTATATCAGCAAGTTCGAGGGGCATGGAAGATCTTCAAATCCCAGTATCGTTACAATTGGTCAGTTCCCCCTGGAATTTCTAGCCCAGCTTTTTTTTTTTTTCACTCATATTTATCTCTAGGCTCCCTAGTGCTGACTCTCCAGAATTCTTTCTCTACCAGCCTCCTTCCCTGATATCACATGCCTTCCAACTTCCCCCTTTAAACTTCCATTCATATGTTATCTTTCTTGAATTCAGGGATTTAAAATTTTTTTCTTCTATTTCTATTTCCAGTGCTTATGATAGTACCTAGTAAAATGGAAATATTTTATACATATTGAGTTGATTTGTTTAGTAATAATTATAATAGCTGGAAACACGTAAATTTTTAAGGTTTGTAAAGCATTTGATTTACACATTTTCTTTTAATTTTCAGAATCAACAAACACTTCTTAAGATTCCACTATGTGCTAATTCGTAAGTATATAAGGACAAAAATGAGATATTTTCTGTCCGTGATGTATTTGTAGACAATAATGTAGACATGTTCAACTATACATATATTCAAACTCTATTCTAAATAAATTATATACATTTTTAGGAGAGGCCTTAATAGTTGGAGGGAATCATGAAAGGCCTCGTATAAGAGGTGACAGTTTTGCCTAATTTTTATAAAAGACAAGTATGAAGAATGAATTTCAGGCATGGAGAACAATTTGTGAAAAATCACAGAGCCAGGAGATAGAATGTTTGTGGAAGGCCAGCATCAAATCTTTCATGATTTTGCTACATGTTGGTGAAATGTCAAAGAAAGAAGAAAAGACCACAGATAATGAAATTCAAACAAAGAAAATTCAGCAACTCTTCTTGTTACTGAAGTACAGGGCAGGACATCAATATGAACCTCAAAATAGGAGAGTAACTACAAAATATAATAAACTCACTTCAAGGACAAATGACTTTAAAAACTGAAAGACCTCATGACTTAAAATATATTTTATATATAAATACATATTTATGCTTACATATATTCATATGCACATACAGATACACATACATACATACACACACTCATGTCTAGTTCCTATATTTTCTGCCTTTTTAACTATGATGTTCAGCAAGGTTAGCAGAAGAGTGTGTTTGCTCAAGTAAGACCTTCTAGAATGCAAATGAAGGCCATAAGTTTACGTATAATTTTTGCCTTTGGTATGATTTAATATTGCAAAACTCAGGAGGTGCTAATAGACAAATATGCATATTTCTATGGAAATGAAATCAGCGAATTTTGCATAACTCTTCATTTGCTGTAGAGGATTGTTTTATCCATCTATAAGTAGTCTGCAAAGTACTGTGTTAGTTGCATCTTTTTCTGTATTCAGAACTGATTCGATCCCCATTGGAGATTCAAAAGGAAACATGACATGTTTACTCATGAACGGCTTTGAGCAATGTAGAGAGAAGAATGGGAGGGGGGTAGTTGTACAGAATCACAGAATGTTAGACCTAAAAGAAACTCTATGTATCATGGGGTCTATTTTCTTCATTTTACAAGTGAGACAATTGAGCATGAGAAAGGTGATTTATATAGCCAAAGGTCACATAATTAGTAAATGACAGAACTGAGACTCCAAACAAGATCTTCTGAATCAAAGCCCTTCAGAATCAAAAGGCTTCTTCTAGCATCCCACATCATGCTATTCTCATTCAATCAACAAACAACTATTAAGCATTTGCATATGCCAGATACTGTGATCGGCATCAAAGATGCAAATACAAAACCAACAAATAATATGTTCAACCTAGAAGCAAATATCAAATATTAATATAGTTAATATAAAGTAATTATTGGCATCACTTGGCATGGAATAAGGCGTAGCTGTGTCCAAATCTGCCCTCAGACACTTACTAGCTGTTTGACCATGGACAAGTCACTTCATCCTAATTTGCCTCAATTTCCTCATCTCTAAAATGAGCTGGTGGAGGAAATTGCGAAACATTCAGGTATCTTAGCCATAAAAACACCAAATGAAATCACAAAGAGTCAGATGCAACTGAAAAGCAATGGAACATTTTTTTTTTCTGAGAGAAAGAGTTAGCAATTGGGGAGACCAGGAGAAATCTTATTAAGAAATAGTGCTTGAGTGTAACTTGAAAGAAATTTAGGATTCAAGGAAATGACAGAGGAGCACTTTTTTTCTAACACAAAACCACAAAGACTTACAAATATGTTCTGGGAACAATATGAGACCCAGTTGTGGACAGGAGTAATATCCAGTGATTACTCTAATTAATTTTCATTTTTCTAATATGAATCATATTCTTAGAAATGTTAATTAATACAAAGCAGAATGAAAGGCATAGTAGATAGAGATCCCACATTATAATCAGGAAGAAGTGCATTGAATTCCTGTCTCTGATGCACTATCTATTGACCTACTCAATTCTTGAAGGCTATAAATTACCTAACAATGTTCATGTACTGTTATAAAGAATTTCTTAACCCTATCATGGGTCAGAAAAAAAACAAACAAAAATAAAAACAACCACACAATTTAATTAATACATCAAATCACACCAATTAGCACTGGAAACAAATGCCCATTTGAATATGACAAATGATTACTATAATACACTTCAAGTATTTAGCATATGATAACATTTTTCGTTTTAAAACATTTTTCAGATAATTATGAATGTAATTTGAGGAACCACAATAGGAACAGAAAAAAAAAACAGATATTGGCAGTAATATGGAGGTACATACAATTCTATTTAGGATTTTTTCTTTGAAAGTTATGTCTCTGATCATGATTTCCTACTTCTCCATTTTCATTATTTCTATCTTCTTCCAAAGTCACATATTCATATTCACCATTTTGCCTGCGCTTCAGTCCCTCTTTCTTCATCCCACATTTTATGAAATGACTTTCCTCCATTCAGTCCATAGTTAGGCACTTCAGCAAAGAAGTCTTCTTCTTGAATTCATCATCCCTTTATCTTATCTGCTATTACCATCATACTAATATTTAATTCTGGGCTGCCCCTAGCATCTACCCTTATCTTATCATACTCCCATTTTTAAAATTAAATTTATTTTTCCTCATCATATGTAAAAACAATTATTTTACATTTGTTTATAAAACTTGAGTTCCAAATTCTCTCCCTTGTTCCTTTCCCATCCCAACACTCTATTGAGAAGGTAAGCTGATCAATATAGGTTATATGTATGTAGTTATGCAACATACAACCATAACAGTCATGTGATGGAAGAAAACATAGCCAAAAAATCCTCAAAAAATAAAGTAAAAAAAAAAATGTATGCTCCAATCTGTACTCAGTCACCATTAGTTCTTTCTTTTTTCTTTTTCTTTTTTGCTTTTTTTGGAAGGAGAAGGTAAGGCGATTGGGGTTAAGTGACTTGCCCAAGGTCACATGGCTAGTTTTGTGTTAAGTGTCTGAGCCAGATTTGAACTCAGGTCCTCCTGACTTCAGGGCTGGTGCTCTATTCACTGTGCCACCTAACGGCCCCTACCATCAGTTCTTTCTCTGGAAATGGATAGCATTTTTCATCATAAGTCCTTCAAAGTTGTCTTGGGTCTTTGTATTGCTAAGAATAACTAAGTTGTTCACAGATGATCAGCTTACAATATTGCTGCTACTTTATACACAGTACATTTCATTTTGTGTCAGCCCATGCAAGTCTTTCTAGGTTTTTCTGAGAGCATCCTGTTCATCATTTCTCATAGTACAATAGCATCCTAATTACATCCTAATCACATACCACAACTTTAGACATTCCTCAATTGATGGACATCCCTTCAATTTCTAATTCTTTGCCCCCAGAAATGAACTGTTATAAATATTTGTGTACATAGAGGTCCTTTTCCTTTTTTTGTTTTTTTTTATCTCTTTTGGGATACAGACCTAGTAGTGATATTGCTAAGTCAAAGGGGTATGCTTGGTTTTTAAAACTCTTTGGGCAGTTTCAAATTGCTCTATAGAATGGTTGAATCAGTGCACAACTCCACTAATAGTGTGTTAATGTCTCATTTTTTTCCCCATATCCCCTTCAACATTTATCATTTACCTTTTCTACTGAGTTAGAGTATTTTTTTTTAATGGCTGTAGATATTATCACCTAAAACTAATCATATCTTTTGATCATTAATCAGTTGGGGAATGGCTCTTATTTTGACTCAGTTCTCTATATGTTTGAAAAATGAGACCTTTATCAGAGAACCTTGTTTCAATTATTTTTCAGTTACTATTGTTAATGGTATTTCACTCCACCTTATCCCTTCTTCACCCATTTATTCTATTCTCTATCTCCTTTCACCCTCTCCCTCCTCAAAAGTTTTCTTCTGACTACCCCCTCCTCCAACGTGTGCTCTGGTCTGTGAGTGACCACAAGCACTCTTTTCTTCCCTGGAACTGTGACAAGATTCTCCCCTTCACTGTGGCAACAAGTTCTGCTATGCTAGTGCTCCTCCTTGCCCTGGGCCTGCAACCCAAGACTGAGACCCTAATCTGAGTATGGACAAAGCAACAGAATCCTGCCTCAGTGCTACCAAAAAGACCCTTGTTACCCCCTTCTTATCAGCTGTTTGACCCCCTTACCTTCTGTGGGTTTAGAGCTCTGGAAGCAGCCCCTGCCCGCTGTTGCTACAGATTCTGTCACTCCCAAGGACTGTTTCTAGTTTCCTGGGGCCAGGGCTGTGCAGAGCAGCCTGAGCTGAACTATGCTCCTCTCTTATCTAGATCTGACAAACCCTTCCTGGTGACTTCCAAAGTTGCCTTTGGTATCTGTGGACTGAGAAGTTTCAAAACCACCACTGCTGCCACTGATTCAGTTACCCCAAGAGCTGCTCTGGGTTTGTTGAGGCCCAGGTCTTCACTGACATGGTCTGTGCTGGACTGTGATACTCTCTCAGCCTGGTGCAACAGACCTTTCTTGCCATCCTTTCAAGTTTTCTTGGACTGGAAATATATTTCACTCTGTCATTTTGTGGATTCTGTTTTTCTAGAATTTGTTTAGAGTCATTTTGAAAGGTATTTGGAGGTAATTTGGAGGAGAGCTCAGGCAAGTCCTTGTTTTTACTCCAGCATCTTGCCTCTACCTCCATACTCCCATTTCTAAGTCATTAAACACTTCTAGAGGAAATCATGAACCCATGCTTCATCTACAGCAAATACATGCTATAGAACCTTAATTGGCAACTTCCTACTACACAGTGACTTTCCTTTTTACATAGAATAACAAGAATTCTTTTTACTTTACTGAAAATATCAGTCATTCTTCCTTCATGTGAGATTGTTTTTACTTAACATGCACTTTAAGTCAAAATTTCTTTATTTCTTTTTCATAATAGCTTCCTTTGTTCTAGTCTCACCAGGTAAGATGGACCTCCTCCTTACCAAGATTGCCCACTGTATTTGCATTGTAGTCCTATCCTCTTTGGGCATCACTCTGTTAATCATTTCTTTTCTCTACCCTCTTTCCTTTATTATTTATCTTCCCCTCTATCTTCCCCTTCTTCCCTGACAATAGAAACACATTCAGATCTCCCTAACCTCCCAAAACACAACAATTGAGAACATTTCCTTAACCCTACAAACCTATTAAGAAACAATACTTCATTCCTTCCCTAATAAACTTTTAGAAAAAAAGGATTCTGCACATGCCATCTCCAAAATAAATCTGAAGCAACATGCTTCTAAATTCAGTTCAAATCCCTGATAAAGCTCTCTAATGTAAGAAAATATTCAAATACTTTCATTTACTGAATTTGTAATAGGGAGAAAGATTTGGTGGTTTTATTTTTATCACATTTATATTAGTTTTTTAAAAAAATTTTTTGAAATGCTATCATTAACACTAAACATACCAATGTCCTTGATTTTTGAAAGATGGGCTTTTATGCCATCCAGATTACCCGGTATCTTATGATTTGAGATCAAAAGTTAAAATATACTTTCAAATTCATTCATAGTGTGAGCTGCTTGGCATAATGAGTTCTACAGAAAGTTATAAACCTCTTGCAATTAAAAAGCACTGCAATGAGCAGGTCCTTTGTTATAATTAGCTTCCATTTTGCATTTCCTTTTTGCAAATAAATCTTTACAGCACTGAAATTTGGCTTCAGGTTTTGTTGTCACATACGGCACTCCTGCTTAAGAGATATATCCCCCTTCCCTTTCTTTCTCCCCTATACACCAGCTAGCTACAGTTTAAAATGTCCAATTACAGCAATTATAATCAATTTGGGATTGGCAGACTTCCAAGGATTTGGTTACCATCATATTACACAGAGGGAAACTTTAAAATAAAAAAAAAATAGGATTACTAAAAAATACGCACAGATTCTGACAAACATTCTGGGACAAACAAATGACTCCTATTTTTAGTCTGTCTCTCAAAGTCTCACCACCAGCAATAGAAAGGAAAGAATTGTTTGATCTAATTTTATATACTTTCACCTTGATTTTCCAGCATATAAACATATAGAAGTGACTTACATCAAATTATATTTCTAAATTTTGTAAGCACCAAACTCCCAATATTCCATTAGAAGAAATGATCTTTTATTTTAGCAGTTTTGATTTTTTATCTTATTTTAGCAACTTTTGCTCATTATCTATTTTGTTCCTGAATCTAGTCATTTATTTACTGGATATACAATTTCCCCAATTGAAAGAAACATTAAAATGAATTTATTTCAGATGATAATTTGAATTTTTAAATCTGATTGATTTGCTGTTTAATATACAGGGATAATATAATAGTGTTACTAAAATTGTCATCTTAGAACTCAATACATACTTGTATTAATAATAATTTTGATGATTTTAGGATGGAATGCTCTCCTTAGATAAGAAATATCTCATTGCGTAGGGAAAGAAGTCCCATATAAATTACATAGATCAGAATAAAAATGAGGATTATTCAAATTAAATTTTAAACACCTTTTGGAGGTTGTAATACTTTACTTGTTTCCTTCCCTATATCTTTGGCTGTGCACTTCCTCATAATGTCTATTCTGGTCTAGTCAATTGGAGTTTCATTGGCTTCTATATTTTGGTTTTTCAATATTCAGTTGTATCCTACTAAAGAAAAGAAAGGGGAAGAAGAGAGGAAGGAAGGAAAGGAAGGGGAGGAAGAAGTGGGGGACATTTGTCTATCAGTTGACAACACCATTGGTAGATGAAGACATGAACAGAGTGCTGGACCTGGAATCAAGAAAATAAAGATAAAGCATTTATTAAACAATAAGAATTGTTCAAACATCACGAAAATGAGTTACCTCTTTGTGTTGTTTACACACACATACATATACATGTACATATATATGTGTATATATATGTATGTGTGTGTGTGTGTGTGTGTATTCTTTTTATGTTTTAGTCTCATTTGACTTCTCCAAGGCTTTGGTTCAGAAATTCTATTCTTAATTTTAGACATGCAGATCTTAATTTCTCTGAATAATTTTCTCTCAACATCTGTAGAATTATCTAATTATTAGAATCACCATGTTTATCATTATGTGCTGATAAACTTTTGTTTAAGGCACATAGAATCATAGGTTTAGGGCAAGGAAGGGACCTTATAGTTAATCTATTATGAACCCTCACTTTCTGTATGAGAATATTGAGGTCAAAAGAAGTTAAATGACTTGTCTTAAGTCACAGCTAGTAATTTAAAGAGCATAATCTGAACACATAACCTGACTCTGAGGCACTGAGGGAGTGTTGTTTGAGAGGGACAGATATTTAGTGAGGTACTTAGTACTGTGAATGGTCAAGTGAATGTAATAATGGTATAGCTAAAATTCTCAATGAATATATAGGGTAATCAGAGTTCTTATCATTCATCTATTTATATAAAACAGTTACCTCATCCACTATTGATTTAATTTGATGATTAATTTTGTTAAAGTCATTATCATGATGATGATGGTGGTGGTGGTTGTGGTGATCATGAAGGGCAAAATAATTATACAGCTGGAAGGGACCTTATCTTAATGATTACTGAGTCCAATCCATTAATTTTATAGATGAATAAATAAGATTCTGATGAAGTTAGTTGATTTTCACAAGTTTATTCACTAAACTTATGGCAGAAAGGCAAAAAAGAAAAACCTAGGTTCTTTGATTCCTAAACCAATGGTCTTTTCTACTATATCCATCTGACTTGACTCCACATTTTTTGCATATTCTAAATACTGACCTGGCATATACATAGACACATATTATAAGTGTATTATGTATATATATACTTATATGCATGTGTGTATATGTATGCATATATGTATATATACAATATATATATGTGCTATATGTACACACAAAGATATATACACACATAAATGTAATGTAAAACATCAATCCATAGGTGTTTTTTTGGATTCTGTTAACATATTGCAGTTGTATACTTATCAATTAGATTTCATTCCTCTTGAGGTTAGCAGCTGTATCCTTTAAATAAGTATATGATTTGAATTCTAGGTCTTATATAACTAACATGGTGGAGTAGTAGACATTTTCTCCAGTCCTTATGAACTTTCAAATATCCCCAAAATATATAAGAGACAAAATATGAGACAGGTAAATCAATTGCCACTATTCTCATAGGTCAAGATGCCAAGAGTTAGAATCAAGTAATAAACTCATGAATTAACAGTAGAGAAAGGGAAATCCTAATATACACTTAGCAGTGTACTAAACAGATCATATGCAATACCAGGGCTCACATCTTGACCCGCTGGCTTGTATCCTGGTATTCACTAAGCAGTTTCCTTGTTGCTGCTTCTATTGCTGCCACAGTCTCTCATAGCACAACCTGTTTTAGATCTCATGGTGCCATTCTATGACAACAGGCCAAAGCTCTGACTGCCTCCTTATGGAGGATGAGGAAGTATAGGAAAGGAGAAGTTTGTTCCTCCTAGGTAAGCAAAACATTGCAACATTGCTCAGCCAGAAAACCAAAAAGGGAAACAAAGCAGAAGGTCAACATGCTTAAAGAGAAAGGGTCTCGCATTCTTAATGTGGGAGAAACCTGAGACAGCTTTGAGTTTCAGCATTCAGGGAACTGTGTCATCAATGGAGAAGGCATATGAAAGTAAAAGATAGGGGAATACTATGGGAGAAATAAATACTGAAATTAATAAACATCAAAGGAGAAAGAAAATTCAGTTAAAAATTTAAAAAATACGAATATTCAAGGGATATGTTAAAATGTAAAGAGAGATTACCATCAATATATCTTTAAAAGACAAAATATGTCTATATAAATATTTCAAAATAAAATAAAATTTTATGAATACCTGATGAGGTAGTATGGGTTACCAGGATACCATGGAACCACAATAGAATTTTTCTTCAAATATATTAATAGAGAAATAACAATCTTATTTGTTAAATTAATTAGATGTTTTTAAAATTAAATAAGAAATTAAAATTTTAATTTCTTATTTAATTTTTTAAATTAAATTAAAAGAAACTGCGTTGATGAATATATGGCCTGCACAGCAGAAATAACAATTGGATACCTAGTTGGTATAGGGGGTAGGGTGCTGATATGAATGTCAGGAAGACTCATTTTCCTGAGTTCAAATCAGGTGTCAGATACTTTCAAGCTATATGACCCTGGGAAAGTCACTTAACCCTGTTAGCCTCAGTTCTTCATCTGTAGAATGAACTGGAGAAAAAAAAAAAAACTATTCCAGTATCTTTGCTGAGAAAACTTATAAATGGGGTCATGAAAAGTCAGACACGACTGAAAAATTACAACAACAGCAGCAACAGCAGAAATAATTAGCAAAATAGAAAAACTAGAATCCAGAATAGCAAGACTTTTCAAAAAATAAAAAGCATGAATGGCTGGCACTATAAATATACTAATATGAGGTATAATTTGGAATGAGGGAAGCAAAATGCAACAACATCCAAAAAATACGTGATCTCTATAAAATCAAATATTATTGATCTCAGAGACAGGATGCATAAAGACATCTTGAAGCCCAGAAGTCTCCCAGAAAAAACACAAGGTAAAACTCTGAATTCTATGCTTCAAGAAATAACTCCAGAAAACTGTCCAGGCCATCTGAATAAAGGAAATTATGTGTTAATTGTATTCACAGAACATCTCCTGAGAAAACAAAAGAAAATACAACAAAAAAGTATCAGAACATTAAAAAACATTCTACTACAAATCTGAATACACAACACAGATAAAGTCAACAATTCTAATGCCAAAAAATAATACTACTAGGACCTATAAGAAAGCTTTTTAGTACAATAGAAAGGAAACTGACATTACATGAGACTACTTTGCACTCAGAAGAAATTGCAGAATGTGTATTCAGTTATATATTCTGAAAAACAAAGGAGCTTAAGATCAACTTGTAAATCCTTGAAAAATTATGAATATTCAAAAAATGAACATTCCAAGCATCTTTACCTACACTGAAAGCTAAACATACATGAGCAGATTACTTGCTATCAAACACCCTATATCATAGTAATAAAATGTAAATACAGTCAATAAGAAAAGCATATTTAACAAAATAAATTTCATCACTAGACTACTAAAATAAAATATAAATTGACAAAGAGAAAAACTCCAAGAAGTTAATCAACAATAAAATGACAATAGAGGAAATATTGAAAAATTTTTTTTGTTAAAATATATAAAGTGATAAACATGAAAGAAATTAAAAATGTAAAGGGAAAATGAAGGAATGGGTTTGAAACACAGTCCGTTAAACCTCACAACATCTTTCCCATAGGAGATTCAATGTTTTTATACGATGAAATTCCATAAAGAGAGGGTACATAAAAACAATGAAGAAAGGAAGAAGATAGACAGAAATATGTGATTTATGCTAATCATATCACTGGAGAATAGTGAAGGGAAAATAATTCTTTAAGCCTTTCAGGAAGAGGAGGTATAGAGAATGAGTGTGACAGTAAAGAGAAGGACTGAAATAAGAAATGGAAGAAGAAAATTTTGATTCAGTTCTGGGAGAAGGGCCTCATTGAAGTACACACACATGATGGGATAGATATATTCTGTAATGGGATGTAGGGACCTTACCATCGGTATAAAATCCAGGGCCTTGGTGTTTCTAACGACTTTTGAGAATAAGTTATGGTTATATAGGAAGCTTCCTTACCAGAATGAAATTTCTCTTATTAATGAGCATAGAAAAGCAAAACATTATGTACATGAAGAGAGGATATTTAATGACAAAAATTTTAAAAAATGATGATACTGAGTCCAGTGAGTAGAAATTGCATGTATGAGTAGAAATAAATTAAAATTTTAAAAAGGGAGACAATTTTTATATTCTCTCTATCTCTTATAAGAATTGATACTTCTAAATGTGCACCACTATCAAAACAAAAGAGAGGAATGGAGTAAGAGCTGTCAGCCAATAATATAAGGTATATTTAGAAGAGGAAATAAAATAAGTTGCAAAGGCAAAGGAATAAAGAAGGATAAGTGCCATGAAGCAAAGAAGAAAAATGTATAGGGCAGAGCCAAGATGGCAGAGCTCTCGCCCAGACCCTCCAAACACATGTAAAAGTGACTAAATAAATTCTAGAAGAGTATAACCCACAAAATGACACAGTGAAACAAATTTCAACTCAAAGATAACCTGCATTGTCAACAGGAAATGTTCATTATACCATTCTGAGAGAAGAGCACAGTCAAGTATGGGCTATGCTGGCACAGATGGACTTCAGGGGACTGAATCACTGGCAGCTGTGATGGTTCCCAGACTTCTCAACCCACAAATGCCAAAGGTAACTTAGGTCAGTAGGAAAGATCTGTCCAACATGGCTGAGAGAAAAGTATGTTCTAGCCCCAACCCCAGGGCAACATTATGTCAGTGGCTACATCCAGAGCTCTTGGCCATGAGATGATGGGGGATCAAATGGTTTATCAGAGGGTGATTGCAGGGATCTGTTTGTGGGCACTGAGGCAGAATTCTCTTGCTTTGCCTGTGCTTAAATCTGAGTCACAATCCTAGGGGGTAGTCCTGGAGTGAATAGGAGTATTGGCATGGCGGAGCTTATGACAGTAGCGGAGAGGGAATCCTGCTTACAGTTCGAAGGCAGAAAAGAGTCCTCATGGTCATCCACAGACCACAGCACAGACCAGGAGAGAAGTAAACATGTCTCCTTTGATCATACAACCTTGGAAGAACTGAAAATTTACACATCCCTAAAAATATCTCTAAAAAGAGCTGCATAAAATCTCTGAAGCTTGGGACAGTACACCCTCCACACTAGGACAAAAATTGTGCCCTAACAAATAGGGAAATAATCAATTAATTGTCTAGGAAAATTAACAAACAGTGGGAAAAATCAGTCTATAGAATCTTACTTTGGTTATAAGAAAGGTCAAAATAGACAACCAGAAGAAGAAAACGAATTTAAAGATCCTACACCCAATGACTTCAAGACAAATATGAATGGTCATAGACCATGGAAAAGCTCCAAAAGTATTTTGAGAATGAAATGAGAGAAATAGAGGAAAAATTGGGAAGAGAGATGATAGTTATATAAGAAAATCATGAAAAAAGAGTTAAAAGATTGCTGAAGGAGACCTAAAAAAATACTGAAGAAAATAACACCTTAAAAAATATACTGATCAAAATGCCAACAGAGATCCAAAAAACAATGAGGAGAAAAATGCCTTAAAGCAGAATTGGCCAAATGGAAAAGGAGGCCCAAAAGCTCACTGAAGATAATAATTCTTTCAAAATTAGAATGGAGCAAATAGAAGCTAATGACTCTATAAGAAATTTTAAAAACAATATAAAACAAAAAACAAAGAATGAAAAAATAGATTACAATGTGAAATATCTGATTGTAAAAACCTGGAAAATAGATTCAGAAGAGATAATTTGAAATTTATTGGATTATCTGAAAGTTATGATAAAAAAAAAGAACCTAGACATCATCTTCCAAGAAATAATCAAGGAAAACTGCCGTGATATTCTAGAACATTGGTTCTCAAACTTTCTAATGGTGTGACCCTTTAATACTCATATGTGGACATATCTGCATATGGGCAGAACCCCCTGGAGATGGATAGAGGAGCAGTGTCTTGGTTCCTAAGACCATCGGAAATTTGTGTTTTCCAATAGTCTTGGTGACCCCTGTGAAAGGGTCGTTTGACCCCCCAAAGGGGTCACAACCTATAGATTGAGAACCGCTGTTCTAGAACCATAGGGAAAAATAGATATTTAAATAATCTTCCAATAGCTTCCTGAAAGAGATCCCAAAAGGAAAACTCCTAGAAATACTGTAGTCAAATTGCAGAGTTCTCAGGTCAAGGGGAAAATAATTTAAGTAGTCAAAAAATAAAAAACAATTTGAGTATTGTTGAAACACAATTAGGATAACAAAAAATTTAGCAGCTTCTCGGGTAAGGGATCATACAACTTGGAATATGATAGTCCAGAGATCAAAGTATCTAGGATTAAACAAAAAATCATCTGTCCATTGTAGGGGGGGGGGGGGCGAGGTGAGGAATGGATATTCAATGAAATAGATGATTTTCAAGAATTCTTGATGAAAAGACAAAAGCTGAACAGAAAATTTGACTTTCAAATACAAGAATCAAGAGAAGCTTAAAAAGGTAAACAAGAAAGAGAAATCATAAGGAATTTATAAAAGTTGAACTTTTTACATTCTTACATGGAAAGATGATACTTGTAAGCCATGAGACTTTTCTCAGTATTAGGGTAGTTGGAGGAAATGTGTGTGTGTGTGTGTGTAATTGAAGAGTGACAGAGAAATGTACTGGGAGAAGGAGAAAGGGAGAGGTTGAATGGGGCAAATAATCTCACATAAAAGAGACAGGAAAAAGCTTTTATAATGGAGGGAGAAAAGCCTGAGGTGATAGGGAATGAGTGAACCTTACTCTCATCAGATTCAGCTTAAATAGGGAATAACATACACAATCAATTGGGTATGAAAATCTATCTTACCTAGTAGAAAGTAGAGGGGGAGTAAGTGAATAAGGGGAGATTGATGAGAGAAGGCAGGATAAATGGGAACAAGGGGCAATCAGAAGCAAATATTTTGAGGAATGACAGGGTCAAAGGAGAGAACAGAATAAATAGAGGTGGAATAGGATAGATATAAATATAGTTAGTCTTTCACAACATGACTCTTATTGAAGGGTTTTGTATGACTACACATGTATAACCTATGTTGAATTTCTCGCCTTCTCAATGAGGGTCTACAGGGAGGGAGAAAGGGAAAGAATGTGGAACTTAAAATTTGTTAAATTTAAAGTTAACTTTAATTAACTTAAATTTAAATGTGGACCTCAGAATAATGTTAGAATTATTTTTTTGTGCAACTGGGAAATAAGATATACTGGCAATGTGGTTTAGAAATCTATCTTGTGCTACAGGAAAATAGAAGGATGGGGATAAGAGAAGGGGTGGGAGGGTGATAGAAAGGAGGGAAGATTGGGGGAAGGGGTAATCACAATGCATGCTTTATTTGGGTAGGGGGATTAGAGAGACGGGGAGAAAATTTGAAACTCAAAATCTTGTAGAAGTGAATGTTGAATATTAAAAATGAATTATTTTAAAAAAGAATAAAAATTTATAATAGAAAGGGGAAATATATAACAAAAAGAATGAGGGAAAGAAATTTTCTAAGAAAATAAATTGTAGAAAGTGAAAGAAACTAACATAAGAAGTTAAAGAGTGGAGAGGAAGGCAAGATTTGATGAATTATGTAGTAGAAGAAAAATAGGGTAAGTAGTAGAAAATTAGATTAAAGGAAGAATGAAAAACAATTAATAAGTAAAACTTCAGATTTGAGGAACGAGGTGGTAACACAAAGAAAGACTTAAGAGAACATATTTGCCTTAAAATGAATGAAGTAGAAAATAAGTGTGGTAAAAAGAAACACAAAAAAATAGTTAATTGCAAGAAAGCAAAATTAGGGACACTTAAAAGAAAATACAGACTACATTCTACCCCTTACCCTATTCTACCAAAGAGTGAATCTATATAACAAATTATTATTATTATTATTATTATTATTATTATTATTATTATTAATTTGCTTTTTGGCAGTGGGAAAGTAGGGCAATTGGCGTTAAGTGACTTGCTTAGGATCACATGGCTAGTTTTGTGTTAAGTTTCTGAAGCCAGATTTGAACTCAGGTCCTCCTCACTCCAGGGCCAGCACTCTCTTCACTATGCCACTTAGCCACCCCGTACAAAAACAGTTTTTGAAAACAAAAAAAGGAAAACAAAAGAGAAGGAAAAAAAAATCAGTGCATCAGAAAAATCTGAACATATGTGCAATATACCATAATTCTATGATAGCCACCATGCATACAAAAGGAGAATTTGGAGGAGTTATCTGTTATCTTTTCTTTGGAATCATACTTTTGCTTTCTAACTGTGCATCATTCACATGGATCTATCAAAATATTATAAAGTGACCATGAACCTCAGAAAGGAAGGAAAAAAGAATTGTCCACATGGAAAAAAATGGTACAAATATTCACTGAAGAAAATAATTACTTAAAATTTAGAATTGTATGAGAACAAAGATATAAATCCAAGAGACATTAAGAAACACTAAGAAAATAAAAATAAAAAAAAATTAAGAAACATTTAGAGCCAATCAGATAATCTAAAAGTAAATTTAAAAAAAACCATAGATTACATGAAATATCTCATTGGAAAGGCAACTGATATGGAAAATAAATTAAGGAAAGATAATTTAAAAAATATTTAAATACCTGAAAGTGATAATAATAAAAGAAGTGCCTATATACCACATATATTGAAAGTATCAAGGAAAACCACTCTGATATCTGAAAACCAAAGGGTAAAATAGAAAGGAAAAGAATCCATCAGTCGCCTCTGGAAAGAGATCCCAAAATGAAAACTCCCAGGAATATAGCAGTCAAATTCCAGGCTTTCAGGTAAAGGGGAAAATATTACAAGCAGCCAGAAATAAAGACTTAAAATATGATGTAACCATAATTAAGAACACACAAGATTTAGCAGCTTCCACATTACAGAAGCAGAGGGTTTGGAAGATGATATTTTGGATAGAAAAGAAATGAAGATTACAACCAAGAATAACCTAACAAATAAAACCAAGTATAATCATTCAAAGAAAAATGCATATTTAACGAAATTGAGGATTATCAAACAATTCCTGATGAAAATACCAGATAGGAATACAAAATTTGACATTGAAATGAAAGACTCAATAGAAACATAAAAAAGGTAAACATGAAGAATTCAGAAGAGACTCAATAAAATTAAACTCTTTACTTCCTTATATGGGAATTTCTTAGAACATTATCATTATTAGGGCAGTTAGAAGCAGTATGTATAGGCACAGGGCATGGTTGTGGGTTGCTAATATTGTGAGGAAGAGATATGTCCTGGGAAAATGGGGAAGGGAGAGATAGAATGAGAAATGTTATTTCCCATTCAAGGAAGAGCTTTCATAGTGGATGGGAAATGGGTTGGTGGCAGGCAATACTTGAACCTCACTCTCATTGAATTTTGTTCAAATATATATTTGTATATTCTTTTCTCTCTGGAATAGTCTTACTGATTTTTCTCTTTTTATTCTACAAAATATAACTTTTTATATAGGTTGACCTGTGTATAAAGAGGAGAAAAATATCGAAAGAACTTTTGGCTATGTGAAAAGAAAACAATTAAATATTTACTTTAAAATACTAATAAAAATACTTGATCTTGAAATTCATGGTCACTTTTTAATATTTTATGTAATTTTTTTAAAATCAAATTGATTTGTTTATTTATTTTAGTTTACAAGATGAAGTTCTAAAATCCCTCGAGTTTCAAATTTTCTCCCCTTCCATTTCCCCAAACCCTGACTCATGGTGACATGCAATCAAGTATAGGATCTGCAAACACTTTCACATTTGACATTATTCTGGTTGTATAGAAAGGTTACAACCAATGAAGTGAACAACGGCAAAGAAGAAACAAAACCAAACATGGAAAAGCACGATAGCATGTTGATTACTTCAGCCTCCATCTAAACTCTGTTCTTTCTAGATCTTTCTCTGAATGTAGATATCTTCTTCCATCTTGAGACTTGTAGCGTTGTCTTATAATTGTGCGTTGCTGAGTAGAGTCCAGTTTGGTCATCACACGTATGATGTGTCTGTGATTTTGTACGAATTTTTCCTGGTTCTACTCTTCTCATTTAGCATTAGTTTGTATAAGCCTCTCAAGGTAAATATGAAGTTCGTCTCCTCCCCATGTCTTATAGAACAATAGTATTCCATTACTTTCATATACCACAACTTGTTTAGCCACTCCCCAATTTATGGGCATCCCCTTAATTTCCAGTTTTTTGCCACCACAAAGAGAGCTGCAATAAATATTTTTGTACATATGAGTCTTCTTCCCAATTCTATGATCTCTTTGGGATACAACCACAGAAGTGGTATTACTGGGTCAAAGGGTATGAAATTATTTATAGCCCATTGGGCATAGTTCCAGATTGCTCTCCAGAATGGTGGAATCAGTTCACAACTCCAAAAACAATGCATTAGTGTTCCAGTTTTTCCACATCCTCTCCAGCATTTGTCATTTTCCTGTTTTGTCATCTTACTAATCTGAGTGGTGAGATGTGGTAGCTTAAAGTAATTTTCATTTGCATTTCTTGAAATAATAATGATTTAGAGCATGTTTTTTAAATGCTTATAGATATCTTTACTTTCTACCTCTGAGAATTGCTTGTTCGTATCCTTTGACCATTTATATGTTGGGGAATGACTCATGTTCTTATAGATTTCACTCAATTCCCTGTATATTTTAGAAATGAGGCCTTTATCAGAGACACCGGTTGTAAAAATTCTTTCCCAGTTTCTCACTTCCCTCTTAATCTTGGTTACATTGGCATTGTTTGTACAGAAACCATTCAATTTAATGTAATCAAGATTATCCATTTTGCATTTTATAATATTCTCTAACTCTTCTTTGGTCATAAAGTCTTCCCTACTCCATACATCTGACAGGTAAACTATTCCTTACTTCCCCAGATTACTTACAGTATCAGCCCTTATACCTAGATTGTGCGCCCATTTATATTTGATTTTGGTATATGGTGTTAGGTGATGATCTATGCCTAGTTTCTGCCATACTATATTCCAATTTCCCCAGCAGTTTTTTGTCTAATAGTGAATTCTTATCCCCCAAACTGGGATCTTTGGGCTTATCAAACAGTATATTACTATAATCATGGACTACTGAGTCTTTTGTACCCAATCTAGCCCATTGATCCACTATTCTATTCCTCAGCCAGTACCAAGTAGTTTTGATGACTGCTGCTTTATAATACAGATTAAAATCTGGTTGGGTAGGCCACCTTCCCTAGCATTTTTTTTTATTAATTGCCTAGATATTCTTGACCTTTTGTCCTTTCAAATAAATTTTGTCAGTATTTTTTCTAGCTCTATAAAATAATTTTTTGGTAGATCGATTAGTATAGCACTAAATATGTAATATAATTTATGTAAAATTGTCATTTTTATTATGTTAGCTCGACCCAGCCATGAGCAATTGATGTTTTTCCCATTAGTTAGATCTGATTTTATTTGTGTGAAAAGTGTTTTGTAGTTTTGTTCATATAGGTACTGGGTTCATTTTGGCAGGTAGGTTCTGAAATATTTTATAATGTCCACAATAACTTTAAATGGGATTTCTCTTAGTATCTCTTGCTGTTGGACTTCGTTAGAAATATAGAGGAATATGTTCAGTTTTCATTTTTAGGGAGGTATTTTCTCCAGTTAGATTTTGGACCTCCCATCCTCAATTCTCAATTTTACTTTTTTAAAGATTTGTTTTCTTCAGTGAGATTTTTTTTTCCAATTTTGTCACTGTAGATTTAAATTTATCTCCTACCTCTCTAATTTCATTTTTAAATTCCCTCTTGAGGTCTTCCAAGAACGCTTTTTGGGCTTGAGCCCAATTCACATTTCTTCCTGTGGTCTCCAGTGTGAGTATAGAGTCCATGTTGTCTTCTGAATTTGGTTGTTCTTACTTAGCATAAAAAGATTTTATGGTCCTACCCTTCATAGTTTCCTTCTTGTCCATTGTGATTGTCTATGTCCTGGAATTTTAGAGTGAATATCTGCTTCTGGGGTGCAGAAATATTGAGCTTCTGAGTCTGGGAGGTAGTGGTTTGGTTGTTTACTTCATGAGCTCTAGCCTCTGAGTGTCTAGACTGAGGCCAAGGCCAGAACTCTTAGTGTTTCCCCTGAATTACCCTGAGGCTCAAAGAGTAATGATGGGGGCAGGGGTGATCTGGCTACTCTGGGCTATAGCTCAATCAAGCTCAGCAGCTGCAGGCAAGCAAGACTGCTGTCTGATTTCCCAGGTGTTGCTTAAGCCCACCTGGGCTTGTGTAGTTGATGCTTGTTGGATCCACCCTTCTGGGCTTAGACTCCATACTGTTTCACTTCCCCCTTCCTCAGTAACTCCTAGGCCTGAGGCTGTTTCCACTAATTTATGATTTTACTCTGGGTGGGCCACTTAAATCTGAGTTCTGGGTCAGGGAGGGGGGATCAGAGCAACTTGGTTTTATTCCTCCATCTTGACTTCTGGAAGTTTGGATATGTAATTTTTGAACATCCAGGCTGTGGGCTGGTAGCCCAAGGAGAAGCTGCTGTCCCTGCTGTGGCCCTGGGTTTTCTCTTATCGAGCTCTGACAATTCTCTGTTCTGTGGTGAGACGATTACAAATAGCCCTTGGGATGGGTGACTCTGCTGGCTGGCTGGGGCTCCTTCTCAGTCTGCTGTAGCCTGCTCTCAGATCCATGCTGGTGCAGCCCCTGTGTGCTCTGTATTCCCCCTGCTCAGACCTGAATAGGCACTTTTCTTGTCTGGGAATCTGCCACACTCGGTCTCCCAATGGGTTCTGTCACTCTAAAATCTGTTCAAATTTACTTTTTAGAGGCAAGGGACAGAATTCTTGCAGGAGCCTAGAGAAGTTACTGCTTCCTTTCTACCATCTTAGCTCTGCCTTCAACCACTTTTTAATATTTTAACAGATCTATGATTGTTTTCATATGGATCCATATTCTGCCAGAATTATTACTGGCCTTCTAAGCCTCATGAGATGGCTTAATAGGACTAGCTACATCTGCCATAATAGGAGCTTTTGCCAACCAGGTTAGGTACCAGAAAACACATAGATAGTTTTCTATCAGGCTAATGCTCAAAGTTGTTTTAGTTCATTATTCCTTGTAAGAATTTGTATTTGTTTGGCCTTCAAATCAGGTTCATCATTTCTCCCAGAGAGAAATGATATAAGTATAGGAAAAGGTAATTTTCAACAGGAGAAATAAAAATTACCAACAATCAGAGGAAAAATTTTCTGAAATTACTAATAATTAGAAAACATGAATATTATCACTACTGTATTTTCTTTTCACATCTATGATATTTTCAAAGATGCCAAAAAACAGAATGAAATTAGTATTAAGTAATTGGGAAAGACACAAAAATTTATTTCTGATGAATATGTAAACTGACTAAAACATTCTGGAAACAATTGTTTTGATTTACTTTATTTTCTTAATGTTTTAATAGTATTTTTTTTCCACAGTTACATGTCTAGAAAATTTTTAGCATTCATTTTTACAAGATTTTGATTTCCAAATTTTTCTCCCTCTCTCCCTCCCCTTCAGTCTTCTGAAAGGTAGGCAATTTGATATAGTTTATACATGTGTTATCAGGTAAAATAAATGTTTCCATACATCACAGTTGTGAAAGAAGAAACAGATTTTTAAAATGATAAAGAGCAAAATAAAATTTAAAAATGCTTCTATCTGCATTCATAGTCTACCAGTTCTTTACCTGGATATAGAAAGCATTTTCCTTCATGAGTCCTTTGCATTTATCTTGGATAATTTTGTTTCTGAGAAGAACTGAGTCATTCATTGTTATTCATCAAACAATGTTTCTGATATTGTATACAATATTTTCCTGGTTCTGCTCATTTTACTTTGCATCAGCTCATATAAGTCTTCTGGAAGCATTTTTAAACTACAAATCAAAAGTAACTAAATTATCCAGATTTAGTACTAAAGGTGATAGAAATCATAGCCCATAGCCCATTAAGGTCAAAGGCACAGGCAAAAGGATCAATATGCACATAACTATTTACAGTAATCTTTTATTTTCAGTAAGAAGCCCCAGAGCACCAACACCTGAATTGTTTTAATCCTCAAGAAGTCTCATTTGATCCACATGTTAGCTATTTCTCAATATCTCTTCTCTTTTTTCATTTCCAAACTCAAGAAATTTATTTGTAGTGGTTTCCTCCCATTGCTTTTCTCTTACTCTCTTTTTATCTCTCTATAGCCTTTTGTCTGATCTCATCATTCAACTGTAATTGCCCTATACGAAGTTACTAATAATCTCTTTTTTGGAAAATCTCATTATCTTTCATCAATCCCCATTCTTCTTAACTTCCTTGTACCTTTGAAACTGTTTATTCTCTTCTTGATACTTTATTTTCCCTAGATTTTCAAGATTTTCACTGCTCTCTTATATTTCTCTTCCTACCTTTCTGTCTTCTTTGTCTCTTTTCCTATATTGTCATACACATTATGCCATTAATGCTGGGTATCCTACATCATTTTGATGTGAACTTTATTCTCTTCTTTCTTTCTGTATTTTTATTGGTAATCTCATTAACTCCCACTGATTCATCTATCTGGTCAGGTTTTTCATAGATTTATTTTTCTAGCCCTATCCTTTCTCTTGACTTTCAGTCTCTTATCTCAATCTGCTGAGTAGAATTCTTAAATTGATATCTTTTAAGATGTACAAATCTTAAATTCAATGTCAAAAATGGGATTTATTTTATTTTCCCCTCCCAACCTCTTCCCTTTTCTAAACATAAAGATGATGATTGCCAATATCATATTCCTGATGATGCAGACTCACAACCTAGGTGTAATTCTTGATTCCTCCATCTTTTTCATTTCCTATATCTAAGGAATTATCAATCCATTCAAACTTCTCATTTAAGTATCTCTCATTTATGCAACCTTCTCTTCTTTCAAAGTGACATCATTCTAGTGCAGGACATCATCACCTCATTCGTAGACTTAGCAAACCCGACTGAGAGGTGTCTCTGTCTCACACTGTCCACACTCCAATCTGGTCTTCACTCAATTTTAAAATTGACCTTTCTAACGTGCAGGTACAGTGATTTCAGTACCATATTTTTTAAATTTTAGGAGCTCCCTCTAGAATAAACCTTAAAATCCTTGGCATATAAAGCCCTTTATAACCTGACTCTTTGATAGCTTTCTAGTCATTTCTCTACCTATTCTCCCTTGTTTCCCTGTTGCTACATACACACTGTAATCCAATGCCATTAGCTTTATTCAAATACATTGCATCTCTTAGTTTCAACCACTTTCACTAGTTCTCCTATACGCCTGTCATTCTTTTCTTCCTAATCTGAGTCTCTTGGATTCTCTGGCTTTATTTAAGTCCAGGTTAATACTTTACCCACTGCAAGAAGCCTTTCCTGATACCCCCTTGATACTACTTTCCCTCAGTCTGTTATTGTCAAGGTCTGTATAAACACATATTGAGATATAGTTAGATCTAGATTGATATATATCTCTATCTAAACACATATATAGATAAAATTCACATACACATGTCTTTATCTCCTCCTACATCTTTATGCTTACCTACCTATATTTGTATTTTTATATTTCTATAGGTTTGTGTAGACCTATCTCTATCTATCTTTAATAAATTAGTTAGATATAATTAATAAAAGGAAGGTACATTGAGGAAGATAGGAAAAGACTTCTTGTAAATTTGTAAGATTTTAGCTAGAAGTTAAGTAAGCCAGAGAATCCAGGAGACAATTTAGGAAGGAGAGAATTTCATAAATATCTAGTTTATACACACACACACACATACACACACACACACACACATGCAGAAATTGATACATATGTACAGATAAACACATATCAACATCTGTATCTATCTTTCTGTCTATGTGTAGTCATCTCTCTTATTATATTATGAGATACTTGAGAGCAAGCATTATTCTTTTTTCCCCTTTTCTTTTCCTCCCCTATACTTAGCAGCATGCCTGTCATGAAGTAGGAACTTAATATCTGCTTATTTGCATCACTTTCAGAGAAACTTGGGAAAATATGTAGAAACTAATGCAGAGTGAAACTGAACAGAAACTATTAACAATATATATGACAATGTAAAGGAAAACAGCTTAAAAAAAAAAGTTAAGACCTGAGAAGAATGTGGTATCTGATCATGACTCAAGAAGATGTATGACCAAATATGCATATTACTTCTTGGCGTACATGTAGATGGCTAGAGGAAACCAATGAGATGTATATTTTCAGACAAAGGAAAAAAAAAAATCTGTCTTCCACATTATCATGAGGTTTTAAAGTACAACTTTCATATAAGGTAATGTTGCATAGGCAGAATCCAGTAATATTAATGCTTATAAACATAAAATATATAATATTCTATGTTTATTTACATTTATAGACCCTATATAGTCTGTTACATATCCAAACTAGCTCTTACCACAATGTTAAAAAAATGAATTGCTGAATTTCAAGTATATAGAGATAGAATTAATACCACCTCATGTGAACCTGCTGTTCTCTTATCAAAGAAGAAAATCACATAAATCATATGTTCATAGATTTATACCTGGAAGTGAAGTTAGAGAAAAATCTAAAGAATCTATTTTGTTCCTATTTCCTTTTTACATACGTTGAGACTGAAGACCAAATGAAGTGACATGAACAGGATTACACAGACATATCTAGAGATCTTTTTATTATGCTTGACAGACTGAATGTCACTGCTGGGGTACTACTTTGAATCATTGCATCATCACCAAGACATAGATATATTTTTATCCTTTTTTAAAAAAAAAACTTTCTGTAGCATCTTAGTTGGCCTTTTTTCATTGGTTAATTCCACAACAACTTCATTATTCTTGACAATGCTTTTTGTTAAACATTTTTCCTCTATCCTATTTCCAGAATAATAATTATTTTACATAAAATATAATTTGGATTGTTAATTAAGGAATAAGGTACCTAAAATGATTAAGTAACTTGAACAATTTGATGTAGGAAAATAACAATCTTAAATCATGTAATGTTAAAGGAATAGGAACATATTACCTGTCCATTAATATGCCTATGAGATCATGTGTCCCCTTTTCCTTTGGAACAGGAGCCGTATTCTCACGTCTAAAGGTACACATGTAATTCAGTCACAGCTGTGATACATCTTAAGTCACAAAGAACCCATTGGAGGAAGAACTTGCCTATGGAGGAGCTTGCTTAGGGGGATGATTATGAGAAGAATGTCTTTCACCCCTTTTGATATGAACTAATTAGGCACTGAGTCATGTGGATTGTGATTACTTCTGGGTGTGAGCCTATTTGTTGAAAACTACATATATACTGGGAGGTTGGTATTTTACTTTGGGGGTTCACTTATAAGAAGGAACTTTTGATTCCCTGGATTGGACTGTGAGTAGCCGTTTGTTAAGAGCCCCCTGACTACTCAGAGATTTGTGGTCTCCCAATCCGGTGGTTGGTGTAGGTGGTTGTATTACTTTGTTCAGACAAAATTGAATCTCTGTGCTAATTTTTCTTTTTGCATTTTCTACTCAACTGTAATTAAAGTTAGATTCTTTACCCCCTTTAAAAGTTTTCTTTCCTTTAGCAAAGCAATTCAAAGAACCTTTGCTAGAAGGTCATCCTAGGTGTGCTAGGGTGCTTGTTTATTTGGTTCTATACTTCCCAAATGTTTATGTTATTTATCTGATGATTTTAATAAATGATGTCCACATATATGATGTTCAGCAGTTAGACTATCTTAAATGTCAGAATTTCTACTGTGATATAAAAAAAAATGTAAAGATACTTAATGTAACTGTTAACTATTTCAAGCATAATTATCATATTTGAAATATTTTAGCAAAATATGATGTAATTCACTTGTTTTCACCAATATTTGGAAAAATAAAATATACTGAATTACTTTGAATAATTTAACAGTAATTTTTGTTACATCAGTGTTGTTAAGATTATTGCCATCCTTGAATGTTAATGAAAGTTAAATTTTGAAAAAAAAATATAATTTAAAAAAATATTAGTGACTAGGAGAAAATAACTATGTAAAAGAAAATAATTTTAAATTAAAGTTAAAATTTTGTTGAGTAAGATAATAAAATAACAATATTTTATTAAACATCACCTAAGGGGGAAAATGTGCCAAGACATGATAAAGGAGAAAAAAGAAAATTAGAGACTAATATCATTGGTGACAGATTAATATTAATAAATATTATCAAAAAAGTTTAGAGTAATATATTACAGATTATTCATTGTGATCATGCTGGGTTTATCCCAATAATATCAGTGTCATTCACCATTAGGCAAATCATAAATGTAAAATTGATAATGAAAAAAAAATCACAGAAAACCCTTCAACTGAAAATACTTATTGGCAATTGTCACTAAAAATGTTTAAAAATAAATCAACCTTTCTTTAATATGAAGACTTGTACATATTTCAAATCTTGAGCTAAACTGTTTCTAAAATAGAAACACCAGACAATTTTCTTTAAAAGATGAATAAAATAAAGGATATCCATTGTGACAGCAATTTCATTCATTCATTCTTCCATTTATTTACTTTT
>CM053587.1:133847241-133862558 GCA_028646515.1 Pseudochirops corinnae | reverse complement strand
TCACAACTCTCATACACTTCATAGTGTTTATCTTCTTACATAATCTGGAATCATAGTTGAATATTTTATGTATGGCAATTCTTAAACCTTTCATAATTGTCCCTTTTAATTATAATTTGTTATTATACTAGCTTGTTCTCCAGTATTTGCTTATTTCACTCTTAGTCAGTTGATATAGGTCTTGCAAATTTCTCTGACACCATCTCTTTCATCATTTCATACACCAACATCTTGCACCATTAAATACATATGTAATAATCTGTTCAGCCATTCCCCAATTAGTGGGTACCCATTTAGTTTCCAAAACTAAAAATGGAACTATTTATTGCTTTCATAAATCTGCCCAAATAAAGCCTTTTTAAGTCTTTCTCATTATTTCTACAGGCTTTCTTTCTAAGATTGCATTATATTTATTTACATATATATCATATATATCCATACATATACATGCATGTATGCATATGTGTATGTGCATATGCATATTGCATACATGTGTATTGTATATATGTAAATATATGCATATATTATATACTTGTGTTATATTGTGTCATGTATACGTTATATTACATTTATAAATGTGTGTGTGTGTGTGTGTGTATGGTGTGTGTATAACCTAGTTATTTACAAGTTTTATTCTCCATCAGACAATGAACGTTTTTGATTCAGGAACAGATTCTGCATTTTTTTGTGTCTCGAGCATTTAGTACAGTATCTGGCACTTGATAACTAATCAACGTACACTGTTTCCTAGCTGGTTGAAACTGACTGACTGAGTTACTTATATTCATTTCTGAATGAAATATATAGGTCACATATTTTGGACCATTTGCATAATTGCTGTTGTTAATAAAATTGATTATGAAGTATAATAACCTGTATTTTCTCCACATATATGCTAGTCATTTTTTCATAAGTTAAATTGCAGAGAACTCAAATAGGTTCCAAATGAAAAGAAAGCTCACAAACTCATGTTTATTTTTAGCTGCATCTTTTTTTTTTCCCTTTTACACATTGCTACTCTCTATATCGAATTCCAGAAGCTTTATCTTGTTAAAAGATAAAACAAGATTGGAACTTGAGTCACTGACCATTCATTGGAAGATTTATGCTTTTATAATTGGACTTGCTGTAAGCACTAGAAGTGCTTGGGAACTTTGGAGATTACAAATCAACTTCCTTATTAAATACTGAACAGCAAAAGTAAAGTCACTAAAGAGAACATTAAAAAGAAGGGTGACCTGCTTTCATTTGTCTCCTTTTCTGTGGTGAGAAAAATATGAGGGAGAGTGAGGATCTCCTCATAGCTATCTTGGCTACATGATATCTGAAACAAGAGAACTAAGATCTGTGAGCAAGAACCTGGTCTTCTGGCTGTCTGTTGTGTTTTCTGCTTCTTTGTCTAATTATAAAGTGATTGAACACTGATGTACTGAGATGATTGTCAATTCTTTCATAAAGGTATAATGTTAATGGGATTTGAAGATCTTCCAGGCCTTTGTATTGGCAAGTAAATAGGTACTTAGCACTTAGTTTCAAGTTAATTATATCAAGCCTCTGTTAAGAAACAGCAGGTATGAACCCCCCTTGCTGACATAACAGGAAGGGATGGAACAGGGAAGAGCTAATACCATATATAAGGAGAGGCCCAGGTTGGAGAGGAAGAGATTTTGAGAACAGAACTTATGATGTCAGAACTTGTTAGGGCAAGCTGCTTGGAGGCTGGGGACAAAAAGGCCAGGCTGGAGAATGTGATTGTTATTTTGAGAATGGAACTTCTGCTGAGACTTTTCTTCTGGGAACTTCTGCTGAGAACTTCTAAGAACCAGGCTGAGGAGCTGCCATGAGTGAGAGAGGAAGATCCCTGCTTGATAGAACTTGTTCTGTTGTGAAGGTTTGGGAATGTGGGTGTGCACTGCATTGACCATGTGTACCAACTTCATTGTTACTGTAATGACTTTGAATTTCTGGTTCTGCGACTCAGTTTTCTGGTATTTGAATAAAGGCTTTTGTTCTCTTCTCCATGTGTAGATCCTTGTACATTTTGTGATTAACAATTATACCAGCATATTCATAACCACTGTGGGAATTGTGAATATTGCATTATTATTACAAAAGAAAAACTCACAACTTATGGAATTTAGAAATCTTGAATTCATTAGTCAGAGCTAACTAGACTTTAACCATTAGAGACAATAAATAAGAAGAGATGGTTTGCTTTTACAGGGGAAACAGATTTGGAAATGTTGGACAGTGCAGAGCCAAGTTGAAAAGCAACAGTACCTATTTAGCAATTCTGAAAATTCGTAGATGTTCCACTATTTGTTTCACCTTCCCAGAAGAACATAACAGGAGGTAGTATTACCAGTTGTTTTTGTTTCTGTCAATGTGTGCTGAGTGTAATAGTATTTACTAATCCCTGCTTTAAGATTTTGGGGTTTGGGGGAATTTTTTGGAGGTAGAGGAAGTTACAACTTTTTTATTTTTTATTTATTTTTATTAATTATTTTTTGCTTGTTGCTTAATTAATTAATTTATTTCTCCCTTTTTTTATTAAATTGATTTGTTTATTTACTTTTAGTTTACAAGATTCAGTTCCAGAGTCCCTTGAATTTTAAGTTTTCTCCCCTCCCACTCCCTCCTCCTTCCATTGCCACATGCAGTCAAGTATAGAATCTGCAAATACTTTCACATTGATCATTAGTCTGGTTGTATAGAAGGGTTGTAAGCAATGGAGTGGTCAATAGGAAAAACGAAACAAAAGCAAACATGGAGAAGAGTGATAGCATGTAGATTGCTTCAGTCTCCATTTAAACTCTGTTCTTTCTCTGAATGTAGGTATCCCCTTCCATCCTGAGTTGTGTTATAGCTGTGTGTTGCTGAGAAGAGTCCAGTTTATCAAGGTTGGTCATCACACATGTGATGTGTCTGTGATTGCGTACAAGTATTTCCTGGTTCTGCTCTTCTCATTTCGCATCAATTTGTATAAGGCTTTCCAGGTAAATATGAAGTCTATCTCCTCCCCATTTCTTATAGCACAATAGTATTCCATTACATTCACATACCACAACTTGTTTAGCCATTCCCCAATTAATTTCCAGTTTTTTGCCACCACAAAGAGAGCTGCAATAAGTATTTTTGTACATATGGGTCTTCCTCCTGCTTCTATGATCTCTTTGAGATACAACCCCAGAAGTGGTGTTACTGGGTCAAAGGGTATGCAATTATTTATAGCCCTTTGGGCATAGTTCCAGATTGCTCTCCAGAATGGTTATATCACTTCACAGCTCCACCAACTGTACATTAGTGTTTCAATTTTTCCATGTTCTCTCCAGCATTTGTCATTTTCCTGTTTTGTCATCTTAGCCAATCTGGCTGGTGAAGTGTGGTACCTCAAAGTTTTTTTGATTTGCATTTCTCAAATCAAGAGTGATTTAGAGCATTTTTTTCATATGCTTGTAGATATCTTTAATTTCTACCTCTGAGAATTGCCTGTTCATATCCTTTGACCATTTATCAATTGGGAAATGACTTATATTCTTATAGATTTTACATAATTCCTTTTATATTTTAGAAATGAGGCCTTTGTCAGAGACACATGTTGTAAAAATTCTTTCCCAGTTTTGGGGGGATTTTTTTTTTTTGCAAATGGAAGCTGATAAGACTAAGATTTATGAGTGTACATATATGTATACATGTACACATATATATGAATATATATTATATAATATGTATTATATAGATTTTAAAGAAAGAAGCTATCTGCATCTAACATACATTTAACCACTTTACTTTTATACATTTGTATATGAATATTTTCATTGATAAATTTATACATACAATAGTTATAATATTGTAATAAATAGCTATAAATTATAACTATTAGATAAAGAATGATGTTTTAAGTCATTCTTAAAAGGAAATCTGGTGAGAAGTTATTTAAATGCATAGAAAAATATATTCAAACTCTCTTCAGCCTGTATTGAAGGAGAGAAAAATTGAGAGAGAGGGAGATCTAATCATCTCTCTTTTTTGCAGGAAATAAATAACTGTCCCACACCTGATTTATATTATTTATTAATTACCTTTCTTCTCTCTTTGTTGGAGAGTCCCAAACTTAAGTTATGAAGCCAAAACCTAAGAATGAGTTAAAACCTAAGGTACGAGTAATTTGAACCTTTTTTTTTTTTTTTTTGCTATTGTAGCAACAAATGTGTTTCTCTATTCCTAACTAGTTTGACAATTTGGGTTGTACTATCTGGATAATTCAGGGGAAAAATTGTCCTGATTGATTTTGATTTTTGCTGAAATGCACTGGCTAATGCCAAATATGGAACATGTAGGAAAATCAAAATGTTAATGGTCATTATGATTTTTTCACTTCAAAATTGTTTTATGGTAGTCATAAAAAACACAATCTCAGATTACAATCCATTGTAATTGTTTTCTTTTTTTTTCCTAAGACAAACTTGGATCCATGTTTATCTACTCAGTTGTAGATATACATGATAAATACTATTCTTAGGTCATTGCTTTTTGGGAATCAGTTTTAAAAAATATTGTTAAATGCAAAACATTTTGAATAACAATAACACAGATCAGCAGTCCCCATCAATAATTGTCCTTGAAAAATTATTTCATAAATTGTAACTATATTTTACCATTATGATCAGGTTCTTTTTAATTTTAATCAAGAAAAACAATCATTTCCAAAATGAAAACTCTATATTGGCTGTAAACTCTTATTCCATCCAAATAGTGATGAAATGGACTCGAGGAACTAGACATAAAAACAAGAGCAGATGGGCCATTTGAGATTTTGCAGATTAGTCACAGGCTTAATCCAAAAGCAGCCAGAAAGTGGTGGATGGCATTCAAACACTGGATGCAGAAGAATGAACAATTTTCCTGGGGTTTATTTGGAAACTTCTGTGACAGACAAGTGTCTGGATGTGATAGAATGAGATGATTTTAAAGCTATCATTGAAACCTATCCATTTGAATTAGATGATCCATTCTCTGTAATTAAGACTAAGCTGTGGGTATCTGTCACAAGCCAAATTAAAACAAATGAATTCAAAAACCTTGAAAATGACATGCCATGCTGATCTGTTTAGCGTGACCCTGAAGAGGACATTTTATTATGTGAATAAGATTTCATTGTCAAGAAGAAATGGCATTCTGGAAAATGCTGAACAAGAGGCAAGTAAGTTACTCTAGGGGTAAAGTGCCTTTTATGGAGATATAAATTAATATTCTTAGGACCTGATAAATTGCTACTTCCAAAATACTAAACAGTACCTAGGTATTAAAGGAGTCAGCTACAGAAGATATGATGATTTTCAGTCAATGGGTACCTTTATTCACTTTACAGATATTTTACCCACTTATTCATTTCAAAAAAGAGAATGTTACAGTTAAAATATTCAGAAATATTAGATATCGGAATGGAAAGCAATTTAATTCTGAGGTAAAGTCATCCAAAATGTGAGTTACAAAACATTCCAAATTCATTAATAATGATTAAGTCTATTAAATAACTTTATACTGGGATAGATTAATAGTTGAAGTCTGACATGTGCCTTACTACAGAGTAGAGTCTATCATTCTATAATCAGTTGAAGACATAAAAATGTATAGTACATACAGTTTGATAGTAACCCTTGGTCTAGCATACCATTCTTTACAGAATCAGAAAATCAAAGATTTGGAATGGACTTCTCCATAATATTTATTTCAAATGGGTTTTCTAGGCTTTTTATCCTACAATATGAGAGAATCATGTTACTTACAGAGCAGACCACTCCATTTTCAGACAGCTATGATGTGAATTTAATTGTTGTGGTAATTGGTGCCATTTTCACTTCACATCATTCTTTTTTTTTCTTTTTCAATATTTTATTTTAACCTCAAATGCCAGAACATGAATACAGAATACAGAAAAGAACAAAAAACATATCATAAACATAAATATTGGAACTTAAAAACAAAGTTAGAATGAAAAAAAGTGTGTCTGTCATGTGTATCACAGAACATGAGAGGATTCAAATATGTAACAATAGATTTTCATTGCAAGAAAACCTATATGAGAAATAAGACTCATAGTGTTGAGAATTGTCCATCTCTTCTTTGCTTTCTTGTGAGTTTTCTTTTTTCAGTTGTGCACTTTTTTTTTACTTTGTTCTTTTTTTTCTCCTCTCCCCAGAAGGCTATAATAAAGTTTAGATATGTTTCTCTATAGCTATAGATAAATATATATTCACATATACATACATACATACATATAGAGACATATACTTTCCCAAACCTATTCAGCTCCTGATCTTTGTTGCTTTTTTTTTTTATGTATGATTATATCTCTTGTTTCGTATCCTCCTGCCTCCACTATTTTACTTCTATGTACTATCTTGCCCTTCTATAACTTGCCTACTCCCCTCCAAGGATCCCTCCCCTAATGTAAACACATTTCTATACCCCTATTTTACCTATTACTTCACCCCTCCTCTAAACATACCTCCCTTGTCCTCTTCCCTCCTCCTTATGCCCCTACCATTTTATTAGTTCTAAATTTAGAAGAGTTTTACGCTCTTCTAAACATATATGTGTTATTCCCTTTAAACTCATTTCTAATGAAAGTAGGTTACCAGAACTACCAGCCCTCCTCCCCATCTCATTCCTCCCTATTGATTCTTCATTTTGCTTCTCAAATAATTACTCTTTCAAGCAGTTCTTAAATGGCTTTATTTTAAAATTCATATCATTCTCAGGTTTAGCCCAATCTTATGAGCTACCCAATTATTGATAAGAATCTTAGACACACATTTTACATATAAAAAAAAGCAAACATTCTTTCCTTATGGTTCCTTAAAATTAGTCTTTGGTATCTGCCTTATATTTTCTTGTGGTTCTTCTGTGTCTTGTTTTCTATTAGGTTCAGAATTTTTTTTAACAACACCTTGAAAGTCTAAGGGTTTATCAAATGTCCATTTTTGTTAATTCAGGATAATATTTGACTTTTCAAGGTTTAATATTTTTGGTCAGAGTCCCAGTTCTTTGGCTTTTCAATATGCTTTGTTCCAAGGCCTTTCAATAAGTTTTGTTCCTTTTATGTCTCTGTTCCAAGGTCTTGTGTAATTCTAATTGTGGCACCATCATATTTTTTTTTTAATCTTGATGCTTTTAATTTTTTTTTCCCTTGAGCTAGGGGTTTTAGAAATTTACTATAATATTCCTATGAGGTTTCCTCATAGGATTTCTTTTAACTGGTGATCAATGGATTTTGTTTTTTTATTTCTACTCCAACCCCCCTCATTCTAATGCTTGAGGACAATTTTCTTTGATTATTTCTTGTATTGATATATCAAGATTCTTTTTTAGATAGTAACTGTCAGTTAGTCCAATTATTTTTTTTTAATTTTCTCTTGATCTATTCTCCAAATCTGTTGTTTTTCTTGTAAGGTTTTTCACGTTTTTCTATTGTTTCATTGTTCATATTTTTAAAATTATTTCTTGATCTCTTATAATTTCACTGGCTTCACTTTGCCCAATTCTAATTTTCATGGTGTCATTTTCTTCCTTAAGATTCAGGATCTCCTTTTTTAATTTGTTGATTTTCCTTTCACACCCTTCTTGTTTTTCTTGGATTATTTTTATTTTATTTTATTTTATTTTATTTTATTTTATTTCATTTTATTTTATTTAGTTGTTTCCTCCACCTCTGTCATTTGATTTTTGAAGTCTTTTTTTAAAGATTTTTTCTGAATTCCTTTTGAGCAGGTGACTTTTTGACATTACTCTTTGGGATTTCTTTACTTCAATAAGCTCCTCTCAAGGTGAACCTCAGTCATCTCTATTCCCAAAACAGTTTTCTATGGTTGGATTATTTCTCCTTTGCCTGTATTTGTGTGTGTGTGTGTGTGTGTGTGTGTATGTTGTAATAGCTTAATTATTTGTAATCACCTCTACCCCTGGGGTGTGGGAAATGCTATGTCTTGCCCCAGATCTTCAATTCTCCCCTCTAGCCTGAAAGCAAAGCCAAAGATCCAACCTCCTATAAATGCCTATAGCCAAGGGTTTTCTCCTCCACTGCTTCTCCATTCACCAGGTATGTTCTGGTTACTTCTTGCCCCATCAGATCTTTGCAGCACAGCTGGGTCTAACATTCCTGGTCAGCAGAGGTTCCTTCAATCTTCCCAGGCTCAGACAGCCAACTCCCCTCACTATCTCAGGAGTAAAAGTTTTGGTGTCTGGGGCTGAGCAGCCTCTCAAACCAGCAAATCCCTGGTTTTGCCGCTTGTTTAAGGGGCTAGCCCCTTGCTGTTAAAAGGGAACCTAGCCTGGAGGTGTTTACTCTTCACAGGCACCAAACCTGGTCCTTTGATTTTTATTCTGATCTTCTCAAATTGTCCCAGGAGGACCCCAGTTAAGCCCCTATTCTGATTTATCACCACCCACACTCTCTTCACTCTAAGTTGCTATTTTAACTCTTTTGTAAGTGGAAATCTTGAGAGCCTGGAATTTTCTGACCTACTCTGCCATCTTCCCAGAATCCTCTCTTTGGCATCATTCTTAAATGCATTTCTTTTCAGGTAATACTATTACTTAGGACTAATTTATCCATTTTCTTTAGTATTCTACTTAATATTTTCATAGATCTGGGATTTTACAGGTGTGAACAATTTGTTATCAATGTGGAATGCAACCCATACACATCTTTTTATCCTGTATCCTTATCTTTCTAAAAATCTCAATATGCTGGACAACTTCCTCTACTTCCTGTTACTGTTGCACAGATAATAGTACAAAATTTGGCTTATTATCCCTTGCTCTTCTTACATACCCAAACCACCTCCTTTTCTTCAGACATGCTTGCCTTTAAAATGTTTTATTTTCCAGTATTTATGATCATAGAATTAGAACTAAAAGGGACCTTAGATAATACTTAGTCCCTTTATTTTAAAGCTATATGGCACAGTGGAGTGAGCACTGGCCCTGGAGTTAGGAAGATTCAAATTCCTTGGTTCAAATCTGACCTCAAACACTTACTAGTTGTTTGGACATGGTTAAGTCACTTAACCCTATTTGCCTCAATCTCCTCATTTATAAAATGAAGTGGAGAAGGAGACAGCAAACCACTTTAGTATTTCTGTCCATAAACACCAAATGGAGTCACAAAGAGTTGAACATTACTGAAACAACAGAACAACAACATCCTTTTTAAATTAAAAGCAACAACAACAGCAACAACAAACAACTAAGCCTCCAAGATGTGAAGCAGATTTTTCAAAGTCACTTGTTATAAATAACAAAACTGGAATGCAAACCAGGTCCTAAAACTCTGAAATAGTCCTTTTGCTGGAAAGCCTAGTTATGCCCAACAAATTTTTTTTCTTTTCTCCTTGGGTAACTATACTTTTTTATTCTTATGTTTTTGTCTCTGTCTTTTTTGCTCCTTATCCCTGTTTGCTTATTTATCTCTTTCTGTTATCATCTTTATATATTTAGAGGATAAAAGAGTAGAGTCCAGATTTTTCCAATCTTCTACCTATTTCTAACTCTCTTGATATAGACCATCCCGCGGGTTCTGTTTCAATTTCATTCATTTAATCCAAAATTTATGGCTCAAGACCTTGTTGTTTTTTTTTAATCAACTAGTTCTGAGCTCACAATGCCTTGGCCTGTATGTGGCAACACTCAGTCTTAATTAGGTGGAGAAAGGTCATAGTGTTGGCAAAAACTGATTTGAATGAATGATCAGCTTGAGGGAGAAGATAATAGGTGAATATTGTATAGAAAGATGAAATTCTGATTTCTTTTCATCTTTTATTACAAAAAAAATTCCTCCATCTCTGTAACAGCAAGCACCCTAGCATGCCCAGGATGGCTGCTAGCACAGGTTCTTTGATCTGCTTCACTAAAGGAAAGTAACTTTAAAGAGGTCAATAATCTTTAATTAAACATACATACATACATACATACATACATAAACACATACACACATATATACAAACATATATACATATTTATAAATGCACATATGCATGTTTATGTGTGTATATCTATATAACTAAACCTGTTAATCTATATCTAGATATATATCTATATCAATAGATAGGTAGATAGATTGATAGATAGATAGATAGATAGATAGATAGATAGATAGATAACTCAGTTCAGTGGGAAAAGTCAGCACCCTGAATATCAGAAAATAAAAAAGTAGAGATTAAAAACAGATAAAAATACAGAGAAAATAACGCAATCCAATAGACCAATAGACAGGTCTTCTAGTTGTCTGATCATTACATACATACATACATAGTTAGTTACTAGAGAGAGAAGTGACAATATCTGGGTTTTCAAAGCTTGGGGACTCAATGACTAAGCAGAATCTCATTCTATTATTTACAACTCTTCACATAAATGAGTCCCAAAGCAAAACTTCACCTCAGAGTATACCCTTCTTCAGGGTCAGAGGGCATCACAAAATTCATGACACACTGCCTAATTACAAACCATCAAGATGTGTGGGCATTCCTGAAAAAAAACAAGCCTCTTCCCAATCAAGCCCTCCACCTTGGGTTCCACTTGAGGGCCATTAAGGGTCAGAGAAGATCTTCAAATTCCCTAGACACATTAAGGGGTAGGGAAGATCTTCAAATTCCCTTACCATTACAATTTCCCAGAAACCCATTTCTTGTCATATTTGGATAACATGCCCAGATACCTTGTTGAAAACAGTACTAAAAGTGAATTTCATGTGTGCTAACTTATTTTCCAAAATATAACTCAAGTTGGTATTATAATTGCTGCTTTTAATTGCATTTAATTGTTAAAATTTTCCCGTTGATCATGTTACACACAAACACACAAACACACACACAAGTTAAAAGCATGATTTCCTATTTCAAAGCACTACAGTTGCTTCCTTAGAATTGTATTAAGTCTGATATCACCAAACTGTAATAAATTCATGATTAGTTTGTGGTTATAATTAGTTAATTTACATTTGGGTGGTAAAACTAACTTGCTAATTCATTGAAAATTTTTCATATTATAATTTCCTTACAAGGCTGAGTGTATCTTTTTTTGTTATCTCATACTACAAATTGTACCATTATCTAGACAGTCATTAATTAATCCAAATTCTTCCTCCCACCACTTAAAACCAGCCCCTTAGCTCATAGCCATATAATTATGTTAAAGAGAAAAAAGCTAAACCTAATTGTTCATTAGTTACAAGAAGAAATAATTTTAATGATTTGTCACATCTTGGCTGACAATGAGAGCATATTGCAATGTGGCCAAAGCAATCCTTAATGACTTTTGCTGAATGACAGAATAGTCCTGATAGCTTTACTTAAATAAAATGTTTGGGGTTCAAATTCCAGTTTTGCTATATATTACCTATGGTAACTTGAACAAATCAAATTTTCAGATATCTCAGTGACAAAATGGGAAATAAAGTAAGTAATAAAGATTTTAAACCCTTATTATGTTGCAAGTACAGTATTAGATTCTGGGAATATAAAGAGAAACCTGAAATAGTCTGAACACTCAAAGAACATATTTTTAACCATGGAGATCTCTTGTACTTTTGTAAGTACATAAAAATGCAAAAAAAAAAAAAAAACTGATAGAAAATGACCTTGTGTCTGGTAAGGGGAAAAATTCCTAGAATCTCTAGTAAGGGAGACAACAAAGGTTTCATTCAGAGCATGTCATTTAATCCAAGCATTGAAGGAAATCAGGGAATCCAAGAGGCAGAGGTAAACAGGAAGAGCATTCCAGGCCTTGGAAGAATTGAAGTGCAGTAAGGAAAGCAGGGCAATGGTACAGAGACTGGAGAGTGTAAAATGTGAAGAAAATCATGAAGGCCAGTATGGATGGAGTGTTCAGAATGTGTGGGGAATGAATGGGAATAAGGCTAGAAAGGCAGGTTATGGACAGGTTGTGAAGAATTTACAACAATAATTACAGGATTTTATATTTAACATTAATGATTATAGAGTAACCCTAGAACTTATTGAATAGAAGGGGTTACATAGCAAAATTTTTGCCCTAGCAAATTATTTAGCCAACTATGTGAGGATGGATTTGATTGGAGAGAGATTTGAGGTAAGGAGATTCCTTAGGTGGCTATTGCAATTTTCTAAGCAAGAGATGATAACAGTTCAAATTTGGATGTTGATCTAGTACGAAGTAAAGGATAACCAATAAAGGCAAGATTAAAAGAAAAGCAGGAAACTGGGGAAAATTTTTACAGCAAGTTCCTCTGAAAAAAGCAGTATTTATCAAATACATAGAGAACTGATTCACATTTATGTTATGTATTTATGCTATGTATGAGTTATTCTACAATTCATAAATTATCAGAGGATATAAGCAGGTAGATTGAAGAATAATAGATCAAATCTATCTATGGGAATATGCTATATATGAAAAATGTTCTAAATCATTATTTAATAGAGAAATGCAAATTAAAACAACTCTGTGGTACTACCTCACACCTATCAGCTTGGCTAATATGACAGCAGGGGAAAATGACAAATGTTGGAGGGAATTTGGAAAAAAAAAAAGTGAAACATGAATACACAGCTGGTGGAGTTGTCAACTGATCCAACCATTCTGGAGAGCAATTTGTAACTATTCCCAAAGGGCAATAAAACTTTGATACAGCAACAATAGAACTAGTTCTATAATCCCAAAGAGATTTACCAAAAAAAGAAGGGAAAAAAGATCTATATGTACAAAAACATTCATAACACCTCTTTTTTGTAGTGGCAACGAATTGGAAATAGAGGAGATGCTCATCAAATGAGGAATAACTAAACAAGTTGTAGTATATGATTATGCTGGGATATTATAGTGCTGTAAGAAATGATGAGTCAGATGGTTTCAGAAAGACCTGGACTTACATGAACTATGCTGAGAGAAGTTAGCAGAACAAGTAAAACATCATACACAGCAACATCAACATTGTAAAATGGTCAACTGTGAATGACTTAGCTATTCTTAGTAATATAATATTCCAAGACACTTCCCAAGGAATAATGATGGAAAATGTTATTTATCTCCAGAGAAAAATCTGAATCACCCTGAATACAGATTGAAGCATACCTTTTGAACTGTCATTTTCCTTTTTTTAAAATTTTTAGTCTGTGTTTTCTTTTGTAGCATGACTAATACAGAAATGTTTTATATGACTGTATATGAATAATATATAAATAAATGTAAAGAGGGAAGAAAACAAAAGTACAGGATATAGATTATATAGCTATTGATATATGCATAGATAAAGAGATAGATGATACAGAATATCAATACCCATATGAATTATGACTGATATATATTATGCACCAATGTATATAAAATATATATGCATGTATATATGTTATATGCAAATATATATTAATTAAACCCATTGGAACTTCTGAGAGCATAAAGAAAGAAAAGATGAACCTAGGAGAGTGTTTTGTGAAACACCCATCATTGGGCAGAATAAGGGTGATAATCCATGACAGAGACAGAGAAGAGAGGTAAGCATAATACCAAAAGAGAAGAGTGTCAAACACACACACAGAGAGAGAGAGAGAGAGAGAGAGAGAGAGAGAGAGAGAGAGAGAGACACAAAGAGAGAGAGAGAGAGAGAGAGAGAGAATAAAAGGCTAAAGACAGGTGAAGAAAGATGAAAACCTGAATTTCTCTAGTTCCCAAATATCTCCTCCTCACCACAATGAGACATCAAAAGAGGAACACAGTGAAAAATTCAAGAAGTCATATGAGATAAATCATAGAAAATATCAAATTGTGCTGCTCTCTTGTTTTATCCAAGGCTTTTGTTGATGATTTATTTTTTTGAAAGGGACCTACCATCTGTTGGAGCAGTACCCAAATTGTTCTTTATTATTGTGCAACAAAATCACTAGTGACACTTCATCATTTGAAATTATAGTTACAGGATCTTGTTTATTCAAACTATAGATTCTTGACCAGTGACAGCAGCAGAACAAAAGATAAAGAAAACTCTCACAAGGAATCTCTACAAACACATAACTGGAAGAATTTAGTTTCCATGCAGTAAGAGAAAAAATGGAAGGTTTTCCTCCTTGAAAATATAAAGGGTGATCTAGAATGGAAACTTGTTAAACATTTTAAAATCATATTTTCTTTTCAATTATATCATCTGTTCTCAGTTCAGGTCACCTAAAGTCAAACAATCAATTAATTAACATCAGAGAGTGGAAAAAGAACTGTTTAAGTGATCCAAAGATACTGATATTTTATCAGGGACTAAAGCTGTTTTTTCATTGATATAGGAAGGTCTCAGGTAAGGTCGCTTATTTTTCCAAGGTAAGTAACAATTTGTAGCCCTAAAAAATTATCGAGGGGTGGCTAGATGATTCAGTGAACAGAGCACTGGCCCTGGAGTCAGGAAGACCTGAGTTCAAATCTGGCCTCAGACACTTAACCTTTACTAGCATGATCTTGGGCAAGTCACTTAACCCCAATTGTCCTGCCTTTCCCCTTCCAAAGAGAAAAAAAAAAAAATATGGAGCACTAAGAAGTTAAGAACATTTCTTATGCAGGTTCCCCCACCCATTGTCCCTCCTTTCTTTACTTTTTTTAAATTTCTTTTTTTTTATAAAAGTTTATTTTATGATTTTTGTTCAATTTTTTTTTTTTAGAGGAGAGAAGGCAGGGCAATTGGGATTAAGAGACTTGACCAAGGTCATACAGCTAGTAAGTGTTAAGTGTATGAGGTCAGACTTGAACTCTGGTCCTCCTGACTCCAGGGCCAGTGCTCTGTTCACTGCACCACATCGCTGCCCTCATCCTTTATTTTCTAAGAGGACTAATGACATTATGGAATGATGTCTTGATTTGCAATGTGAATGGTATTTGAGTGAAGCAGAGTTGCACAAAATCATCAGCCACATTCTGTGCTCCTGAATCATTAAAGTCTAATGGTAGGGCAAAAGTCAAGTGGCAGTGGCCCAAGATGCAGTGGATAATAACCTTGATGTCTCTGATACCTGACCAAGCTCTAAAGTACTTCACAATGCCTTCTTCAGCTGCCTTTGTGGCCATTGAAACAAATTGTTCTCATTCACTCAGTTCTCGTGTGTGGGGTAGACATCCAGGTGTAACAGTAATCAGTTTAGCAGGACACTTAGCACTTAGTGCAACTCTGTCCCACTGTTGAGAAGGCATGAACTCCCCTGTTGATGTGGAAGAAGGGGATTGGCTGAGCCCTTGTTGATGTGGAAGAAGGGGATTGGCTGAGGTGTGTACATAAGCAAGAATTCCAGAGACAGACAGAC
>CM053587.1:133823889-133846741 GCA_028646515.1 Pseudochirops corinnae | reverse complement strand
ACTGGTGCATGGCATTACACCCATGAGTGGAAGTTTGAGTATTCTATTGTTTCTTGTTAATGATTGAGTTGCCCCATGAGTGGAAGTTTGAGTATTCTATTATTCCTTGTTCTGAATACTGTGGCCACTGTAGTGAAAACCGTGTGGCCATTTTCTGTGATAAGATGTAATGTTGTGAATATTATAATGTTTCGAATGTTTGTCTTGATTTGTAATGGAATAAACAGAGTGTTCACTATATTTTGTAATCTGAACTCTAAAAGCTGTTCACAGTAGCATTTCTTTGGGAATCTGCTGGTGCATGGCATTACAACAGGTCTCAAGGTTTTTGCCTCTTCAGAAAATTCAACTGTTTTATACAATACATTGGAATGTCAGATTATTCACTTTCTTGTTAAAATTTTAATTTAAAAATTTAATATTATTTACTAGATAAAATTGCAGGAAGGTATACATGCCCACCATGTTATAGATAAAAACAATAAATGATCAATTATGGAAGGATTTTGAAAGGATGACATGTATTCAAATCTTACATCTGATATTTAATACCTAAAGACCTTTGGTAAGTCACTAAATAACTGTAGGACTCATAGGACTCATCTGTAAGGGCTGGACTCTATAGTCTCTGAGGTTCTTCCAATTCAGCATCTAAAACCATACGACGATTCTAAACAACAATTTTTTTAGTGCTGCTACATATCTTTCAATTCCTTTGCTAGAAGTTAAGGAAACAAATAGAAAAGCAAGATGGTCCCTGATCTCAAGGAATTTGCATTCCCCTAGGGGAAGAAATGGAGTGAATTAAAGAATAAAAAATATATCCACATAAATAAATAGAGTCAATATAGAAAGCAAAATTGAAATGATTGGGAGATGTCACTTACAACTGGCAGAAATCACAAAGCTTCACTTAAAGAAGGAGTAAGAATGACATTAGGTTTGAAGAGATGGGGAGAGTGTCTCTTACTAGGAACGGTCTCTGTAAGGCTATTAAGATGAGACATGGAATATAAGGAGAATGACAGTGAAAAAGACAGACAGAGAGATCCTGAGAGAGACTCAGGGAGAAGCAGAAAACAGACAGGAGGAGAGAGGAAGAGAGATGGGAGGAGATTCCTGTAACCTAACGTCCATGATTTTTTGAATACTCTGACAATCATTTTTCAATAGAATTTTTCATTTGTAATTGAATGCATTTTATTCAATGTGTTTAATAACATTATTTTGGAGGTACCTATAGGCTTCATCAGAGTGCCAAAAGATGAATACAACACCAAAAAGGATAAAAAAAGATTTGATTAAGAGGCTTAGAAGAATTAACACTTTGGACTTAGAACTCTTCTGCCCTGAGACATCAATCATTTATGGTATCTTTCCTTACATAATAGGTATGTCCAAAAGTAACCAAAATCCCAGACTATTATATTATATTCTGCAAAATAGCCATAGATGTACTTTCCTTTATATTGGGAGGGAACTTGACTCTAAATCAGAAAGTCTCAGATTCAAGTTTCACTTCTGCTGTGTACCTCACAATGTTCTAGGCAACTTTCTAAGACTATAAGTTATACAGAAGAGGCAGACATGTATTCGTGGAAGTATTTTCTTCACCCACATATTCCTTATGTCAAAGAAAGTCTATATATAGTCACTATACTAAAGTAATCACAAGTCTCTAAGGAAATTACATACAGCTCATTAAGACTTTCACTTGGTATCTCCATTTGTTGGAAAAGTCTATATTCCTACGACATGCACTTACAATTCAATTATTAAGTCTCAAAGATCAAAATAATTGTCTTACTCTCTGCCAGATAATATGCTAGATTCAAAGATTACAAATACAAAATCTAATACAATCTCCAATTTTTCCTTCACTTAACTGTTTGTATTTGTTTCCTCATTAGGTCATGAGCTCCTTGAGAAAGGGGATTATTTATTTTTGACCCATATTATGTATTCTCAGTACTTAGTGCAGCACCTGGCACTTATTAAAGTAAATGTGTGTGCATATGTATATGTTTATGTATATGTATGTGTATGTGTATGTGTATGTGTATGTGTATGTGTATATATGTCCATATATATGTGTATATATTATATAATAAATATACATACACACACATTTGTTGACTGACTGACAAACTATAATGCAGTCTCCATGTTGGGCACAGTGTCAGTTGCTGGGGACAAAAGTGAAACAGCTTGTGTCTTCAAGAAAGCTACTTTCTACTCATCAAATCCAATTTTAAGAAGCATAACCTAAAATATAAATGCTTTCCTTTTTGTCATAATTATTAACTTCCTATAAATCACTCAAAAAATTTTTTTGAGAATGTTTTATTCAAGAATAATGATAGTAGTAGTAATAATAATTATAATAACTAATAATTTGGCAGAGCCTGTGTTTTTCTCATGCCTCTGCAAATAATATAATCGTGTTTTTCAATCATTTTACAAAGTCTTTTATCATAGCAACCTTTTGTCATAGATACTCAATGGGGGCAGCTAAATGGTGCAGTGGATAGAGCAAGAACTCTGGAGTTAGGAGGATCTGAGTTCAAATTTGGCATGACACTAGTTGTGTGACTCTGGGAAAGTCACTAACATTGTTTGGCTCAGTTCCCCATTCGTAAAATGGGCTGGAGAAGGAAACATCAATCATCCCAATATCTTTGCCAAGAAAAAAATGGTGTCACAAAGAGTCGATAGAACTAAAAACAGCAAAAGTGAGTCAAGAAGCATTTATTAAGCACGTACTCTGTGCCAGATTCTGTGATAAATGCAGGGAAGATAAAGAAAAGTAAAACGCTGATCCCTGATCTCAAGGCTCTAACATTCTAGGATAGGTATTATTATTATCCCTATTTTCCAAATATAAAACTTCAGGCATAGAGAAGTTAATATACTTGTCCATTTTTAACATATCTAGGAGGTATAAGAGTCTATACTTACCCACTCTTCTTTAACTAATTTCACTCTACTTTCCCATAGAGCACATTATCTACTCAGTGTGCTTAATTTGTTAAGGATATTGATTGATTACATCCATAATCTGGCCCCAAGTCCTTTTAGTCTTTTCAATAATGTCATGAGAAATCTTTCAACCTAATATCCTGAGAAGTGAAATAGGGAAATTTGATTGATTTATTGACTGATTCCCCCGTAGATGATAATGAGTTCATATTGTATAACATTAATTTGTTGTGCATCTGATGTGGTTAAATATTTAATTTTGTACTTTGAGAGATTACTTATTTCATCACAGACTATGTTTCTCCCTAATATTGGTCAGAACCTCTCATTGTGCCTCAATCTATGCATCGTGCAACCATCTTTTTTGTAAGAAATCCTGCATAGAGTAGCCATCCAATATGAGAAGATATTTTCTTTTGCTCTTCTTTCTGTACTCTAAGGATACAATCTCTCCTAATTGCATGTTAAGTGTTCTGTTCAGCATGTCACATTTTTTCTGTCAACCAAAGAAAAGACATGAAAAGAAATATCAGCTACAGTAGCAGACATTTGAAGAGTAACTTGACATGGTAGGAAGTACGTGATAACAGGGCTCAGAACTCAGACCCTACAATCAACATTCACTGTATGATCTCAGACAAATTATTTTATCATTGTGTTTCTCCATTTCCTCATGTAAAAAGAGTAGAAAACACTTTTTAATGAATTTCATGGGTTTGTTTTAAAAATAGTCACGGGTTAAAACATAAAATTTTTCATGAATTATTAATTAATATATGATAAAGAATTTTAAGGTTACAAAAAGAAATTAGAGATGATCAATTTAACTGCCCAGTCTTTATACAAATAGGGAAATGTGACACAGGGACTAAATGACTTTCCCAAGTACCTGATTAGACTAAATATTTTAAGTGTTCTTATACAAAAAGGAACCTTGAGTTATTCCTCAAGTTAAGAAAATGTCAAGTAATATTCTATCAACTTCAGTTTATCTTTAGAGTTGAAATTCTAAATTAGCAACTTTGGTGTGAATATGAAATGATCAGAAATAATTTACCTTCATTTATGCTTTTCATAGGTGTACAATTTTGTCAAATAATGATTTAGAAGGAACATTTTATTTGTAATCATTGTCTGAAAATTTCAAACAGATCAAAGATAATTTCATTACCTGAAGAATGTATATAAATAAGAAGAATTATTTGCTTACACATATTCCTAAAGGAATTACTATATATCAATCATTATAGAGCCTCAAATTTATCACAACCCTAGGAGATTGTCTGGTCTGTACAAACAAAGGATTGTAACCTGTGGTTGTATAAGAACCACAAATCAGATCTGCAATATCCTTGGCAGTTTGCCATCCAACTTCCTCTTCAAGCATAACAGTGAAGAGAACTCAATACTTTAAAGAAACTCGTTAAAATGTTGTTCAGATCTAAACTTTTATTGAAATTATTACTAAAAGGATATTTTTCGTATTAATTTGAAACTTGCATTCCATTCTTTGTTTATAAAATCACATAATCTCATAATTGCAATATTATAAATAGTCCTAGTTCTGTGTTCCAAAGCCAAGCAAATATGACTAGTACTCCTTTCATTTTTAACCCAGTTTATGTATTTATAGCATGCCATATCACAACAAGGTCTTTTCTTCTCTAGGATAAACATCCCCATTCCCTTCAACTTATCCTCATACAGGATATGTGAACCTTTCCAGTCCTGTTCTTCTTCTGGGACCATTCTAACATGCCAGTTCATTCCTAAATTGTAATTCCAGAAACAAATGCAATACTATGGAGCTAATCTAATCAAGAATGAGTTCACCAACATTTTTATTTAAATTTCTTTGAACAATTTACTTCTATTAAAGGAGCCCAAGATCAAGTCCTAAACACTGATTTATAAAAAATATTTTTCTGCCATTTGCAAAAATAATACTATAGAGCCATGCAAAATATTAAAAGCTCTATCACCTCTGAAGGATCATTTTGGCAGACACAAATTTGCAGAAATCTTGCTATGAGATTTGATTGTATAAGATCTAGTCAAGAATTCCTTAGTTAAGGACAATAAACAGATAGAAAAAATAAGTGCACACACAGAAATTTATCTGACTGCCAACTCACATCATTAATGGCAGTGGAACCACCATATTTAGACTCCACTACTCTAATTACTAATGTGTTGTAAGCAGGAGACACAGTACTTAAGGAGATAAAGAGCAGCAGGAACACACAGTATACATACAAAGAAAGTTCCTATGAATGTGATACAATCTTTAAAAAATTGGGAGATTTTATTTTCTTACAAGATATCTGAAAAAACTGATATTAATGATTAGCAAAATAAAGTACAGCATTAAAAGATAATTGAGATAACCAATAACTACTAAACTATATTTCTTTATTCCCATAAAATCATTGTAGGAATAATCTACATATATATTAAGATTACTCTCGAAAAAATTATGAGAACCCAAGACCTTGCAAATGATATCCTGCAGCAGACTTTTCACAGATAACTGACTGAAAGATTCAAAAATTAGAGTCCATTTTGATTAATGTTTGTTGATTATGTTTTAAATGATTCAATAGAGCAATGTGCAATTTCTCCAAAAAAAGACATTTTCTAGGTATATGAGTTGAATTCTTCATAAATGAAACAGAGATGACTATTAAATAATCAAATGTTAGTTGTATCCAATAAGGTATATAATAGGAAAATATATCTTCACCAAAAATTATTCACTACTGAATTGAATAAATTATGAATAAATGGGGAAAATATTAAGTACTTAATATATTGAAAGCAATGTACTAAGCACTGGAAATATAAATTGAAAAGCAAGACAATCCGTGCTCTCAAGAAATTCTTGGTAAAATAATATAAGATGAGACATATTGAATTATTTACCTGCAAATCAGATGGATGGTCTTTATTGTGCAGTAGCAAAGTAGACAGTGATATATCTCTTAATACCATTTACATTAGATAAATGATTGTTTTTGTGGAGTCTTTTTTCTAGATTTTTGGTAGTTATAGCTGCAGAAAAGACAGGGACTTGTCTCCTTCCACTTGCACAGGAAGTTGTCAGACTGCCTCTTCTCCACAAATATTTCTGCTCTTGATAATAGGTATGTGAGACAAATTGGAAATAAGATCCATGGTTTAGAGGGGGAACTGAAATTCCCAGGGATCATGGACTGACCATCCAAGACTGTCTTTTACAAAGCAGGAGGAAGGGTGGAAGTGGTAGTCTGATATATCTAGCAGCCATTAACAATTTTGTCTCCCTCGCAATAACATGAGACTTTAAGGGCATGGTCTCTTAAAAATAAGGCACTATGAAAAATTAATTTGCTCTCAGTTGTGAGGAACTATTGATGTTCCTGTTTGCACATGGCATCATTCTGTCTCCAACGAGTCTTGAAATCTTACAATTCTTCCTAGGATCTAAAAATTACCAATCAATTGAGAAAAATAAAGCTAAGTTGGTGAAGAAATAAAATGACTATCTCACAAAAAGGAATAAAAAGAGTTATGATGTGAATAATCTTCAACATACAAGCAAAAAGAAACTATAAAGAAGAATAACAGTAAAGGATGTCACCAAGGAATTGAACTATGTAAAGAGAAAAATAAACTGGTTATGTGGCAAGTGTGAGGGAGAACAGGTGGACAACCTAAGGTCTCCATTGTTTTTCTCATTATACTGGTAGATAGACCGAAAGGCTTTTAGCATGTTAGATGAACATCTCGGAACAAAGTTTTTTGAAAACATGAAGAAAAACAAATCAGGATGAGGGGGAAAAGATGGGTAATGATCTGGATAAATAGAAGGAATGTCAATTCAATGAGATCACAGATTCTTCGAAGAATCTTAGCAACATTATATAGTAACATCTCATGGAACTTTACAGTATCTAAAGAAATAAAATGGATGATTAACTAAAGGTGAATTGTGAATTCCACACTGAGCAGAAACAGGCCAGAACATATCATCAATGATGACATGCATACAAGAAATGACGTAAACTTTTCACCCAGGATATGGATGACAGGAAAAGAAATCTTGGTGGTTAGGTAACAAGAGCAAAGGATAGTAAATTAATAATCTGAGTGCTGCACTGGTACCCATTAATTATTAGAAGTATTCCAGAAATTATGTATAATTCCTTTATAGAATTTTTGGACATGAATTATACAGTAGAACACAGAACGAATGGGTTGCAATACGTGTTGCTGAACAAAGTGCCCATCATAATATAATCATGGACCCACTTATGCTTTGAAGAAGTTTTAACACTTTATTTAAGCCTGTCAAGATTTTTTTTTTTGCTTCATACTTCTATTATCCAGTTAATTAATTATCCACTCAAAGTTTCATTTTTCTTTGTGTCTTTTAAATAATCTGTATATTTGCAAACTTGACACTTAAAATTGTTCAGACTGATAAAAATTATGAAAAAATAATAGTCATAAAGTTAGAGTCCTTCCATATGAATAAATGGCTATGTAGTAATGAAAAACAGTATCTATCTGAATGATAAGTAGTATCTATCTAAAAGAAAGCAAAACACATTTGCATTAGGAATAAACTAGAAACCTTTCCAATAAGATAAGGAGTGAAGCAATGATGTTCATTATCACCTATATTTTTCAATATTATATTTTAAAGGATAGCTATAGTGGTAATACAAGAAAAATCATTGGAGGAATAAAAGGAGTCAATGAGGAAACATAACAATCACTCTTTGAAAATAATATGATGGTACACTTAAAGTACCCTAGAGAATCAACTGAAAAAACATAATTGAAATAATTAACAACTTAAGGGAAGTTTCTGGATACAAAATAAACTCTAATAAATCATCAGGATTTCATTATATTACCAACAAAAGCAAGAAGCAAGAGATAAATTCCATTAAAAAACCTTGAGACAAGATAAGAGATTGGGAGCCTATCTGTCAAGATAAAAACAGGGAAAATATAAAAGCAGATAGAAAATGTTTGTCAGAAATAAGTACAGATTTAAGCAACTAGAAAATATTATTTGTTCATGGCTTGAATCAAAACCAATATAATCAAAACAACAGTTCTATCCAAGTTAATTTGCTGATTCAGTACCATAGCAATCAAACTATGAAAGTGTATTTTAGAGAACTAAAAAAAATATTTTCAAAATTTATCTGGTAACATAAAAGGTTCAAGAATATTAAAGGAATTAAAGAAAATGTAAAGGAAGTTGACCTAGCAACACCAGATTTCAAACAATATTATAAATTGTTAATCATCAAATAATCTGATACTGGCTAAGAAATACAGTGGTGGATCAGAGGAATAGATTAGGTGACCATAGTAAACTAATGTTTAATTAAAAAAAAAACTCCAAGTTTTGGGGACAGGAATTCAACACTTGATAAGATTGCTTGGAAAATTGAAGAAAAAAAAAAGAATGACAAACTAGACATAAACCAACATTTCATCCCATATACTAAAATAAGGTCAAAATGAGCTAGCAATTTAGGGACAAAAGATTTTATCAATAGGAGGAACATGGAAAAGTTTTCCTGGAAGAAAATGTATAAGGGAAGGTTTATGACTAAACAAGTGATAGCTAAAATCAGAGGAAGTAAAATAGATGATTTTGATTACGTGAAATTAAGATATTTTTGCATAAACAAACTCAGAGGTAGTTGGTCAGATTAGTTAGAGTTGAAGGAGAGGGAGGAATCAGATAGTCAGAGCTGTGGGTATTGATTTATAGGAGGGCCTAACAGGAGAAGACTTCGGGGTGGCTGTTCCCCCTGCATGGTTACTGTGTATGGATATCTTTGTTGATGTGATGGATTTGGTTTTCTGGTGTTAGGATTCATATTTCTGGTGTTTGAACAAATGTTTTGGTTCTGTCTTCCATGTGGAGAGTTAGTTATATTTTGTGATTCAGAATTACCCCAGTATACTCATAGCTTCTATAGCTCTTGTGAATATCATGTTGGTGCTACAATAATTGGCCAAGCCAAATTCATAAAAAAATAAGAACTCTTCCACATTAAACAAAATGTCAAAGAATATAAAAAGCAATTTTTCAGAAGAAGAAATCAAATCTTTCAATAGTCACATAAAAAATAGTTCTGCATCACTACTGATAGGAGAAATACAAATTAACACAACTCTGACATACAGCTTCAAGCCTATCAGATTGGTTAACATGGAAGAAAAATAAAATTCTAAGTGATAGAGGACATATGGAAAAACAAAGACACTAATGCACTGTTTGTGGAGTTAGGAACTGGCCAAACCATTCTGGAGAGCAACTTAGAACTATGCCCAAAGATCTATAAACCTATGGATACCCTTGGAGTGAGCAATATCACCCTAGGTTTTTGTCTCAAAGTGATCAAAGAAATGTAAAAAGGAATTAAATGTACAAAAATATTTTATGGCATTTCTTCTTTCAGTGGAAAAGAATTAGAAAATGTGAGAATGCCCGATGAATTGGACAATGACTAAACAAGTTTTAGTATGTAATTATGATGCAATACTATTGTGCTGTAAGAAATGAAAAGCAAGAGGCAGAACCAAGAAGGTGGACTAAAGGCAGGAAGTCAGTGGAACTCTCCCAAATTCCCCTCCAAATAACTTTAAAATAATAACTCCAGTTGAATTCTTTAATGGCAGAACCAACCAAAGTCTGAGATAAGACAATTTTCTGGTCCCTAATGGTAATAAATTTAGCAGGTACTTAGCCCTTAGCAAGGGCTAAGTAACTCTGTGAAAGAAAGAGAAGGTGTGAACTCTGTCTCCTGTTGCTGACATAACAGGAAGGTGTTGGCTGAGACAGGAAGCCAATGTGTGTGTGTGTGTGTGTGTGTGTGTGTGTGTGTGTGTGTGTGTGTATGTGTGTGTGTGTTTAGGAATAGTCCAGAGAAGAAACAGTCAGAATCAAGAATTTTCCTCCTGGTGGCTCCTGGTAGAGGAAGCAGAATTTTCACTTCATCAGGCAACCAGATGGTTATTCTTTTGTTCTTTGTTCCAAATACGGGGGCCACTTTAGTGAAAACTATGTGGACATTCTAATGTTAAGCTGTTGTGAAAAGTATATTGTGATTTTCTGTGATAAGATGTAATGTTGTGAATATTATATTGTACCTTGATTTTCTGAGAAAGTTTGTTTTGATTTGTTATGGAATAAATGGAGTGTTTACTATACTTGTGTAATCTGAATCTTAAAAGCTATTCACAGTAGCATTCTTTTGGGAAGCTGCATGGTATTACACAGTCCAAGACAATTTAGCAGTTCAGCAAAAAATGTCTGTCTTCACAAGGGCGGTGGTCATTCCTGGGGCACAGGACAGCATAGGTCTCACCCAGAATGCCAGCAGCAGGTACTAGAGATGGCTACATCAGCAGAAGCAGGAACTTTGGAATCTCTCAACATACAGAAGGAAAGGGGATTGTACAAACAGAAGAAGATGGTAGGAGACCTTTGCTGGCACAGACTTCAGGACTCTGCTTCATTGTCCATAAACAGTTCTGAGTCACATTTCTCGGGCAAAGAGGAGAAGTAGCACACTAGAGCTTCTGGCAGCAGAAGAGAAAGAGCCCTGGTCACAGTTAGAGAGTAGTGAGGAGCACCTGTGGTTGCTCAAAAGGGAGTAGTGGTCCTGGGCAGAAAGTAACACTAATACCTGCAGTTAACTGAGAGTAGGACTTATGTCACAATTCCAGGGAGTTAAGGAGAGATAATCACTTATAGTCATAGGGGATCAGAGACCTTGTCACAACTTCAGGGTAGAAAAGAGTGCTTGTGGTTGCTCATAGAGCAGAACACAGGCCAGTAGAACCATGATCACACCTTTCTTCTTCGAAGAATCAAAAATTTACTTACCCCTAGGACTAGCTCAGAAAACAAGAGCACAAAGGCCTGACCCTAGTAACAGTGTCCATTCCATACTGTTAAAAGAACCCAATTTGAAAAAAAAAGGTTAAATTCAAGAAATAGATTGGAAAAACAACAACAAATGATGCAAAAAGCAACTAAAGCTACTAAATTGAAAAGGAAGAACAAGACACAAACTCAGAAAAAGAAACTGAAACCAAAACCGAAGCATGAAAGAAAAGTGAGAATTGTACACAAAGCCAAAAAGAATTCCTGGAAAAGCTCAAAAAGGATTTTCAAAATCAAATAAGATAGAGGAAAAAATGGGAGAAGAAATGAGTGATGCAAGAAAATTATGAAAATGAATTAACAGCTTAATTTTTTAAAGCATAAAAATTCTGAAGAAAATACACACACACACACATACACACACACATACACATACAACCAAGAATTGGCCAAACTGTGAAAAAGGAGGAAAAATCCACTGAAGAGAAGTTACTAAAAAGTAAAATTGGGTAGAAGAAAAAAAAGGTACAAAAATTCACAGAAGAAAACAATTCTTTAAAAATAGAATAGGAAAAGAGGAAGATGACTCCATGAAACATCAAGAAACAATAAAATGAAAAGCACGATAAAATAGATGAGAATGTGAAATATATCATGAGAAAAACAACTGATATGGAAAGTAGATCAATGAGAGTGAATTTAAGAATTGCAAGATTACCTGAAGACCCAAGACATCATATTTCAAATAAAAAGTATTTTTAAAAATTGAAAGAATACAACAATTACCTCATGAAAGAGATCAGCAAATGAAAACTCCCAAGAAAAAATGCAGACAAATTCCAGGTCTCCCAACTTAAGGAGAACATATTGCAAGTAATCAGACAAAAAAATTCAAATATCTTAGAGCCAGAGTCAGGACAAGACAAAATTTATCAACTTCCGCACTAAAGGATCAGAGAGCTTATCATATGATATTCCACAAGGCAAAAGAGTTAGCATTACAACCAAGAATAAACTACACAGAAGAATAGAGTATAATCCCTCAGGGGAAACATGAAACATTTAATGAAATAGAGGACTTTCAGGCAATGCTGATTAAAAAAAAAAAACTATAGCTGAACAGAAAATTTTACTTTCAAGTAGAGACTCAGGAGAAGCATAAAATAGTAAAGATGAAAGGGAAATCATAAAGAATTCAACAAGGCCAACCTGTTTACATTCCTATACGGGTGGTCGCATAATTTCCAAGATTTTTTAATCATTATTAGTGCAGTTATAAAGACTATACAGAGGTCATGAATGTGAGCTGACTATTATGGGATGATTTTTTAAAAATAAGATTAAGGGATAAGAAAGAGGGATCTATTCAGAGATGGGGGAAGGACTAGGTAGAATAGGGAAAATCACCTCATAAAAGAGACACAAAAGGAAGATATATTATGTTTTATAGTGTGGGAGGAAATGGGTGATTGCAGGCAACGTTTAAAGCTTATTCTCATTAGAATTGGCTCAAAGAGGAAACAATATACCCACTCGGGTAGATATTGTAATCTATCTTACCTTACATGAAAGTAGCTGATAAGAGTGGATCAAGACTAATAGAAGGGAGGTATATTAAGATAAATAGAGGTCACAAGCAAAACAAACTAAGGAAGAGGAGGAGGGGGAGTCGGAGAAGGAGGAGGAGGGGAGGGAGGGAGAGAGAGAGAGAGAGAGAGAGAGAGAGAGAGAGAGAGAGAGAACAATAAACAAGGAGAACAAAAAATAGTGAAAAAGACATTGAGTAATCGTAACTCTGAAAGTGAACATGAGGAACTTCCCCATAAAATGGAAGTAGATAGCACAAGGGAAAAAAAAATTAATGCAGAACTTGACAATATGTTGTTTACAAGAAATACACTTGAAACAAAGAGACACACCAAAATGAAAAATAAGGAGTTGGATTAGAAATAAAGTTTATTTTTAAATTAATAAAATATATATATGTATATATTTATATAATATAAATATATTATATATATAATATAAAAATATAAATTTATAAATAAATCAGCAGAAATAAAGTTTAAAAAAAAGTAAATACGATCTTAGACAAAGCCAAAGCAAAAATAGATGTAATGGAAGAGAAAAGAAAGGGGAAAATGCATTATGCTAAAAAAAAAAAAAAAAAAAAGGTACCAGACAGAGAAATAATATCAATACTAATCATCCATGCACCAAATGGTATAGCATCCAGATTCTTCAAGGAAAATTTAAATGAGTTACAGCAGGAAGTAAACAGTAAAATTATACTTGTGGGTGATCTAAGACTTCCATTCTCAGAACTTAATAAATCTAACAAAAAAAAAAAAAAGAAGTATGTATGTAAAACCATTAGCAAGCATTACCTATAGTGGCAAAAAGTTAGATCCCAATACAATCAGGGGTCAAGAAAGGGGGTCCATCATTACTACTACTATTCAATATTGTAGTGAAAATCCTAGCTATGGCAATAAGAGAAAAAAATAAATTAGTGGAATGAGATTATGCAATGAGTAAATTAAACTCTCACTGTTTGCAGATGATATGATGATATGATAGACATTTGAATCCTAAAGAATCCTAGAGAGTCAACAAGACTTGAAAAATCCTGGAGAGTAGACTAAAAAAAAAAAAATCTAAGTGAAATTATTGCAACATCATCAAATTTGTAGGATGCAAATTAAATCTATATAAATCAGCTTTTTTATATGTTACCTACAAAGTCCAATAGGAGAGATGGAACAAGAAATTTCATTTAAAATAACTGTGCACAATACAAAATACTTGGAAGTCTACATTCCAAGACAAACCCAGGAATGAAATGAACATAATTACAGAACAATTTTTACAAAAGAAGTAGCATATAAACAATTAGAAAAACACTAAATGCTAATTGGTAGGCTTAGTTAATATAATAAAAATTCTACCTAAATCAATTGACTTATTCACTGTCATACCAATATAACTACCAAAAATTGTTTTAAAATGCTAGAAAAACAATATAAAAATTCATCTGGATGAACAAAGGTTTCAGGAATATCAATGGAAGCAATGAAAAAAATGTGAAGGTTTATGGCATAGCAGTACCAGATATTAAACTGTATTACAAAGTAGCAATCATTAAAATAATCTGGTACTGGCTAAGAAAGAGGGTGGTAGATCAATGGAACATATTAGGTACACAATACGCAGTAGAAAATTACTATAGCAATCTAAATGTTTGATAAACGCAAGGATCCAAGCTTTTCAGACAATTACTATTTGACAAAAATCATGTGTGTGTGCTTGTACGTAGGCAAATTATATTTCCATATATAATATTTGTATGTTTATAGTATTCCTCTCAAAAAGAAATTCATTATAATCTTCTTCATTTTCTTTACTAACAAAAATTATTTCACAATGTTCTCCATTTCCACTTTTAAGACCAAACAACTCTTTAGTAGTCCCTTCAATTATTTATGCAAAAATCAAAAGGTAAAATTAATTTCTTATAATCTAAATTTTAAGCATATAAAATTTTTTGAAATAATAACATAATGGTTATTCTTCCTTTTTCTAATGATACTACCTCCATTTTCTCTAGTCCCTTAAATATGTCCAATAAAAGTTCAAGTGGACCTGTTCTGGTACTTTCAGTGGGACAGAATATAGTTTGACCTGAGCAGTAGTCATATCACCTTCATCTTTTTTTTTTTTATCCCTGCAAAATGTATTGTATTACTAGAATTGAGACTTGTACCAAATTGCTTGCTAAATAATATTTTGGAAGCTTTCCTTCATTCCATGGAGAAGACCCTGAATACCTACCACTTGTCTTCTGTGCCTAGAAAAGAACAAAGGAAATAAAAGCATTAGGAAAATCGCATTGTATGGAATATATATTCATCCTGAGACTATCTCCTGAACACTGATTTTATATAACCAACAGACAGTGTGAGGGTATCAGGGAAATAGAAAAGATGATTTACAGTATTATACATTTGGATTGGCTTCATTACATGTGTTTCCTTCATTGGTTTACCAACAATATTACACTGTAACACTCTGTGCATTTGTTGAAGAGCATTCCCAGGTCAATGGAATGAATGTGTCATTTATGTATGTATATGTTTGTGTGTGTATGTGTATATATATATATATATATATATATACATATATATATATATATATATATACATATATATATTTGTATGTATGTATATACGTATGTGGGCATGTGTGTATATATGTAAATATATATGTGTGTGTGTGTGTTTATTCAGTTCCATGTCAATAAATATATTTGCTTGGATCTAATTTTGTCCTTTGGTGAATTATTAAGACACATCAGTGAAGACTCATGAAATATAACTAGAGTTTTATGAAAACAAATTACTACAATGAATCAGGATAGCATCCCTTTGCAGACCTAACAAGTGCAAATGTGAATGGGTGATAATATTGCAGAGAACATGCTAGGTCAATGTGACAAATGTCAAAGAAACTTATCCAACCCCTGTGCTTTGTTGACTTCCACACTGTAGCAATAAAACTGGAAGACGGATTCCAGAAAATACAATGGATCATCTGTGGGGAATATATGAATTGACATAAACAGGAGTCACATTGCTTTGGTGAGCATGAATTGATTGAGGCCTTCAGCATTGAAAAGAGGATCTGCATCAATGATATGCAGAACCATTAAGTACCAAAACAATCTGTTGCTATGGGATTCTAATATTGACTACAATTTCCCTCGAGCTTTCCCTTCGTTCCTAGTCTCAGAATTTATATATGTCTCTCCTTTGTTTAATTATCAGAAAATTTTCTACCTTAGTTTTCCATTATCATTTTGCCTATATATTCATCAAAACTGTCTAAGATTTTGCCACCTTATACTTTGTAACTGCTTCTTTATCTAATATATTATAACAATTAACTTGGAAAATGTTATTTTTTTTAAAAATCCACATAAATCTTCTGTTTTACATTAGTAGTAGTAGTAATAGTAGTAGTAGTAGTAGTAGTAGTAGTAGTAGTAGTAGCAGTAGTAGTAGTAGTAGTGGTGATGGTATTGGTAGCAGTGGTAGTAGTAGAAGATGTAGTTGTAGTAGCAGTAATATTACATACGATATGCATATCACCTATCTTGTATCTGCTTGGTTGCTCAATTTCATCTTGCTTATTGATTCTTTGTGCATCTATGACAAGGTATCCATCTTCAAATTTAGGGTTCAAAATCTTTCTTTTCCTTTGACTATTCTCTATATCAAATGCATTTCCATGTACACCACAGGCGATGTTTGTGTATTTATTGTTCAAGTTGATTCAACTATTCTAGAATTATTCCTGATTGTAATAGATCCTCATTTTGCTCTTTATGGGCCTTTTATTTTACCTGCTAATTAAATGAAGGAATTAGCCTCAATGAATTTGAAGACTGCTATTTGGAGTACTGAACTGCAAAGAGAAAAATGATCAAGTGTATGAAACCAAAATGAATGAAAAATATTATTCTTTCAAATTGAATAAACAGTGGAAAAGATAAATATGCTTAGACAAGAACAGCACACACTAGAGGAAAATGCTTCAAGGGCCAGAGAAATAATATATTAGTGACATTGATAACAAAAACATCAATGATGTTGGCACTAGGTCATTTCCATCAGCATATTTTCCCACCATTATTTTAGAAGGAAAAATAGAAGTTATTGTGTAAAATAGCCTTTAATGCAATTGTTCTAAACTGATTAATAGCTTTTATGAAAATCATGCTAAATGCTGTAAGTACATTCTTTGATAAGCTTGCATTTTCAGAAATAAATGATTATATATATGTCCACACACATGCACACACACACACACACATATATATGCACATACATGCACACACATTTATAAACACACATGTTTATATAACATTTGATGAAAGTACTTTTAAAAAATATCGGTTATAAACCACAGCTAATTTTTATAATTTTGAAGCAAATTACACAATTATATTCTCTTTCTTGTAATAACCTCAAAATAACTAGTCCATCAGTTCAGTACTGTACATAAGGCAGACAGAAATTCATTACTTCTAAAAATTAGTTGCAATTAATAATCTAGAAAGGTACAAGACTTTTATTGAATAGATTTTAACAGGATTTTTTGAATTGCAAAATGAAGATGTGGTAATCTGATGCATTCAGGAAATGCTATTAAATATCATTTAAGGCTCTGGATGTCCTAAATTATAGGCCTGTTACTTTTCACATTGATTTTTATCTTTTAATTTCTTGCTATTCAGACTGAGGCATTTTTCAGCACTACTTCACAAGTAGAAATGTCTGCTCTGGCAGACTCCTTGGTCTCTTTTGGAATCAAAGAATTACCACTGCATGTTGTAAACATTAATAAACATCTGTTTCCCTTTATTTGAAAAAAAAAACCTAATTAACAGAAAATATAAAGGGTGAATTTCTCACAGGAGGAATTATCATCCTATTTTCTGTGTGATTTGCATGCTGACATAATTTGAGATCTGTAGTCACATCTGCACACTGGAAAATTCACTTTTATGCAGAGCACAAATCTTCTATATCTGTGGACAGAAACAAAAGTATGGTGACAAAATTTTGGGGAGTAGGTATTGGTATGCATGTTTTAATATTATTTCAGCAAACGCCTCTCAATATAATAATGGTTCCCACTTCTATGAGGCTGATGAGCGGTTCATTGGATAGAGTTTGGGACCTGTCATCAGGAAGATCTGAATTCAAATTTGACTTCATGTGCTTATTAGTATGTGGGCATTGACAAGTCATTTAATTCCAGTTTTCCTCATTTACCTAAGATGAAAAATGGGGATTATAATAGCACCTCCATCAGAGTTGTTATGAGGATCAAATGAGATAATATTGGTAAAGTTCATAGCAATATGCCTGGGAAATAGTAAGTGCTATATAAATGATTATTCTCCTCCCAAGAAATTTCCTATAACACCATTGTGAAGTATCATTATTGCCACCATCATCACTATCATCACCATCATCACCAACATCATCATCAAATCATCTCTATTCCCATTTTTTTGTTGTTGTTCAGTCATGCCTGATGCTTTGTGAATCCATGGACCGTAGCAGGCCAGGTCCCTCTATACTCCTGTCTCTTCAGGTCTGCCTAATATCATGTTAGTTGCTTCCTTGAAAATATCTAACCTTCTCAATTTCTGTCATCCTCTTTTCCTTCAGCTTTCAATCCTTCCCAACATCAGAGTTTTTTCTAATGACTCTTGTCTTTTCATTATGTGGCCCACATTTTTAAGTTTCAGTTTGAACATTTGTCCTTCAAATGAATAGTCAGAACTAATTTCTTTAAGTGTTGACTGATTTCTCCAACTTGTTGTCTAAGGGACAATAAAAAATTCTTCTCCAGAACCACAATTCAAAAGTATCAATTTTCAGCACTTAGTTTCCCTTATAATGCAATTCTTACAGTCATACATTACTACTGGGAAAACAAAATATTTGACTATATTGACCTTTGTTGGCAAGATGATGTCTCTGCTTTTTAATATGCTTTCTAGATTTGCCATAGTTTGCCATCCCAGGATAAAGCATCTTCCTGATTACAATTGTCATCTGAAGTGATCTTTATAGGTATCAAACTCAAGTTCAAATAACTTGCCATATTGGTTATATTTACGAATAGTTGGCAACAGGATTTGAAAAGAGCTCTTCTGATTTAAAGGGCAATCTATTATCTGATAAAAAAATTTAACTTTTACAAGGATGAAAAGATTAATATTATTTATTGCAGTCAATATTGCAAAGGGTGTGTTATCCCAGTGTGAATATTTCTTCCACCAGCATAAACATCCTCTCAACTTCTGCAATTCTTACTCATATTCTCTCATATATAACCTAATGACAATCCATCCATGGTTTCAGAGGGTATACTCTAGATTTTCAAAAATAAGTCCCAGTGGTTCATTCAAGCTATTTCTCTTCCATTTTTCACTCTTACTATCTGACTGACCTGCTTCCTTTTTTGTCACACATTTTTTATACCAGTGGTTCTCAACCTTCCTAATGCTGCAACCCTTTAATACAGTTCCTTATGTTGTGGTGACCCCCAACCATAAAGTTATTTTCATTGCTACTTCATAATTGTAATTTTGCTACTTTTATGAATCGTAATGTAAATATCTGATATGCAAGATGTATTTAAATTGAACGTAACACACAGGTTGAGAATTGCTGGCCTAAAGGCATTACTGGAAATTTTCTAGGCTGTAAATCAGCTTGTATCACATCATGATTTCCTATTATAAACATAAACAGAACCAGCACCATACCTTTTTTCAAAATGTGAATCTAAAGGAGAGAAAAGTATTTTTTATCAATCAACAAAGAATAGGTTAATTTTCAAGTCAATTTCTGATTTCAGAACTTTCCAATATGGATAGGAATTATATTACCTTGAAAGAAGCAGAGAGAGGTAAAATGTCTGAATTTGGGACTATGTTTGTCCAGAAATTGCAGATAGTCTTATAGGGGTTGTACCTGTGACCTTTTCTCAGTCATCCTCTTATCTTATTGTTGTTAAAGGTCACTAGTGACTCTGATCTTATTCTGGAAAAGCATAGTTTGTGTGTGTGTGTGTGTGCGTGTTGTGTGTGTGTGCGTATACTTGTGTGTGTATAACTAAGGATTTCCATGATGCTCTATGTACCTGACATTTTAACTTTTACTACTAGTTATGTGATGATGACAGCAAAGACTACTATGATGATGATGACTACTACTACTGTTGCTATTAACTGAATTTCTATCAAAGCACTTTGAGGTTTGCAAAATACTTTTGTGTTATCTCACTTGATCTTTACAATAATCCTATAAGGTAGGTGCTATTATTTGTCCCATTTTACAGAAGAGGAAATTAAGAGAGACTACATGATGTGTCTCAAGTCACATGGCTAGCAGGTATCTATGTCAAGATTAGAATTCACATTGTGCTGACTCTAGTCCAACATTCCTTTGCCTCACCCACCCACTAAAATGACCCGTTCACTCCTGATCTAGGAATTGACCTGCAGTTTATTTTGTATAGTCTACATTAAAACACATCTATTTTTAAAGGTATTTTAAACTTAAATACTAAAATAAATATACAATAACAAGAGAAAAATAAACATATTGTAAACTTGAAAATTAAAATTTAAATACAAAATAAGAAAAGAAAAAAAAAGCACTGCCATGTGCACAGCAGAATATAAGAGAAGCTTCAAAATATATAGCAACAAATTTTCATTTCAAGAAAACCTATATATTAAATATTGTATTTGTATTGTATTCTGAACTATGTGTATTTGCTTCTTTGTAAGTTTTCTTTTGTTCTCTACTGTGAACATTTTACTTTTCCCCACAACCACAAACTCTTCCCCTTCATTCTCCAAGAAGGCTACAATTAAGGATAGGTGGATAGATAGATAGATAGATAGATAGCTATAGATATACATACATATATGTACATGTATGTATATGTATATATATATTTACTTAATATATATACATATATACATATATACATATACTTAATATATCTCTCATCATATTTGCATATAGACATGTATATTCATCTGTATCCATGTAAGACCACACTGTGCTTGTCCTCTATTTTTCTGAAAACATATAACAAAGTCTTTCTATATATTTTTTGCATATTTATTTTATTTTTACTTTTCAACATTTACTTCCTTAAGATTGAGTTTTTCATTTTCTCCCCCTCCTTCTCCATTCCCCTTCCACTAATGTTGTGTGCAATCTAAGTTCTACTGAAACATTCATATTAAACATATTTTCACATTAGTCATGATGTAGAGAAGAATTAGAACTAATGGGAGGAACCATGCAAAAGAAGAAACAAAACAACAAAAGAAAATGTTAGAAAATTGTACACTTCCATCAGCATTCATAAACCAAAGTACTTTCTCTGAGTGTGGATAGCATTTTCCATCACGAGTCATGGAGTCATCTTAAATGCTTACATTTCTGAGAAAAGCTAAGTCTATCAAAGGCAGTCATCACACAGTGTGACTGTTACTGTGTACAATGTTTTCCTGGTTCTGCTCATTCCATGCAGCATCAGTTCATATAACTCTTTCCAGGCTTTCTCTGAAGTCTGCCTGTTCATCATTTCTTATAGCACAGCAATATTCCATTACATTCATGTACCATAACTTGTTGAGCCATTCCCCAATTGATGGACATCTCCTCAATTTCCAGTTACTGACCACGACTAAATGAACTGCTATAAATATTTGGTGAGATGGTGAGAGGGATCAGCCAACTTGAAATAGGCCAGTGGTATCCATACCTTTTGCCTGTCTCTCTTGACTGTGGTGGGGGTAATAAGGATAACCTGGAATGGTCCCAACCACCTTGGAGCCAAAGAGTCAGATGACGACTTCAACTGGCTGTGGGGGCAGGTCCTCTCAGGTTCATTTTTACTGTGAGCCTCTTTTAACTTGAACGCTTCATTGAGTTTTCAGAGTAATTTATAAGGATGGTGACCCCAGACAAGGAGGGTGAAATGTTCTCCTTCCATTAGCTCTTTTATTTTATGCTGTAAATTTTTAACTTCTTCTTTTCCCAAATGAAACAACACGACTTGACGAGTCTTAACAAAGTGACCACAGAGTCCGAATTAAAAAGTTTTAAGGAGTTTTAACTTACCAGCTGGGGATACTCCATGTCAATTAAAGGGGGAGAAGCCTCTAGTTCGGGGTAGGAGAACCTTTTATACATTCTTTGGTTTATGTATCCAACGAATACAATTTGGTTCCTAAGCAAGTTGTCATATAGATGCAAGCAAGCGGTTCCTAAGGCAAGGGGGGGTTTGTAGGGTAAGCAGAGGGGTACAAGGCATGACGACTGGGGAAGATAAATTACCCTAGGCCAGCTTCCCAAGTTCATAAGGTTTTACTTGGCTGGTTTCTAATTCCATAAAGTATTACTTTGTTTCCTGACCATAACAATACTATTTAAAACAACATAGAAATTGAAAGAATTCAATGATCACCTCTTGAAAAAGATGCGCCCCCGAAAAAAAAAAAAAAACTCCTAGGAATGTTATAGCCAAGTTCCAGAGTTCCCAGATCAAGGAGCATATATAACAAGCTGCCAGGAAAAAACACGTTAAATACTATGGAAACCCAATCAGGATAGCACAGGATCTAGCAGCTTCCACATTAAAGGACAGAAGGGCCTGGAACATGATATTCCATAGATCAAAGAAGCTAGTATTAAAACCAAGAATCACCTACCCAGCAAAACTGAGTATGTTTCATGGGAAAATATGGTCATTCAAGGAGGTAGAGGACTTTCAATGATTCGTGAGGAAAAAACCAGAATGAATAGAAAATTTGACATTCAAACACAAGAAGCATGAGAAGGTAAACATAGAAAAGAAACCATAAGGAACTTATCAAAGTTGAACTATTTATATGCCAACATGGAAAAATGACAACTGAAACCTATGAAACTTTTCTCAGTATGAGGATAGGTGAAGGTAATATAAATGTATATATATGTATACATACACATATGTCTATATAGGAGGGTATGTATGCATATTAATACATATGGGAGTGTGTGTATATATGTGTACATACACAGAGAGCACAGGATCAATTGAATAGGAAGGGATGATATTTTATTTTTTTTAATTAAATGTTTTATTTTATTTTTGTTCACAACATTCATTTCCATGAAATTTTGTGTTACAAATTTTCTCCCCATCTTTCCCCTACCCACCACCCCAAAACACCAATCCCAGTATATCTACCCTTCTCCATTCTATTCTCTCCTATGTCTTCCCCCCTCACCCCTCTGACATTTTGGTAGGACAGGATGGATCTCCCAACCACAGTGCCTGTGCATCTCAAGTTCCAGTTGGATGTAGCTAATAATGATAATAATAATA
>CM053587.1:133806567-133823389 GCA_028646515.1 Pseudochirops corinnae | reverse complement strand
TATATATGTATGTATTTACTGCTAGTGTTTCTACTAAAGGCCTCATTTCTAAAACATATAGAGAACTGAGTCAAAATTATAAGATTACATTTCATTCCCCAATTGATAAAAAGGTCAAAGGATATGAACAGGCAGTTTTCAGAGGAAGAAATTAAAGTCAAGTAAAGTTATTTGAAAACAAAATATTCTAAATCACTATTAGAGAAATGCAAATTAAAACAACTCTGGGGTACCACCCCACATCTATCAGATTGGCTAATATGACAGAAAAAAAAATGATTAATGTTGGAGAAGATGAGGGAAAATTAGAAGAACTAATGCATTGATGGTGGAGTTATGAACCAATCTAACCATTCTGGAGAATGAAACTATGCCCAAAGGGCTAAAAAGCTATGCACACCCTTTGATCTAGCAACACCATTACTAGATCTGTAAACCAAAGAGATCATATGAAAAGGTAGAGAACCCATATGTACAAAAATATTTATAGCAGTCTTTTTTGTAGTGGCAAAGAACTGGAAATTGAGAAGATGCCCAACAGTTGGGGAAGGGCTGAGCAAGTTGTGATACTACTGTGCTATAAGAAATGATAAGCAGGGAAGGCTTATATGAACTGATGATGAGTGAAGTGAGCAGAATCAGGAGAACATTGTACACAGTAATGGCCACAGTGTGCAACGATCAACTTTGATAGACTTAGTTCTTCTTAGAAATACAATATTCTTAGAAAACTCCAAAGGACTCAAAATGGAAAATTCTGTATACATCCAGAGAAAGAATTATGGAGTTTGAATGCAGATCAAAGCACATTATTTTCATTTTGTTCTTGTTTTTGATTTGCTTTCTCATATATTTTTTTTCCTTTTTTCTGATTATTTTTTCACAACATGAGTAATGTGAAAATATTTTTAATATAATTGTTCATGTTTAACTTATATGCAATTCCTTGCTGTCCTGGGGAGGGAAAGAGGGAGAAAAATTGAAACTTGAGGTCTTATAAAAGTGAATATTGAAAACTATTTTAATATATAATTGAGAAAAATAAAATGATAATAAGTGGGGAAACAAGAAATATCTGTCAACTCTCTGGATACAGGAAGTGATAGTAACCAAAGAAGAGATAGTGTGAGTTATATATAGGAGATAGAAATGTATAATTTAAATTAAATAAAACTTTACAAGTTTTTACAAAAACAAAACCAGTATGACTAAAGTTAAGGGAAAAAAAATAGGGAAGTGGGAAAAATATTTGAAGCAAAGTTCTCAGATAAAGGTGTCATTAATAACGTGTAGAAAAAGGTGCCTCAAATTTCTGAGAAAAGGTATTTCCCAATTAATAAATGGTGAAAGAACATGAAGAAGTGGTTTTCTGAGGAAAATGAATCAAAACCATAGTCATGTGGAAAATAGCATCCCAGGAGTTTAGCTAAGATGGAGGAGTAAAGAAAGGACTCAGCTGAGCCCTGTCCATATTGCCTTTCAACCAACATTAAAGTAATGCCTAATTTAGAGTTCTGGAGTAGAAGAGTTCACAAATGATCAGAATGGCTTTTATTTAGCCCAAAACAACATGAGTTAAATAGAGAGATCTGTGACATGGGTTAGGATGATGACCCATGTGTTTGAAATACCAGTGGTAGATGCAATTAGGTGGTGCAGTGAAAAGAGCACTTGTCCAGAAGTCAGGGGACCTGAGTTCAATTCCTCTGACATTTGACACACTTATTGTGTGACCTTGGGCAAGTCACTTAACCTAATTGCCTTGCCTTCCTCCTCAAAAAAAAACCAAAATAAAAAAAAAAACAGTGGTGGAACGAGGTAGTGTAAAAAGAACTAATCAGTAGAAGTAGGTAGCAATTTTGGGAGGTCTTATGCTAGAGATGGTAAGGGGGACCTGGAAACCAGTCAGAAAGAGATTAGTATGAGATTCAGGACGAGATGCCCTTTGGTACCTTTATTGCTTATACTGCAATCTGGGTCATAGTTCAGTGGCAGAGAGGAAAACTTTCAGTTAACAGGAAGTGGAAGACTCCCTTCTAGTCAAAGTCACTTCTAGTCAAAATGGAGTAAAGGCTCTGAGAAGCAGTGCTGGTTAGAACCCTAAGGGATCATGGGGCCCTTTCTGGGTAAATATGATTTATATCAACTGGGAAGTAGGAGCCACAAAGGAAAAGAGAAAGAGGTAGTGGTTAGAGGGAATGCATTATGCAGACAGTGTTCAGAAGCAAAACAGAATTCAGAGGGGGGACAGGATAAAAATGAGACAGGGAAAGATAAATAGAAGAAAACAAGAGGGAGGGAATTGCACAGTTAGTATTCATAAATGTGAATGTGATGAACTCACCCATAAAATAGAAGCAGATAGCAGAATGGATTAGAAACACAGTTAAATCAGCAACACAAAAAGAATTAAAACAACAAGCTGAAGCAGACTGTATTATGCATCAGTTGAAGTAAAAAAAAAGTATAGTTAGCAATTTTGATCTCTGAAAAAACAAAATTAGACATAGGCCAAATAAAAAGGGATAAAGAGAGGAACTACATATTGATGAAAGGACCCATAGTCAATGAAGTAATAACAATATTAAACATACATGCACAAAATGGCATAGCATCCCAATTTTTAAAATAACTGTTAAATGAATTATAGGAGTAAATAAGCAGTAAAAATGTACTAGTGAATGATGTCAACTTTACCGTCTCAGAGCAAGACAAATCTAACAAAAAGTACAAAAGAAGTAAAAAAGATTAATAGACTCTTTAAAAAGTTAGATATGATGGACCTCTAGGAAAAAAAAATGAATGGAAATAAAAAGAAGCACTCCTTTTTCTCAGCCATACATAGCATCTTCACAAAAATTGAATATCACAACCAAATGAAGAAAAGCAGAAATAATAAATGCATCATTTTCAGATTATGACAGAGTAAAAATTCCATCTAATAAAGGGCAATGAAGCACAGATTGACAGTTAGTTGGAAATTAATAATCTAATCCTAAAGAATGAGTGAACCTAAGAATAAATCATAGAAATGTTCCATAATTTCATTAAAGAGAATGACAGCAATAAGCCAACAATTCAAAAATATTGGGATGTAGACTAAGTAGTACTTAAGGGTAAATTTATATCTCTAAATGTATACATAGAGAGGGAGAGTGGGAGAAAGGAGTCATGGAGACAGAGACAGAAACAGAGAAAGACAGAGACAAAGACACAGAGAAACATGGTGTGTGTTGGGGGGGAGAGACAGAGAGTCTGAGAGACAGAGAGAGACATACAGAAAAAGAGGAGACAGAGACAGAGAGAGAAAGGCAGACAAAGGGGAGAGGGAGGGAGAGAGAGACAGAGAGAAAGGGAGAGAGCAGATTGATAAATTAGGAATGAAACTAAAGAAAAGAAAAATATCTCAAAAAATTAAAAATACCCAATTAAACACCAAAGACAAGATTGAGAAAATTTAAAGTGAACAAAACAAAACAAAAATATTAAACTAATAATTAAAACTAAATAATTTTTGAAAAAATAAAAAAAATAAAACTTTGATCAATTTGATTTAAAAAAAAGAAAAAAATAACAAAATTTCAGCTATTAAATATTAAAAGTGTTAATGTATCACCAATGAAGAGGAAATTAAAGCAATTATTAGCAGCTTTTTGGATAATTTTATTCCAGAAAATGTCCACCCAACTGAAATCAGTGAATATTTACAAAAATATAATGTGACCAGAATAAGAGAAGAGGAAATAGTATACTTAAATAACTTCATCTTAAAAAAAAGAAATTGATTTCTTTCTGATCGGTTGAGGTGCCAATGAGGAGCGCTCCAAGAAACCATGGTGCCCAGCTGAAATGGCATGATTCTGAAGCCCCATTTCCACAAAGACTGGCAAAGATGAGTTGCTACATGGTTTAACCAGCCCACCAGGAAGATCAGAAAGCACAAGGCTCATCAAGCAAAAGCCCGTCTTATTGCTCCTCACCCTGTATCTGGTCCTATTAAGCCCATTGTGAGGTGCCCTATTGTCTGATACCACACCAAAGTCCATGCTGATAGAGGTTTCAGCTTGGAAGAGCTTCTGGTGGCTAGTATCTATAAAAAAGTGGCACAGACAATTGGTATCTCTGTGGATCCTCATCTCCAAAATAAGTCTAGAGAGTCTCTCCAGGCAAATGTGCAGCAACTGAAAGAATATCATTCCAAATTGATCCTCTTCCCAAGGAAACCATCTGCACCCAAGAAGGGAGATAGCACTGCTGAAGAAGTCAAGTTGGCAACCCAGCTTAAAGGACAGGTTACTCCTATCAAAAATGTCCACAAGAAAAAAAAGCTCATGTCATTACTGAAGATGAGAAGAATTTCAAGGTGTTTGCTAGTGTTCAAACGGCCCAGGCCAATGCCCATCTCTTTGGAACGCGGGCAAAACAAGCCAAGGAGGCTGCAGAGCAAGATATGGAGAAGAAAAAGTAAACAGCCTCTGAGAACTTTGAATAAAATAATACAAAATAAAAAAAAAAGAAATTGAACAAACCATTAATGACTTTCCTAAAAAAAAATCCCAGGACCAAATGGAATTGCAATCAAATTCTACCAAACTTTTAAGGAACAATTGATTTCAATACAATACAAACTATTTGAAATAATAGGTAAAGTAGGTATTCTACCAAATTCCTTTTATGAACAAATATATTTTTGATATGTAAATCTGGAAAAGTCAAAACAGAGAAAGGAACCTATAGATCAATTTCCTGAATGGTGATGCCAAAATTTAATTGTAAAATGCAAGGTAGGAGGTTATAGCAATACATCACAAAGATTGTACACCATGACCAGGAATGAAGAGCTGGTTCAATATTAGGATAATAATCTTCATAATTATCCATCTTGATGAGAACAAAATCATATTATCAAGTCAATAGCTGTAGAACTGAAGCAAGCATGTCCATTATCACCAGTATTATTCATCTTTGTGCTAAAAAAAATGTTAGCTATAGCAGTAAGACAAGAAAAAACATACTAAAAATAAAAATGGTCAATGAGGAAATAAAACTATCACTCTTTGTAGAAGACATGAAATGATACTTATGGAATTAGCTAAAAAAAACTAATTGAAGCAATTAAGTTTATGAAAGCTGCTGGACGTATACATAATCAGCATTTCTATATAATAACTGTATGTAATTTAAAATAACTGTATGTAATTTAAAATCCTTGGGAGTCTAGTTGCCAAGACAAACCCAGAGACTATATGAACACAACTACAAAGCACATTGTACAAATAAAGACACATATAAGCAATTTGAGAAATATTAATTACTTTTGGGCCAACCCAATATACTAAAAAATGACAGTTCTACCCAAGTTCATTTACTTATTCAATGCCATATCAATAAAAGTATGAGGAAATTATTTTATAGTACTAGAAAAAAATAATTACAAGAGTTATCAGGAAGAATTAAAGTTCAAGAATACGCAAGGAATTGTTGAAGTAAAAATGATAAGGAAAACAGAGAAGAAGTTCTAGATTTTAAAATATACTACAAAGGGATAATCTTTAAAGATATCTGACTCTGACTGAGAAATAGAGTGATAGATCAGAGTAATACATTGGGTACACAATATACAGCATTGTATATAAACATCGCAATCTAGTGTCTGATAAATTGAAAGGTTTAAGCTTCCATGGCAATAACTCAACATTTACTAAACATTGCTGGAAAAACTGAAAAACAGTTTGGCATAAAGTAGACCTAGACAAACATCTCACTCTCTAAAGCAAGATAAAAAAAATGGATGTCATTTTAAAGCCACACACATGCAGTTTTCCAGAAGAATGCTGCTGTGAACAGCTTCAAGGTTCTTATTAGATAGTATAGTGAGCTCTCTATTTATTCAATAACAATTCAGAACAAAGCATTAATAGAAAATCAAACTACAGCATTCACCGTATCACAACTCAAAAACTTATCACTAAAATGGCCACATAGTTTACACCAAAGTGGTCCCATAGTTTTCAACAAAGTACATTCATTTAGTCAATTACAAAATCCTTAATTCAATCACAAAGTACAAAAGTCAAAGTTCTCCACTCCTAGATCACAGTTAATCATAATCTTCTCAGTCAGTACACAGTATCCAAGTAAAGTCTTCTTTCAACTTGACTCAAGGCTGGCACTCAGCTTCCAAGGTTCCTTTTCCATAGTCCCAGCTCCAACTGTCACCTGGGTTCAAAGGCAGGTAGCTCCCAGTTCCTTGTCCAACTCTTTGTCCAGTTCTTCATCCAGTTCCCATTCCATATTGAAATTCAGTGTCCAGTACACCTCAAGTCCTTCACAGTTCCTGTTTCTATGAAGACAAAACTTGGCATAACCACAATAATATCCATACATATTGCCACCACCATCATCAATTCATTATCTGCCTGTGAAATCAACTCAGAGCAACCAATGAGGTCTGAGAACTCAACACAAATCATCAACATAGAAATCAACATAGACCCACAAACAAGGTCCAATAGGTCAGCACAAATCATCCATAAAGTCCCAGGACCTCCAAAACCTTCCTCCAACCAGAAAATCATCCTTTATGGTTTCTAGTAAGGTCCCAGGGCTTCTGTACAAAGTATCACAAACAATCATCAACACAGAAAGAGCAGATAAACAGAGTTCTGAGATACCACAAGTTTTCTCCTTCTTGACTCTGGCACCACAAGATTCCTCAGTTTTCACTTCTTCCTGTCTCTAGCCCTAGGTCTCTCCTTATATAGTCATTAGCTGCTCCCCAGAAGTTCACAAGTTCTAGAGTTCACATGTTTTGAGCTTAACACATATTGTTTCTTAACAGCCTTGATACAAGGCTCAAAATAAACTTGAACTGAAACATGGTGTTAATTCCATAGCTTAAACAAGGTGTGAATTACATCTGTGCTTGCCATTGCAATGATTTAAACATGTAACTTGATAACATAAGTAAATTAGTAGAAAATAGAAAATTGTAACTGGAAGATTTAAAGTTAAGCCAGGAGTTTATAACCAAGCAAGTAATAGAAAAGATTATGAGAAATAAAAAGGTAATTATGATTACATAAAATTAAATGCTTTATCACAAACAAAACTAAAGCAACCAAAATTAGAAAGAAAAAAGGAAATGAAAAAAAAATCAGCAAATTTCTCCAGTAAAGGTTTCACTTCTCAGATATTTGGGAAACTGATCCCTGTATAAAAAAAAAAATAAAAGCCCTTCCCTAATTGATACATGGCCAAAGGATATAAACAAACTGTTTTCAGAAGAAGTGAAAACTATCAATGGTCATAAAAAATGCTCTGAATCACTACTGAATAGAAAAATAAAATTAAGACAACCCTCAGATACTACCTCATACCTATCAACTTGGCTAACATGATAAAAAAAAAGAATGATGCAGGAAGTGAGAGATGTGGAAAAATAGGGACGCTGATGCACTATTGGAGGACTTGTGAATTAGTTCAACCATTCTGAATTTCAATTTGGAATTACACCCAAAGGACTGTAAAACTGTGCATAACCTTTCAACTCACACTACTTGATCTATGTCCCAAAGAAATCAAAGAAAAAGGAAAATGACCAATTTATGCAAAAATATTTATTGTAGCTCTTTATGCAGTGACAAAGAATTGAAAACTCAGAGGATTCCCATGAATTGAAGAATGCATAAACAAGTTATTGCATGTGAATTTAATGGGATATCATTGTGATGTTACAAATTATGAAGGAAATGTCTTCAGAAAACCTGGGGAAGAATTATAATAACTAAAGTGAAGTTAATGTAACCTGGGATGTAATTTACACAGTAATAGCAATATTATAATCAATATGAAAGACAGTAACTGACCACAGTTGACTCACAACAGTTCTAAAAGATTTGTGATAAAAATGCTATCCGCCTACAGTTAGGAAATTAATTGAAAAGTGTGTATATTAATTTGTTACCTCTGTTTTTTTTTCTTTTGGAATATGACTAATGTCAACATATTTTCTGAATAAATTCACGTTTATGATGGGTTTGTGTTTTTTGCTCTCACATTAGATGGGGGGAGTTTGTGATGAGGAAAGAATTTGGAAATGAAAAAAAGAATGAAAAATAGTAAACAAATAAATTAGAAAAAATATAACAAATAATCATAGTCAGGAACAACAATTTCCCATACTGCTTATTTTAAAAAACAGATTTCTCACTTTCCAGTTTAAGTTCATATATTTTATTTTAAAGTTTCTCTCAACTTAAAACAAAGCAAAACATTTACTTAACATTTGCCTCATGAATTCAAATAACATAATATATATCAGGAAAGACAAATCAAGGTAATTTAATGGGTAATTAGAAAAATAATATAAGCATCATCTTAAACTTACACTATATTAGTCTAGAAATAATGAAATTAAAAATTTCCCCCTTTATTTTTAGTTTTTTTCACTTTCTGCATGGAGATAGTCCACAATTGTAGTTACAGATGATGAGCTGAATCATCCTTATTGAAAGGGAAAGTACTGTTCATTTTGGGGTGATTAAAAATTATCACAGCAATAGTGAAGTCCAGCATATGTTGAATTGGTACTTTCCAATAATCTAAATTCATTAGCTAATCCATATTTCATTATGGGCTTGTATATCACCAGTAACAAGGGTAAGTTACTTAGCCTCCTTGAGCCTAAAATTTCTAATTTGAAAAAGGGGGAGAACCAGAGTGTGCTAAAAAAGCTAGAAGATCATCCTTGGCAGTATGTATTGTATCCAATTTCTATGCTTGATAACATATATGTTGTATTATCATGGTAGGTCATTTAATCTTTTACAATCCCAGGTGACTCTTTATGATTTTAAATTTTCCATAAGTCCTTTTAATAGCCTCTCATGATCTCTCTAGTTATTAGTGATCTTTTCTCCTTTTCACTAAAATCACTTCTAAAATATTTTATATTTACTTGCCTGCAAGCATTGTATTTTATCAGCAGAATGTAATTTCCTTGGTGTTTGGAACCTTATATCATTTCATATTATTCATTTATCTAACTATTAATTTACTTGTAAATTTATTAATTTAATCATCTTCACTAACCCCTCCTTCCAACCCCCAACATTCCAGTAATGATTTAGTACTTATTTAATTGAGTTGACATGAATGAGAAAAGTTATAAAAGATTTTTGTTAGTCATTAAACAACATACAAATGTCAGCTATTATTATCAGTGTCTATAAGTAGTTAATTTATTGGGCAAGTAGTTATTTTAAAAAACTAAATCATTTAAAAGAATAGAACTGCAGGAAGAGTTGTTTACTGCCTGAAATATTCCATCATGATTAATATGTCCATTTTTTGCCTTATTGATGCTTTCCAGCTCAACCCTTAGTATTACACTGACAATTTTTTTATACAAAATAAAGGGCCTACTCCATTAATTTCCATATTGGAATGCTATTTTTCCTACCAAATTGTATTATCAGATATTCTTTTCATCTTCTCGGAAAAAAATTAAGTGGTAGATTCTCGATAATATATTCTAAGCTGTAGTCCTTCCAGGCAGAGTGCCAAGTGATCACATAAGAGATTGTATGGATTTCTATTTTCCTGATCATCAATTATGCTTCTCAGAACAAGCTAGGTTTCAACAAAGACAGTATGCAATCTGCCAGGAAGCACTAGTATTTTTCTACCCATAATTGTCAATGACATTAACTTTTTAAAAATAAGATTCTCCTCACATGTTATTTAAAACTTTCTTCTCCTAAGCCAAAGTTTAAGAATGTCCCAACAAGTCTCTGTCCTTTAAGTGGCATATCATATAGAAATTTTAAGTAATGAAATGAAACAGATACTTCATATCCTGCCTCAAACATCTATTCACTGTTTGAGGCTAGGCAAATTCCTTGTTTGTAAATTAGAGATAATAATAACCCTCAACACACAGAATTGTTTTAAGAATCCCAAATATAAGCAACATAAAATCCTTTGTAAACATTCAAGTTATAGATATATAAATGATGTTTATTATTTTCATTTTAGTTCACTTAGTCTGTAGAATTGTGACATTAGCCAACATTCATTCACATGGAAGGGTCACTTCTCTGAGGATATATTTTCTGTCATAAAAAAAAATGATAATGTTGAATAAGGTGTAAATAAAATTTAAATGAACACCCCTATGATCAGTGGTTTTCTAGTAAAGGTTTAACAACTGGCTCTCAAAAATGTATATATGGAATATTATTTAGTATAATCTGCAAAATTAACATTTTCTCTATCACTTTCTTAAGTCTACACAATTAACAAAATTGTCATTAATCTGGATTTGCGGCATTTGTTGATTTCTGAAGTTTAAATGCTCACACTGGAAATTTAATAATTGGTCTTTGTGTGACAGTAATAGCTGGATTCATCACATTCCTGTTTGTAACAGCCTTTGAATATCACAATGTCTTTTCTTCATGGTTTTAATAAGAATTCAAATATATATATATATATATATATATATATATATATATATATATCTTCATTTTTCCCAAATATATCCTTGACAAACCGTCTTTCAAAATCAGCAGCCCCAGGAGCAGTGACAGTAAGGCAAAAATGTAGTTCATACCTATGAACAAGTACAGAGTAAATGAGCAGGTGGGCAGAGCCAAGATGGTGGCTTAGGAGCAGTAAGAATTCATAGCTCCAACACAGCCACATCAAATACACAAAAAATATGACTCTAAACAAATTCTAGGGCTCTAAAACGCACACAGATATATTTCCTGCTGAAGGCAGCTCGGCTAAAAGCAACCATTTCAACTCTGAGAGCAGAAACCAGCCCAGCCTGAAACAGTGGCTTTTGCCCCAGGGGCAGCTGGAAGAGCCAATGCCCCACCACAGCTGGAGCTTCAGGAGAGTGGATCTGTGGCAGGTGTGGCAGTATGCAGAATTATCAAGCCATAAGATAAAAGGACTCAGGTTAGTGGAACTTGGCTAAAACAGGGAAAGAAAAGTGGATAAGCGGGTCCAGCCAAGGCATCTCCAGGGCAAAAAAGAGGAAAGTGGAAGTTCTGCACCTGCCTCCACATTGCTGCTTCAGAGTTCCTGGCCTGCAGACAGCAGGGGGGCCAAGCAATCGTTCAGAGGCTAAGTGCTCTCACCTTGAGCAGCCTGGATCCGGATCACAGTCTTGGGTGGAGCCAGAGCTGGGGAGGGACCCAGAAGCCTCCTAAAAGCCCCGGAAGCTGGGAAAACCCCAGAAATTTGGGACAGAGCTGTTCCCTCTGGAAGCAGAGTTCCACAGAACTAAAAAAAAACAAACCAAAAAACAAACAAAACAAACAAACAAACAAAAAAACCATTGAATGGCCACCATAAATAAGCATAGGAAGCAAAGTAAGAATAGCTACCAAACCCTAGATTCCTTCATCAGGGAAAAGAAGGAATAAAGCAGGGAAAGGGAGGAAGACAACACAGTCAGAACTCCCACCCCAAAATCTTCCAAGTAACATGAAGATTGCCAAAAAGCAAGAGATCAATTGAAGAAAGATTTTGAAAACCAAATGAGAGAAGTGGAAGAAAAATTGGGAAGAGAAATAAGAATGATGCAAGAAAATCATGAAAAGAGAGTCAACAACCTGAATGAAGAAATTAACACCTTAAAAAATATATTAACTCAAATGACAAAAGAGGCCCAAAAAGCCAATGAAGAGAAGAATACCTTAAAAAGTCCGACTTTGCCAGATGGAAAAAGAATCTCAAAAGCATTCTGAAGAGAATAACTCTTTCAAAATTGGAGTGGAGCAAATGGAAGCAAATGAATTTGTCAGAAATCAAGATACTATAAAACAGATCCAAACAAATGAAAAAATAGAAGGCAATGTGAAATATCTCCTTGAAAAAACCACTGACCTGGAAAACAGATCCAGGAGAGACAATCTAAAAATTATTGGCCTATCTGAAAGCCATGATCAAAAAAAGAACTTAGAAAGCATCCTTCAAGAAATTCTCAAGGAAAATTGCCCTGATATTTTAGAACCAGAGGCCAAAACAGAACTTGAAGAATCCATCAATCACCTCTTGAAAAAGATCCCCAAAAGAAAACTAGAAATATTATAACCAAGTTCCGGAATCCCCAGACTAAGGAGAAGGTACTGCAAGCTGCCAGGAAGAAACAATTTGAATATTGTGGAAACACAATTAGGATAACCCAGGATCTAGCAGCTTCTACACTAAAGGACTGAAGGGCCTGGAATATGATATCCCAGAGATCAAGGGAGCTAGGATTAAAACCAAGAATCACCTACCCAGCAAAATTGAGTATACTCTTCCAGCGGAAAATATGGTCATTTAGTGAGGTGGAGGACTTTCAAACATTCTTGCTGAAAAAAACAGAACTTAAAAGAAAGTTTGACACTCTAACACAAGAAGCATGAGATGATAAATATGGAAAAGAAATCATAAGGAACTTATCAAAATTGAACTATTTACATGCCAGCGTGGAAAAGTGACAATTGTAACTGATGAAACTTTTCTCAGTATGAGGATAGGGCAAGGGAATACAAATGTATATATACATACCCATACCCATATATTTATATTTATATAAGAGGGTTTATATATGCATATAAGCACTTATCTGAGTATGTATATATATACAATTATTATTACTATTATTATTAACTACATCCAACTGGAACTTAAGACTCACAGGCACTGTGGAAGGGAGATTCATCCTGCCCTATCGGAAAGTTAGAGGACTGATGGGGGAGGACATAGGTGAGATTCGATTGGGGGAGGTGTCATGCAAGGGGATGGCTGTTTTGGGGGGGTAGGGGAAAGTTGGGGAGAAAATTTGTAACTGAAAATCTCATGGAAATGAATGATGTAAACTAAAATAAATAAAATAAAATATTAAAAAAAATTAAAAACAACAACAACAAAGTAAATGAGCGAGCAGTGTATTTCCCCTAGAGACCAGTAGATAGAAAGTTTTGTTTGGAAGAAAATGGCAGTGCTCTCTGTCATGTAACAACCTTGATGATCAACTGAACTTTGTGAAAGTTGCTGATCATTGGAGTCACTAAAAGAAAATTTTGAACTCAATGGAGTTTATGAAACTGAAATACTTAGAATAGAAACTTAGCAACAATCGTTCATAGCCATATAATGAGCACTCATGAATGCTATGGAATAATAATAGGCATTACATAGATAAACATATGTGTTATTTTTAGATTATTTCTTCTCCCTTAAATGGGATATTCTAATAAAACAAGTACCATGTTAAAAGCTTTGGGAGTCAAGCCACTAAAAAAAAATGATTCATTTAGGTTAAATTTAATATTTTATTTGGTTCCATGAAAGTTTGTTTCCAAAAAGTTTGATTCCAAAAGTTTGGTTCCAAAAAAGTTTGGTTCCAATCTTCCATGAAAGATAGATTTTTTAAAAAATTGCCATTCTGCAGAAACTGGAGAAAATTTAAACAACAATTTTATGACTGGAAATACTTGCTATTCTGTAATTAAACCCCTGATTTAGCAGGATTTTCAGGAAAATTATATTTATGCCATAGAATTTCTGTTGACTTTTTTTTGAGACAAGTTTCCTTTTCACAATCAACCTAGTAATTTGTCACATAACAGAATCTCTTGGCATAGCTATTAATGTTAATTGCAGTTTTTAGTAAACTTCCCTTTGTCTTTCCTTTCCCCACCCTTCCATTTGTTCAAGTGATAAGTCAATTGGTGCTACTCTTATTTTTGGGAACTCAGTAAGTATTGGATCAATACCAAAGATTAATAGCAAGTTAATGAAAACTTAGATCCCATTTATATATTTGAAATTAAAGTCCATGAGTTGTGGGCCACTGTGGTGTCTACCTGCTAATAAGTCCCTTCAGATATGGTAAAATAGTAATAATACTCCAAAACACATCTGCTGACTGCTGAAGGATCAGACCTTTTGTTCTGTTAAGTCAGGTAACCTAGCTCATAATCATAATAGAGTACCTTTGTATGTGTTTATTATATGAATTGGTAGCGTTCACCTCAGGCTGACAAGGATCCCACCAAATAAAATTAACAGAGATTGATAGTTTTGTATCCCAAGTAATATGATCTGGGCACTAGATAATATATTATAATAATAATAATAATAATAATTGTTATTATTATTTCTGACTTTATTACATCTTGTTAAATTTTTATTTAAATGTGAAAAGAAATTGACTATCTATTTTCTTCATCTTAGCCACTTAGTTGTTTATATTCAGTGATTTATATGTTTAATATTTTCATTGCTTTTTGTGATTGGGGAAGAAAAGTTATTATTATTGTGAAAATAACACTATAATATTTTTCATTTGAGAATATTTTCCAAGAGCTTCCCCTTATGCCCTCCTTATTTCATATTATTTAAACATCTTACCCTACTATGTCCCCCTTTTATTCCAGTTTTGTCTTAAACCATAGCCCTTTTGCTCACTAATGCCATCCCTTTGTATGCAAATTTGATCTAATTCCTTCATTACATTTCTAGGAAATCAGGTCCTCTATTCACCTGACCTCTACTCTTATATTTAGTCTTGTCTTTCTTTCAAAAGCATAACCATGCATACTTCTGACTTAAAAACCACCCACTAGTTTTGTTCTGTTACCTCTGCTACTTATTACTTTGTGTATCTCCTCTCCTTCATGGTTAAAATCTTGAAAAGAAAAGTGCACTTGGTGCATCCCTTTCTTCTTGACTGATTCTGTCAGTCAGTCCATAAACATTTAGTAAGCATCTTTGATGCCCATGTTAAACACTGGGGATACAAAATAATTGTTAAAACAAAAGAAAACAAATAAAAATAAATAGACATTACTCTCAAGACACTTACAGCCCAGTGTGGCACACAAAATATAAACAACTATATACAATACAGGAAGATTCTGAATAAAATGGAAATAATCAGTAATAAGGAAGGGACTAGAATTAAGAATTAAGGAGGGTCATTAGAATGCTTCCTATGGAACATAGGTTGTTTTTTGTTTTGCTGTTTTTGTTACTACTGTTGTTTTGTTTTTTATCTAGGCCTTGAGGATAGCCAGGGAAGCTAGGAGTTTTCTGCAAAACTTTTTTTCTCCAAAGTATCAGATGACCTCTTAATAGAAAAATTAGATGGACTTTTCTCAAGCATTATCCCTTTTGACCTCTTTTCAGGTTTGGGCTGTCATGAGCTAACAAGTCAATCAGCACTAAGTCAGCACATATTTATAAAGTGCTTACTGTGTACTTGGGCACTGATGCTTTTCTAGGTCACTCTTTCATCTCTGTAGTTATGGATCAGCATCTTCTATTTCCCTTCCTCCCTGTCCAAGTGATGCTTTCTGGCTATCTTTGTCAATTGTTTGTCTATATAATTGTCAAGTTTATTTACAAAGACCACATTTCACACCATACTTGAGAGAAATTGAATTATTAAATATAGAATAGTGACAGGACTTGTGATTTAATTGATATAGAGAGTTCCCAGGCAAAGGAATTTCTACCAAATCAAGTTACTACCTTCTATGCAAATGTAGTCATAGAGAGAGTTGCCTGGACCACAGAAAGACTAAACAACATGAAGAAAATCACATGGCCAGTAAGTATCAGAGGTGGAAAATTAACCAATGTCCTCCTGGCCAGATATCTTTCTAGTATATGAAACCATTTTGAAAATAAGAAGAGTAAAGCATTCATTCACATATGTGCACCAGAAAGCTCATAACTAGCACTGTACTAATGAGTGATGCAAGAAATCCATATTTTATGGTAGTTTATAGAAATGCTTCATATATCTGTTTAGGAGGAGAAAAAAAGACTATGAAGTCTACCCTTGATACTGTCTTATTCACTATACATTCTCTTCATTAGTGAGTTCTTCAACTAAAGGGTCTTCAACTCTCTTCTTTGAGTAGGTAACCAAAAAGTTAATTACCTTGCAGGATTTAGAGCTAGAAGTGATTTTATAAATACTCTAGTTTAGCCTTCTCATTTGAGAAATGAGAAAATTAGATTATTAATGAGACTGGGGACAGGGGTCATAGGAAGAAGAGCCTCACTTCCATTGGTTTTTGAGTCTCTTGTACCCATAAGTTTTTTGAAGCTTCAGAATACCATTTTATCTTGCACTTAGTTTACTTGCAAAAATAAAGCACATTTTTTTTCTGGGCAAGAAGTGTTTTAATGGGGTGAGGATTCTGAAAAAATGGTAGAGTAGGTCAGAAAATTCCAAGCTCTCCAAATTTACTTCATAAATTACACAAAACAGCACCTCAGGGCAAACAAAGAGTAGTTAAAATAAACGAAATGTGGCATAGAATGGAGGGCTTCCTGGGACAATAGGAGAAGTTCTGAGATTTGGTCCCTGTGTAATGTAAACAACTTCAGGCTGAAACAGCAAGCAGAGAGGTCTGGGACTAGCTGGGTTGGAGGTAGCCTTTTCTGCAGCCACAGGAATTTTTACCTTCTGGATAGTGTGAGGAGTTAAGTGTCATAGCAGGGGAAAACCTTGGGGCAGGTATGTGGTGCAGTGAATAGAGCACTGGCCCTGGAATCAGGAGGACCTGAATTAAAATCTGGCCTCAAATGCTTGACTGATACATTTATGATCTGGGTGACCTTGGGTAAGTCACTTAGACTCAAGTGCTCTGCCTTCCCCTTCCTTCTTTTTTTTTTAAATTTTATTATAGTTTGCATCATTCATTTCCACAAGATTTTGAGTTACATATTTTCTCCCCCTCTTTCCCCCACCCACCGCCCAAAAACAGCCATCCCAGTGTGTCCCCCCTCCCCCAGTCTATTC
>CM053587.1:133773330-133789727 GCA_028646515.1 Pseudochirops corinnae | reverse complement strand
TTCTCCCTGCCCCGACCTGATTAGGCACTTCTCTGGGCTGGGAATCTGTCACTCTCTGTCTCACAATGGGTTCTATCACTCTTAAATCCGCTCAAATTTACTTTTTCGTTCCCAAGGACGAAATTCTTGGGGAGCTTGTTCAAGTCACTTCTTACTCTGCGCCATCTTACCAATTTTATTTTTTAAGGAATTATTTTCATCACTGAATGAACATTTTTTAAAAGTAGTTCTTATCTTCAGTGGATTCTTGTGCCTCTTTTAATATTTGGGCTGTTCTGTTTTAAGGTGCTATGTTCTTCAGTATTTTTTGTGTTACCTTTACAAGCTGTTGATTTTTTTTTCATGATTTTCTTGTGACCCTCTCATTTCTCTTCCCATATTTTCCTCTACCCAACTTATTTGATTTTTAAAAGACTTCTTCAGCTCTTCCAGGAATCATTTTTTTCCATAGACCAAGTCACATTTTTCTTTGAGATTTTGAATGCAGTTGTTTTGACTTTCTTGTTTTCTTCTGTGTTTGCGTTTTTATCTCCCCTGTCACCACAGTAACATTCTGTGGTCCCATTCTATATTTTTTTCAGCTTGCTCATTTGTCCATACTGTTTCTTGACTTTAACTTGATTTTAAAATTGGTTCCAATTTGATTTTAAAGTTGAGTTCTGGTTTGATACAATGTCTCAAACTTCATTTTTTTATGCTGATGTTTCTAGTTACTTCTGGGTAAGTTTTAATTTTTTCCAAGATCATATGATCTAAGAAAAGATATTTTCACTGCTCTTCTTGCCTGTGATCTGGTCTGTGATTGACCACAAGCACTCTGTTCTGACTTGGAACTGTGACCAGAGGGCCCACTTCCTTTTCCCTACTAGCTCTAGTATGCCAGTATCCCTTCTTACATTTTTACTGGTAGCTAGAAACATTCATGGGAAATGAAAGAGTCCTGCACCCAGTCCCTTTAGTCTTCTCACCAAATGCTTGACCCCTTACAGTTTTCAAGCTGGGTGCTCAGTAAGCTGTCATACTGCTGATTCAGTCACTCTCAAGCCTTATTGCTGACTTGCTCATTGTAGCCTGTGCTAGAGTGGGCTCAATTCTCACCCCAGTGAGACAGAACTTTCCTATTAAACTTCTAAGTTTTCGTGTGCTGGAAAACTGTTTCATCCTATCCTTTTATTGGTTATGTCCCTTCAGAATTCCTTTTATGGTATCATTTTAAATTTTCTGGGAGGAGAATTTAGGAAAGCTCTTGTGAGTCCCTGTATTTACTCTGCCATCTTATTGCACCAGACATTTTTTTTTCTTAAGGAAATGGCTGGTAGATTATCTTTTTAACTTTGCCTTCCTTCTGTACTTCATTAATTTGATTGACCTACAGCCTGAATTACAAACACAAAATATGTAAATATATTATGTAAGTGCCAAAATCTTAATAGAACTTTAGTATGTTGCTGTATGAAATCAAGGAATTGTGCTTTCAATTATCTAACATAATTTCTGCCTCACAGGATTATTTATATCAATACTAACAGTGGCTCGAAAATATTATATGAATGTGAAATCATAAAATGCCATGATTTCCAAAGACTTTGTATTGTAGTTAACACAAAGGCCAGCAGCAAAATTTATGTTGAGTAAAAGTATACTAAAGCACATTGCAAACAGTGTCATGAGTAAGAAGTGGTACAAGAACTAACATAACGTGTAATTCAAAAAAGGCTAAAAAGTGACATGCAACAGTTATATACTGAAATATTATACCCATCACAGGGGATTACATTTTGCTAAGGACATTGATAAGCTGTCAAGAGGAGAACAAAAAGGATGGAAAAAAAAGTCTTTGGTTAATGCCATATGAGGATTGATTGAAAGAAGTGATTATGTTTATTCTGAATAAAAGAGGAACAGAGAAGCATGACAACTATCTTGAAATATTTAATAGCTGTCATGTAAAAGCAGGATTATGGGGATTATGGTTGGTTTTCTCAGATACAGGAGATGAAACCAGAAGCAATGAGTAGAAATTGAAAAGAGATGTATTTAGACTTGATGAAAAGGAAGACTTCCTATTAGATCCATCCAAAACTGAAATGGAATAATTACCCAGGTGTTTGAATGTCCTCCTCCACTGGAATCTATTAAATATAAATATATAACATAAAGATTTTTTTTTTCAGAAATAGGTTGGCCCAAATGAACTCTGAGGTCCTTCTCAAATCTAAAAATCTATAATATTGTGATGAAGCTTTTACAATCCAAGAGTATTAGTAACCATGAAATAGAAAAAGAGTCAGTGGAAGGTTTCAATCATGTGATAGATCTTCTATGTAGAATTCATGGAAATTGATAATAGTAGAGGTTGAGCCAACATGGCAGAGTAAAAGCAGAAATTTGCTTGACCTCCCACTCCAGCCACCTACAATACCACCTAGAAAATGACTCTAAACAAATTTTAGAGCTATGGAACCCACAAATTAACAGAGAGAGTAACAAATCTCCCACTGAAGGCAGCCTGGAAGGCCAACAGGAAGGGTCGATATATCACACAGGGCAGGGAGACCAGCACAGTCCGGAAAGATAAGAGGTTGAGATGATAGAAGAGAAGGGAAATTGGGGGAGAGGGTAGTTAGAAGCAAACACTTTTTAAAATGGACAGGGTCAAAGGAGAAAATAGAATAAATGGAGGGGCAGGATATGATGGAGTGAAATATAGATTGTCTTTCACAATATGACTAGAGTGAAAATTCTTTGCATTATTATACATGTATAACCTGTATTGAATTGCTTTTCTTCTCAGTGAGGGTGGGTGAGGAGGGGAGAAGGGAGAGAACCTGGAACTCAAAGTTTCAAAAACAAATGTTAAAAAATTGTTGTTTACATGCAACTAGGAAAAAAGATATACAGACAGGGGGATATAGAAATATATCTTGCCCTACACGAAAGTAAGGGGATGAGAATTGGGGTTGATATAAGAGAAGGCAGATTTTCAGAACGGGTATTCAGTATTTTTGCCATCTTGGGATGGGGGGTAGGGGAGAGATGGCAAAAAATCTGTAACTCAAAATCTTTGGGAAATGAATGTTAAAAACTAAAAATAAATTTTAAAAAATATTTAAAAAATAAATTGATAAGAGTCACAAGTGATGAGGAGGGATGGAAATGTTGATGTTTGTACTAGTAAAGGAAGTAACTACTCTAAACTCACAGATTCACTTAAGTGTAAGAATAGCAGGTGTAATGGCAAGCACAGAAGTAGTTTACACCTTGTTTCAGCTATTGATTTAGCACCTTGTTTCAGTTAAAGTTTCTTTTAAGCCTCATATCAAATCTGTTAAGAAACAACACTTGTGAAACCTAGAACTCATGAACTCCTGCAACAGTAAGGGGAAGAGTTAATGACCATATGTAAGGAGAGGCCTAGGCTAGAGACAGAACTGTGAAGAGGACTTGTGGTGGCATAGTCAAGAAGGAAAAAATTTGTGGTATACCAGCACTCTGTTCATCTGCTCTTTCTGTGTTGATGTTTGTTTGTGATACTTTGTACAGATGCCCTGGGAGGACCTTACTAGAAGCCCTGAAAGAAGATTTTTCTGGTTGTATGTTTATAGAAGTCTTGGAGGAGGGTTTTGGAGGATGTGGGACTATATTGATGATTTGTGCTGACCTCTTGGACCTTGTTTGTGGGTCTGTGTTGATTTTTATGTTGATGATTTGTGTTGAGTTCTCAGACCTTGTTGGTGGGTCTGAATTGATTTCGTAGGCAGATAGTGAATTGATGATGGTACCATCAATGTGTATGAAAATCATTATGACTCTGTCAAGCTTTGTCTTCCCAGAAACAGAAACTGTGAAGGACTTGAAGTGGATTGGACACTGTGAACTTCAATATTAAATGGGAACTTGATGAAGAACTGGTCAAGGAGCTGTACAAGGAACTGGGAGCTGCCTGCCTTTGAACCTAGATGACAGTTGGAGATAGGACCATGGAAGAGGAACCATGGAAGCTGTTAACCAGCCTTGAGTCAAGCTGAAGGAAGATTTTATTGTATACCATGTACTAACTGAGATTATGATTTGCTGTGAGTTAGGGGAGGAGAACTTTGACTTTTGTTCTTTGTGATTGAATTAAAGATTTTGTGATTGACTAAATGAGTGTACTTTGTTGAAAACTATGTGACCGCTTTGGTGAAAACCACATGATCATTTTAGTAATAAGTCGTTGAGTTGTGACATGGTGAGTGCTGTATTTTGATTTTCTGTGATAAGTTGTAACATTGTGAATGCTATATTTTGATTTGTTATGCGTGTTTTGCTCTGATTTGTTATTGACTAAATAGAGAGCTCACTATATTATATAATCAGAACCTTGAAAGCTTTCACAGCAGCAGTCCTCTGGAAATCTGCTTGTGCATGGCTTTACAACAGGATCACAGAGTCTAAGGGTTTCTAGATACTTTGGAGACAATCTAATACAATTCATTACTGCCTAACAATAACCTCTATAACATCAGTAAAATGTACTCAACTAATCTTCTCTTGAAAACATTGTTAAAACATTGTGTAATAGGAGAGATTTCTACCTCCTGACGCAGTCCATTTTTCTTTTGGGCAACTCAATTTTTCAGGAATATTTTCCGCATACCAAGCCTCCATCTTCTTTATTACATTTTTCACCTTTTGAAACTAGTTCTATCCTCTAGAGACAAGCAAAATACAGGGTCATTTTCCAAATACTTAAAGAAATCTTCCTTATTTTCTCTGACTCGTCTATTTTAAAATCATTCATTCCAATTTCCTTCAATTCTTAGTCAATGAACGAACAAAAAATATTTATTTAAAGGATTACTATATGCAATGAACCATGTTAAGTTCTGGAGCTACAAATAGTAAAATGGAGACATTTATTTTTTTCAAGGAACTCACATTCTAATGGGGGAGAGTAAACATATAGAAAGCTTCAACAGCAAGTCAAATTGAAAGGGACCATTGTCATTAGTGTAGATTAATCAAGAAAATAGTAGTGTGTCTGCCTGAATGTGATTTCCACTAATAAAATCCTATCCATTTCTGATGTAAAAATTTGATAGTGTCACAGACCATTGGTGATATTTGTTCCCTAGGTATTTAGGAAAATACGGTTTTATCCTCTTTGATGCCCCTGTTGCATTTGATACCATTAATGAAGTTCTTGAGAATACTCTACATTTTCTAGGTTTAACTTATACTGTTTTCTTAATTTATCTCATACCTATATGAACCATCCTTAATCCTTTTCTAGCAGTTCTGGTTAACGTGGTACTATTTAATATAACACCCATTAAATAACAATATATGACCATCACCCCTCCGGTTCATTCTTGCGTTCTTTTCCATTTTCTTTTTACACTGTTCCACATGTCAATCTCATCAGGCAAGGTATGGCAAGAAGAGATAAATAGATAGGTAGATAGGTAGGCAGGTGGGCAGGTAGATAGATAGATAGATAGAGAGAGAGAGAGAGAGAGAGAGATAGACATATAGATAGATATGCACAAATATACATACATGCGTATGTATGTATGCATGTATGCATGCACACATGCATGTCTGTATGTATACCATGGTTTTAATTTCATCTCTCTAAAAATAATTTTCAGATCTATACATCTGGCCCTAGTGAGTCACAGGAGATGCCTATTGGGTATCTCAGATTAGATTCCTATAGATACAACAAATTAAGCATTTCCAAAATAGTATTCATTATCCTCTCCCTTCAAACCATCCCTTCTCCTGAACTATCTTATTACAGCCAACACATCTCTATCCTCCAAGTCACCTAGGTCTCATCTTTGATGTTATCCTCAAATTCATTGTCTTTTAAAATCATAAATACTTATTAAACAACTATTATTGAGATAAAAACTATTTCTGTAATTAGAAAACTTAGCTCACATATCAATCAGTTTCAAAATCTTATAATTTATCTACATCTCTCAAATATGGGGTATTTAAGTTTTAATAATTTCAAAACTATGAATTTTTTTGCACACATTATATATCCCCAGGTCTCAACTCTCAGTCACCAATCCAGATTAGACTATCAGCCCTCTCCTGGACTACTGCATATTAGAAACTCATGCAGGACCTGGATATGAGGATGCCTAGAAAATAGCTTTGAGTTATTTTGAAGACTAGGCCAGTGATTTAGGCCCAGTATTGGACTAAGAGATGGAAAAATATCAAGGTTATACTCTTTCCAGAGTTAGTACTTTGTGCTTCCTAAGTTATCTTTCTACCAGGTCATAGGAGTTGTATCACTTGCTTTGTAGTTTCACACCTGAAGGTTTATGATTTCAGGTCTGAAGCTCTGCAACTTCCAACTGAAATCCTATTGATTTCCAGCATACCATTACCCTCAACTCTTTCTTTTACTGAAGAACTTCTTTAACTGTACGTGACAAGATTTAGTATGTTGTCTCATTGTTGTCATTATGTTTACAGAAATTATTGAGTTTTTCTATGATTTGTTCTTTATCCCACTCATTCTTTAGGAGTAGATTGTTTAGTTTCAAATTATTTTTTTTTATCTATTTTCAAGTCCCTTTAATGAGTAAATGTTGATACCTATTGGTCCCAAACAGTATGATTAATATCTCTGGTTTATTGCATCTGTTTGTGAAGTTTGTTATCCCCAAACACAAGGTCAATATTTTTGAAGTTCAATGTATATTTGAGGTAAGGCATATCCCTTTCTATTTCCATTCACTTATCTCTAGAGTAGTGATTCTCAACCTTCCTAATGCTGCGACCCTTCAATACTTATATGTAGGTGTCTCTGCATGTGGGCAGACCTGCCTGCAGACAGATAGAGGAGCAGTGGCTTGGTTCCAAAGACCATTGGAAATATGTGTTTTCCAATGGTCTTTAGGCGACCCCTGTGAAAGGGTAGTTCTATCCCCAAAAGGGTTGTGACCCAGAGGTCGAAAGCCACTGCTCTAGAGTTTTATCATATCTAACTTTTCTAAAATTATACTAATCTCCTTAATTTATTTTTACAATTTATTTTATCATTAGGTTTATTGAGTTATGAGAGGGGAAATCTGACACCCCCCTGGGAGCATTTGGATGCTCTGACATTTGGTAATGTATATGTTGTTAATATTTCATTGTCTGTGGTGCATTTTGGTCAAATGTAGTTTCCTTGAGTATCTCTTGAAATTAACTCTAGAGGAGGCTATGTGATGCAGTAAATAGATCACCATCCCTGGAGTCAGGAGGACCTGAGTTCAAATCTGGCTTCAGACACTTACTAGCCATGGGACCTTGGGCAAATCTTTTAATCCCAATTACCCTTCCTTCCCTCATCCAGAAAGAAAAAAAAATTAACTATTTTTGGTTTGATTTGTTTAATATCTTGATTGCTATTCCTGACTTTTTAAAAATCTGTTGAAGCAGAAGAAATTTTGTTCTAGCCCTTTATTTTAACTCTGTGTGTGTCTCTCTGTTTCAATAGTGTTTCTTTTAAACAGCAAATTGTTCACTTCTGTTCTATAATCCATTTGCTATTCACTTCCATTTTATGGCTAAGTTCATTCTATTTATACTCATAGTTATGAGAACTTATTGTATATGTCCTCCTATTTTCTTCTCTTTATATTTCTTTTTAACCCTTCCCCTTCTCAAAAGTTCATTTTGCTTCTAATCACTGCCTTCCTTAACCCACCCTGTCTTATATACTCCCCCTTCCTTTTATCCCATTTCATTTCTACTTCCCTGCTGCATAAGCTAGATTTCAATGTCCTACTGAGTGTGTGTGCATATATGTATACATACATGATGCATGCACACATGCATGTGTGTTTGTATGTATACATATATATATAGGTATACATATACATATATGTATGTGTGTGCATTTGTATTCCCCTCTTTGAACCAATCCCCAATGAGAGTGAAATTCAAACATCACCCATACCTTGGTATTTTCCCCACCACTTTAGTAGCTCTTCCTTACATTTATCTTGCATGTGAAATAATTTCCCCCATTCTTACTTGGCTTTCCTCCTTTGCCTAGGGCATCACTCTTTCTCACTCTTTTTTTTTTTCAGAGCATCCCAATATAATTGATTTTTTGTTGTTGTTCAGTTGTTTATTTATATCTAATTCTTCATGACCTTTTGGGACCTTATTGTGCCATACTGTTCATGATTTTTTTGTTTGCTTGTTTGCTGGTGTTTTCGTAAAGTTATTGGAGTGGTTTGCCATTTCTTCCTCCAGTATAATTGATTTACACTCATACTATTGGTCTGTGTAAACTCCTTTGCTGTTTTTGAGTTATTTTTCAGTCATGTTTGACTCATGATTCCATTTGGAGTTTTCCTGACAAATATCCTGGAGCAGTTTTTTTTATTTCCTTCTTCAGCCCATTTTACAGAGGTAGAACTGAGGCAAATAGGTTTAAGTGACTTGCCCAGGTTCACATAGTGAGTGAACATTTAAAGCCAGATTTGAACCATGAAGATGAGTCTTTTCTCATTCCAAGTCCAGTGTTCTGTCCACTGAACCACCTAGATCCCCTCTCCTTCTAACTGACCAACAGCCACAAGCACTAGCATTCTTCTACCATGGAACTGTACCCAAGGTATATCCTTCCCTGCAGTGGCACCACTTTCAACTGTGCCCTGGGTTTTCAACTCAAAATTGTGAGTGAGAAATGGAGTTGACAAATAGAACCAAACCCTTTGCCCAGTACTAGCTCATGTTCCCTAGTAAACTCTGACCAGTTTTCCTGTTCCCTTGCCATTTCTAAATAGACAGCTCCCAAAGTTACTCTTTCTAGTGCTACTGAAGCTGTCTCACAAACCCAGGATTATGTTATGCGATGTACACTCTAGGCCAGCCCCAACCTTTTTTTCCCCACCTCCTAAGTTCTCTTAGGCTGGAAAAAAAAAATGTTTCACTGTGACCTTTTCTTGGTTATGCTGCTCAAGAACTAGATGTGATATGTTATTTTAAAGTTGTTTGGAGGTGAATTTTGGGATAGCGCAGCTGAGTCGATGCCTCTATTCTGCCAGGTTGGCTAAGTTCCCCAATTGCTTCTTTCTCTGGTTAATTCTTATGAAGTCTTCATCTTCAGATTTCTGTCTTTATTGTTTAAGTTTGCCATTTTCTTCTGTAATATTTTATAAATAAAGGTATTCTGTGTATTTTATTTGAGTTCTTTTGTTTCTTGTGATGTTCTTCATTTATAAATGGTTTTCCTTAGAAGACCTGTGTTTGGCTAGAGCCTTTCACATTCCTGTCTGAATTATAATGTTCTTATTTCTTTTCAAAGTAGGGGTGATAGAGGTATATAACAACACTAATACTATTCAATTCTGTTGATTTTGGTTAGTCTTGACTTGCTTTTCCCACCCCTTCTTTCTTATTTTATTCTTTTTTTTTTTTTAACAAAGGATGCTTTCTGAAGGGACAGAGGAGGAAATGTATATTTAGAATTGAAGTTGATATGAATAAACTATAAAAAAGTAAAGGATAAAAACATTCTTGATAGTCAGATAGGAGGCTCTGAGTAATCAATAAGACTTTGGTCTGTTTCATGTTTTACCCTGAACCTTATTTTAATGCATAATCATAAAATTTTTTCTTTCTTTTCACCATTGCATTTAAGCCACCCGAAACCAAGCTATATGTTAACTTTGTTTGAAGGATCTTTTCAGGTTCATCACTGAAATTCTCCACTTCATAATACACTGAAAGATATGATGGCACTTACCCTGCAAACTTCTTGTTGTAGTCTAGTTGCTTTCATTTTCAAGATGAGATGACTATCAAACTTGGTATTATCAAAGGTCATCTATTTATCCGATGCTTTGTTAATCTGAACAAAGAATAATTTACTCAATTGATCAAATCAAACAAATATTTAAAACAGGCTGTTAAATTAATGTCTTTGTCATCAAAAAGATGAATCTGCTTGTGAATCTTCTCCCAAAACTTTATTAACTGAAGAGTGCAAGCTGGGTGATTTCAAAGGTTTCTTTTAGCTTTAAATCTATGATAAAAGTTACATAGTTATTCAAAATTTGAAAAAAGGTCTTTGCTTAATCTTTGATATAACTCCATGAGCTAATTGCCCATTTTATGGATTAGGACACTGAAGTTCAAACATAAGGTGTTAAGTGACTTATGGGGTCCTGCATCTCGTAAGTCTATAGGGGAAGGTTTGAGCTCACGTCTTCCTAAATCAAAGTCTGGCATTCTATCTTCTTAATCAATGCTGTATCTTTATGGTTTAATTCTAGTAGTTTTTTTCTAGAAAATAAAGATCACAAGATGATTATATTAGATCATTCAAACTCACTTGTAGATAGATTACTATATATTGGTACAAGGGAATTCCAAATTAATTCACAATATTGGAAATTGTTTCAAAACTATTCCACATGGTTATTTTTTAATATTGTAACTACCAAATAATGACATTTACTATTGTATCAATGCAGTGAATATCTGCTGTATTAAAAGGATTTGGTAGCCTCTGGCCTTTGGCTAATCACAAAGATATACTTGGTAGGCAAAGTTTTCAAAAGATTCTTCCTTTATGCAATTGGGACTTCACCTTTCTGAAGAAAATAATTTGGAGACTGACATTTCCTGTTCAATATATCAATGTGAAGGATGAGTAGTTATATTCCATGAATCGTCTTTGCCAACAGACATAAATAGCCCAAGGATAACATTTCTTAAGCTATTTTCAGCTTGTGAAGTATCAAGAATTCTATGGTACTGTAGATTTCAATTTGAACTGTTTGCCACAAAGCTTTGAAGAGAAAATGTTTGCCTGCTGCTTAACTGACAATTGGGTGAGAATGAAAGAGAAAAACACAATTAAACATCCCAAATGCATGGGAAGGGTTGCTCACTAATACTTTTCAGGCAAGAACAAATTAAGTGGAAATACTTATGGCTCTTTCAAATCCTATTAACAATTCAGACTAAAAGAAGCCAAATCATGTAATACCTGTGAATTAAGCTCTCAAATTAAATACCACACCATGGAGTAAAGTGATCAGGCCCTGTAGGAAGTTAAATATAAAATGTGTGGCCTGCTATTTCCTGTCAGGGATATTTTTTCTATTGTTTATGCATACATACATACCAGTGAAATTATATTATTTTAACAATAAAAATTACTTTATAATGATATGGCTCATCATGCTAGCTTAAGTGACCTTTGGCCCAATTTATATTTCATTGTACTGGAGTAATTTAATATTTCCAGGTGGTCTGTTATATTTAGTCTGATATTTAAGTTAAACACACACACATGAACACACATACACATATACACAAAATTGGAAGAAAATGTGAAACTTTATGGCTATAATCTGAATATACAAGTATGTTCAAAGTCTGTCTACCTCTCTGGACCTTGGTGTCATCTTCTGTAAACTTTGGAAGCTGAAATTAATTACCTCTGCTCTTATGGAGGGCAGCTAGGTGGCACAGTGTGTAGAGTGCTGGATCTAAGATTCATCTTCCTTAGTTCGAATCTGGCCTCATCCACATAACAGCTGTGTAACTCTAACCAAGTCACTTAACCCTGTTTGGCTCAGTTTCCTCATCTGTAAATCCATTAGAGAAGGAAATGGCAAATCACTTCAGTATCTTTGTAAAGAAAACCCCAAATAGGGTCACTAAGAATCGCGCACAACTATAAAACTACAAAACAACTCTGCTCTTATGACTCAATTAATATTCCTTGGGATAGGGGCAGCTGGGTGGCACAATCACTAGACCACCAGGCCTGGAGTCAGGAGGACCTGAGTTCAAATCTGGCCTCAAACACTTAACACTTACTAGTCATGTGACCTTGGGCAAGTCACTTAACCCCAACTGCCTTGCCTTCCCCCCTCCAAAAAGCAAAAATAATTCCTTGGGATATCCATTGGTTACATCCAAAAGGGAATTTGAACTACATACCTAAAAATCTTGGCTATTAAAAAAATACTTTCATATGCCGTAGTAATATGGCTGACACAGCTAATATTAGAAAGCATTTTTAGAGATATCTTTATATTGTTTGAGATGAACACAGCCTGAACAAAACAAATCCACAAAATTCTATCACCAATCACTTTTAGAGAATCTCTAAACTTAAGACAGTTGCCAAAATCTGTTTTCACAGCATGTGCTGCCAAATTCTATGCTTGTAGAAAGAGTCAAACAAGCCTTCCAATATCCTACATATGCCTTCTTGATTTGTGTGACCTCTTTTTGCTACCCTGCTTACCTCCAAAGGGAAGATGTTAGTAAACATTCAATAGCTCTAATGAAAATGTTAGAAAGGAAAAGAAAGAAAGCAAAGAACCAAGATGATCCACAAACCAGATAATCAGCCTCCAAAAATAGAGGATACAAGACATATAATGACAAAGAAAGAAAACATGAGATGGGATAATGAAACATAACACTTGAAATGCATTTTAAAAATCAGAGGAGAAATCATTTAGTATGCTATTTTGTTATCAAATATTTTCAATTACAGTCCATTCGGTAAATCTGTGTTTAAATACCTACTTAATAAAATGCTCTGTTCTACCAAGCATTGAAAACATGATCAGTATATGTAATTCTTACATGGAAGACACTATGATGATGTGTAATGCAAGAGCCTGATCTCCAATTTGGAGTAATCACAGAACTTTGGTCACTGCTTCAGTCTGCTAGCTACTTGATGAAGAAGAGACTTTTTGATTGAGTGTGGAACAATAACTGTGATGCATTCCAAAGATAATACTCAGAGGGGACAAGTCTCTTCGTTCTGGCTTATTCTGGCCTGGCTGGCATTGAAGAAAGAAAATGAGATTTTGTGTGGCTTTGGATAAGGCAAGAATCTCAAGCCTTCTCTTATAACTAAAATGTTTTTGTCTCTGTTATGTACATTATTTCTGATTTTTTGACAAAGGAGATGAGAGATGGTTCAAAACTTATGAACTTTGTAAAATCCATAGGGAGTTGCATTCTATCTTGGGATTTTCCAGAAGCCCGACAATGTGGAGCAAATTACTGAGTGACCTGTCTGACTCAGTCTAATAGTAGCAGATATTCAACCTCATCCAACCATCCATCAGACATGTCATATTTGGAAGGAAACTTAGTGAGGTACATTGAGATTATATTCCCCCAGAGACCTAGATGGTATTGAAGAGTGTGTCCTCTATGTATTGCTAGTGAAGGAGCCTAAGAGAAAGTGAAATATGGCCAACACCAACACTAGGCCTCTTTATATTTCATCCCACCCCAGGTAGTTACACGAAAATCGTACTTGTTACAACCTTTCCACTCACTGGAATTTCCTAATTATAGTTCATACAATGCTTTTATTCATGGCCTATAGAGAATGACACAATCCCTCAACCAATCAGAAGATATGCTATAGTGAATATTTTTACTTCGTTAAATTACTGCAATGACTTATCATATTCAGGCCTGGGCCTATGATCAATTGATTCAAAGTATCAAACCCAAATATGGGGTGAGTTAATTTTGACCTCACATCCCTATTATATGCATTAGTTTTCTAATTTATCTTCTTTACTCTAGTTTATCTAATATCTCCTAACTCATCTTTTTGCTAATTGTTTGGGTTTTTTTTTTGGTTATTGTTGCTTTTGCTAATAGTTTATCACCTCTCCAATTCATCTTTCACAGTTCTTCAAGAGTAATCTTTCTAATTTACTCTTCTGACCACATCACTCTCATATTTAAAAAAAAATTTCAATAGTCTCAATATTATTTATTAAATGTATATTGGGAACAGTGATCATAGGAGTACCTTCTCAGTTTGTTGAGTTCTATTAATTGACCTGATGAGATTAGAGGGCACAGGCATTTGTTTGGAAGAATTTGACAGGGGTGTTTCCATGAGTTAATTCAGTGTTGGTTCACTAAGAGCACATAGAGAACACTTGATAATTGGCTGACTCATTAAGGATGACAGACTCTCATTAGTAGATTTATAAAAGCAAGCTCTGTGATGAGCTCAGGCTCTATTTTTTTGAACTCCTTTAAATTTTCCCTATAACTTTTCTTTCAAGGTGCTTCACTCTCCACTGCCCTCCCACCCCCTGCCACACACACACACTCAGGAATTGGAAATACCCGCTCTACTGAAAAAGGCACTCTTGGCCCATGAGTCATGTACAAATATATTTATCACTTTTCTTTGTGGGACCTCAAAAAGTTAGCTAAAAACTACCTTTCCATGCCCAAAGCAAATAATATATCCCTGTAGATGGTCTTTGTGCTGGACAATCTAAACAACTCTCTGGTGGATCCAATCAAGGAGGAAGCAAAACTCCTCTCCTAAGGGCTCTATATGCCAGTGTTTGATTGGAAATGAGAGAGGTGTTGGTACAATTTTTTACAGATTGTATTTCCCATTAAAATTTGAAACTCCTAAAGGGCAGGTATTATTTTTTTCCCTTCCTTTGTAATCCAAGTGCTTATCACAGTGCCTGGAACATAGTCATCACTTAATATATGAATATTGACTGACTGATTGACTAAGGTACTAATCTACTGAAAGTAAAGGAGTTCAAATCACAACTGCCAATTGCAACGTGTATGAATATGGACATATGACCACTCTGAGGCTCACATCAATCATCTAAGAAAAGAAAATACTGGACTATTTATCCCCCATACTACGCTTTCTTACATCTCTGTCATACTGGAATAATCCCCTACATTCCTTCTTTATCTGTTGAACTACTGACCAACTCAAATGTCCATTTCCTCCATGAAACCTTCCTTGAATCATTCTGTCAACAGTGATCTCTTCCTCCTTAAATTCACATATGATTATGGCAAGCTTGAATTCTGAACTTGCTACGTATTAATAGGTGACATATCATAATTCTGTGTACACATTTCTTTTCCTTCCTATTAGATAATAAGAAGGCAATGTTGCATTATGTATACAGTGTTGAGTTTGGGGTCAGGAAAATCTGGTTTCCAATACTCCCTCTCACATTTGCTAAATGCTACTTTTGCACTTAACTTCTCCTTGCCTTGGTCTCCATCTGTAAAGTAACAGATTGGGTGTCATTTCTATTGGTAATGAAGTTTCTACACTGACAGTTCCCTACAGCAGGGAACTAAGAGGTCCTACACAAATTCTGATGAATTATAATATTCATTAAGAGTAATATGTGTCAGTATCATCTTTATTTGCATCGCAAATGCCTACCACAACATATTTCACAAAATAGTCACATATATTTCATATTTGTTAAGTGGAAAATTTCAGCTCTGGAGGCAGAATAGTTCTAAAAATTGAAACCTCTCATTTCACAAATGAAGAAATACTGATGAAGAGAAACCAAATGACCAAAGTCATAGAGATTGTAAGTGGCAGTCAGGTTCTTCCTTTAGAGTCAGTCTTGAGACTCCAAGTTGAATGTGCTTTCCACTGATCCACACTGAATCACAGTTGCAGGATTGACATTCAGCGCCTTACACAGATGACTTTTGGCATATTTCCTTAAGAAGATTCAGAATTGAGTAATTAGAAGAAATGTGAAAATATCTCAAAAAGTTCATTGGAAGTTCAAATTGCCCTATTTAAATGATCTGGATCATATATACTATAAAGTCTATAGGCCTAATTTTCCCACAGAAATCAATTGACTAAATTTTATGGTGCCACAGTGTAAATTTGTAGAGGTGGAATTATTCTCTTTTTCTATCCAGAGCTAAACGCTAGTGCCCCCCTCCACCTTAGCACAGGTAGTAGAGTTGATTTCTATGCATGGCAGTGAGAAAAAGGAGAAAGAAAAAATAAATAACATAAGAGACAAAGGGAACAGGAAGAACAGAGAAGAGGTAGGGAGGACCACATAAACACAGAGAGGGAAAAACAGGGATGGAGGAAAGGAGGAAAGGAAGGGGGAAAAGAGAGAGAAAGAGAGAGAGAGAGAGAGAGAGAGAGAGAGAGAGAGAGAGAATGTAATGATACTGGGATTTGAAGACCTTCCATGCCTCTTGAACTTGTTGACATAGCAGGAAGGGGTGGAGCAAGAGAATGCTGGAACCATGCTAGTCTCTGCGCGATGCTGACTGGAAGCGGTGGTAGAGGCAGTGGCTGTGGTTGCAGTGCAAACTCCCTTTTCTTTGAGCCGGCCAGAATCTCTGCTAAGGACTCCTGCTGAGGACTGCCTAAGATGAGAACTGTGGGGGGTCAGAGCTGCTGGGAGCAAGCTGCCTGGATGCTGAACAGTTGTTGTGAGTGAGGAGAGAAGGATCTTTGCCTGAGGTAGCCTGTCCTGTTTTGAAGGCTTGAGAATGTGGGTGTTTGCTACTTTAGCTATGTGTGCCAACTTCATAACTACTGTGTTGGCTTTGACTTTCTGGTT
>CM053587.1:133753905-133772830 GCA_028646515.1 Pseudochirops corinnae | reverse complement strand
TTTCAGTAAAAGATGTCCTAAAATATAACCAGGTTCTAATGTCTTCTCTCTAGTAGAAAGAAAGATTAGATTGGATTCACAAAAAGCATGCCTTAGTAAATAAAATGGATGGAAGGTGGTTCCAGGGCAAGGTACATATGTCAGCATGGGACTTGGACCAGAAATTGCTTGATATACTGAGAGCAGGCCTCTGTTGGAGAGCTCAAAGGAAGAATCAGGATAACAGCATGCTTTGTGCACAGAGCACAGTTTAAAGATTTGAAACCAGTCTCTCTACAATTGAATGCTGTTATGATTTATGTTTTAAGAATGGAAAGCTGTTGAAATACAGCAGTAATGCTGTAGAAAGGTGAGGAATGCTGGCAGTTCTATGGTGTGTTGTAGAAATATCAGACTTGTGAAGACTACATATATAGACTGTATCTAGCCCTAGGCATAAAGAGGTTAAAAAAAACAGATTAGAAGCACAGAGCTCCATTTGCTGTATCATTGATGAGGCATATATAGATGGTGGCAATTTTTAGCAAAATTTTGACTTTTCAAGAAGCTTCAAATTGCAGTATACTTGACCAATGACAACAAAATTTGACTTATATAGAAGTTAAATAAGTTAAATTCTGCTTATTGTTAAAGGTAGAAGGAAAAGGAATGATAAAGTTTCTAATTTTTTTAAAAAGGTGACTGAAAATAAATGAAATGGCATTAGTCATGTAAATAAAGAAGATAAAGTTGGAAAACAGGAAATATTCCACAGCCCCACAATAAATGAGTCATTTAATAAATTATAAATTAAAAATAGCATCATGAATGTCTCTATGAAAAATAACTTCTAATAAAATTACTATATAGCATTCTTTGAAATCATGTTTTTCATAGATCTTGAAAAAAGCATTATTTTAATAACATTCTTGGCAGAAACAGTGCCATATAATCAAAAGTGTGATGTAGTTGAGACTGACCTCAAAGCCAGGATGATCCAAATTCAACATCCCATTTATAAAAGACACTGTTGTATTATCCTAGGCAAATCAAATGACTTGCCATCAGTTAGTTACTCCCAATCAGTCAAGGTGAGTGAGTAGGATGAGGCAGTGTAGCACAGCTCCCAGAAAACTCTGGGAACAAACAACTCAAAAAAATGAAGTAGTAATATCATTACTAAACATTTATGCACCAAGTGGAACAGTATGCAGCTTCCTAAAGGAAAACTTAAGAATGCTAGAGAAGAAATAGATAGCAAAACTATACTAGTGGGGGACTTCCATCTCCCCCTATCTGAGATTGATAAATCTAACTTCAAAATAAACAAGAAAAAAGTTAAGGAGGTAAATAGAATCTTAGAAAAGATAGATATGGTAGACCTCTGCACAAAATTGAATGGGGATAAAAAGGAATATACTTTCTTCTCAGCAGTACATGGCACATATACAATAATTGACCATGTACTAGCACCTAAAAACCTCACAATTCAGTGCACTAAAGTGGAAATATTAAATGTATCCTTCTCAGATCATGATGCAATAAAAATAATATGTAATAAAGGGTAATGTAAGGATAGATGGAAAACTAATTGGAAACTAAATAACTTAATCCTAAAGAAGGAATGAGTCAAACAAGAAATTATAGAAACAATAAAACACTTCATTGAAAAGAATGACAATAATGAGACAACATACCAAAACTTGTGGGAAGCAGCAAAGGCAGTTCTTAGGGAAGTTTTATATCCCTAAATGTATACATGAGTAAATTAAAGAAAATGGAGATCAATTAATTGGGCATGCAATTGAAAAAGCTAGAAAAAGAATGAATTGAAAATCCCCAATTAAATACTAAATTAGAAATGATGAAAACCAAAGGAGAAATTAACAAAATTGAATTCAAGAAAACTATCAAATTAATAAATAAAACTAAGAGCTGGTATTATGAAAAAGCCAATAAAATACATAGACCTTTATCTAACATGATAAAAAAAAGAAAGAAGAAAACCAAATTATGAATATCAAAAATGAAAAGGGTGAATCTACCTCCAATGAAGAAGAAATTAAAACAATTATTAGGAATTATTTTGCCCAGTTGTATGAAAATAAATATGACAACCTTAGTGAAATGGATGAATATTTACAAAAATACAAGTTGCCTAGACTAACTGAAGAGGAAGTAAACTACTTAAATAACTCCATCTCAGAAAAAGAAATTGATGAAGATATCAATGAACTCCCTAGGAAAAAATCTCCAGGGCCAGATGGCTTCGCTAGTAAATTCTACCAAACATTTAAAGAACAATTTACTCCAGTACTATACAAACTATTTGGGAAAACTGGAGAAGAAGGAGTCCTACCAAATTCTTTTTATGAGACAAATATCATACTGATACCTAAATTGGGAAGAGACAAAACAGAGAAAGAAAATTACAGACCAATTTCCCTTATGAAAATAGATGCAAAAATTCTAAATAAAAATATTAGCAAAAAGGTTACAGCAAATTATCACAAGAATATTTCACTTTGATCAGGCAGGATTTATTCCAGGAATGCAAGCGTGGTTCAATATCAGCAAAACTATCAGTATAATTGATCACATCAACAACAAAACTAGCAGAAACCATATGAGTATCTCAATAGATGCAGAAAAGGGTTTTGACAAAATATAACACCCATTCCTATTAAATACAGTAGAAAGTATAAGAATAAATGGAGTCTTCCTTAAAATAATAAGTAGCATCTATCTAAAATCATCAGCAAGTATTATATGTAATGGGGATAAGCTAGAAGAATTTCCAATTAAATCAGGGGTGAAACAACCATGTCCACTATCACCCCTCCTATTCAATTTGGTACTAGAAATGTTAGCAGTAACAATAAGAGAAGAAGAAGAAATCAAAGGAATCAAATTAGGCAAAGAAGAGACTGAACTATCATTCTTTGTAGGTGATATGGTGATATACTTAAAGAATCCTAGAGAATCAAGTAAAAAAGTACTTGAGACAATAAACAAATTTGGCAAAGTTGCAGGATATGACATAAACCCACATAAGTTCTCGTCATTCCTATATATCTCTAATGAAATCCAACAGGAAGAGATAGAAAGAGAAATTCCATTTAAATTTGCTGTAGCCATTACAAAATATTTGGGAATCTATCTGCCAAAGCAAACCCAGGATTTATATGAACACAGTTACAAAACACTTTTCACATTAATAAAATCAGATATAAGTAATTGTCAAGACATCAATTGCTCATGGCTGGGTTGAGCTAATATAATAAAAATGACAATCTTACCTAAATTAAATTACATATTTAGTGCCATACCAATCAATCTACCAAAAAAATTTCTTTGTAGAGCTATAAAAAATAGTAGTAAAATTCATCTGGAAGAAGAAAAGGTCCAGAATTTCAAGGCAACTTATGAAAAGAAATGCTAGGAAAGGTGGCCTAACCATACCGATTTTTATCTGTACTCAAAGCAGCAATCATCAAAACTACTTGGTACTGGCTGAGGAATAGAGCAGTGGATCAATGGAATAGATTGAGTACATGAGACTCAGCAGCAAATGACTATAATAATCCACAGTTTGATAAGCCCAACAACCCCAGTTTTGGGGATAAGAATGCACTATTTGGCAAAAACTGCTGGGAAAACTGGAACATAGTATGGCAGAAATTAGGCATAGACCAATATCTAAAGCCATACACCAAAATAAAGTTGAAATAAGTGCATGATCTAGGTATAAAGGTTCATACTGTAAGCAATCTGGGAGAGCAAGAGATAGTTTACTTGTCAGATCTATGGAGCAAGGAAGACTGCATGATGAAACAAGAGTTAGAGAGCATTACAAAATGCAAAATGGATAATTTTGATTATGGTAAATTGAAAAGCTTCTGTACAAACAAAGCCAATGTTACCAAGATTAAAAGGGAAGTGGAAAATTGGAAAAGAGTTTTTACAAACAGTGTCTCTGATAAAGGCCTCATTTCTAAAATATACAAAGAACAGACTCAAATTTATCAGAATACAAGCCACTCCCCAGTTGTTAAATGGTCAAAGGATATGAACAGGCAATTTTCAGAAGATGAAATTAAGGACATCTATAAGTATATGAAAAAATGTTCCAAATAACTAGTGACTAGAGAAATGCAAATCAAAACAACTCTGAGGTACCACGTCTCAGCAGTCAGACCCATCAAGTTGACGAAACAACAAAATGATAAATGCTGGAGAGGATGTGGAAAAATTGTAACACTAATAGATTGTTGGTAGAGCTGCTAACTGATCCAGTCGTTCTGGAGAGCAATCTGGAAGTATGCTCAAAGAGCTATAAAGTGCATACCCTTTGACTCAGCAATACTTCTTTTAGGGTTATACCCCAAAGAGATCAGAGAAGGGGGAAGAGGACCCATATGTACAAAAATATTTATAGCAGCTCTTTTTGTGGTGGCAAGAAATTGGAAACCTAGGGGATGCCCATCTAATGGGAAATGGCTGAACAAGTTGTGGTATATGAATGTAATGGAATACTACTGTCCTATAAGAAATGAGGAGCAGACAGACTTCATAATAATCTGGAGAGACTTATATAAACTGATGCTGAGCGAGAAGAACAGAACCAGGAGAAATTTGTACACAATCACAGACACAATGTATGTGTGTTGACTAACTTCAAAAGACTGGGCTTCTCTCAGCAATACAAGGTTAAAGGACAACTCCAAAAGACTCATGATTGAAGGAGGTATCCACATTCAGAGGAGGAGATGTGGAGTATGAGTGCAGATTGAAACAAACTACTTGCTCTGTTTCTTTTTCTTGTGTTGTTCCATTTCTCTTTCCCACTGATCATTCCATCAATTACAATCCTTCTTTACAACCTGACTAATGATTAATGGGAAGATATTTGTAGATCCTATATCTGTGTGAACGCTGTCATGATGGGGAGGGGGAGGAGGATGGGGCAGAAAATCTGAAACTCAAGGGACTGTGGAACTGAATGTTGTAAATTAAAAGTAAATAAAACAATTTAATCTAAAAAAAAGAAAAATATGAACTGATAACAGTCCATGGAGGAGCTCAAGAAGTATTTTGATATATGATATATGTGTGTGCTTATGTGTATATGTATGTATATATGTAAATATGTATCATGTATGTATTCACTCATATATATCTATATAGGAGGGTATATGTGCATGTCAATGCATATGTGAGTTTGTGTGTGTGTGTGTGTGTGTGTGTGTACAGGTATACATAGACAGAGGACACAGGATCAATTGAAAAGAAGGGATGATATTTAAAAAATAATTTTAATAATAATATAATATAAATAATTATTTAAAAAGTAATATTAAGAGGTGAGATAGGAATATAATGAGAAGATACAGGGAGGGACAAAATAGAGTAAATTATTTCATATAAAAGAGGCAATTGAAAATTGTTATAATGGAGGGGAAGAACAGGAAGGCAAAAGGGAACGGGTCAACTTTACTCTCCTTGAATTTGGCTTAATGAGTAAAGAACATACATGCTAAATTGGATATCTTGACCCACAGGAAAGCAGGGGGGAATTTAAGGGGGGTATGATAGAAGGGAGGGGAGATTAGCATGAGGGTAGTTAGAAGCACACACTTTTGAAAAGGGACAGGGTCAAAGTAGAAAATAGAACAAGTGGGGAGTGGGATAGGATGGAGGGAGCTATATTCAGTCTTTCACAATATATCCAGTATGGAAATGTTTTGCATAACTACACATGTACAACTTATATTTGATTGCTTATCTTCCAAGTAAGGGTGGGTGAAAAGGCAAGAAGGGAAACAATCTGGAATTCAAAGTTTTAAAATCAAATGTTAAAAAATATATATTTTTATTATTTTCATGCAACTTGGAAATAAGATATACAGCCACTGGGGTATGGAGATCCATCTTGCCTTATTGGCACATCAGAAGGGGTATGGGAGAGAACGTAGGAGAAAGCAGATTGAGGAATGGGGGTATTCAGTGGAATCACTGTTTTGGGCTGGTGCATAAGCGAAAGAGGGAGAAAATGTGTAACTCAAAATCCTGTTGAAATCAATGTTATAAACTAAAAATAAACAAAATTTAAATTAAAAAAAGATTTGCAATGCTCTTTAGAATTATTTAATTTGATTCTATAACAGCTGGGGAAAGCAGGTATTATTACTACATTTTATAAATAAGGGAATTGAGGCAGATGGAGAGTCAGGAATTTGCTTAGGGTCACAGCTAGTAAGTTTAGTTTAGTTAATATGCACATAGCTAATACGTGACTGAGACTTGAATTGAACTCAAATCTTACTGACTCCTATTTTAGGTCTTTAACTATTATGCCAATTACTTGCAAAAGAAAGATATTCTCTCCTGGGCCCTTCTTTCTTCTGTCTTTAGAGTCTTTTTTTTTCTTAATTAGCTCAATAGCTCCATTGATTTAATTATCATCAGTATCCTGATAACTCTCAGTTCTTTAGATCTAAGAGCCATCACCTTTCTCCTAATCTTCAACCACATATCATGTTGTATTCTATAGGAAATTCTATAGACATTTTAAAAATAAGACATCAAAAATCGAGACCATTATCTTTTTCCCCTCAAATTTGACCATTCATCAAACTTCTCTATTTCTGATATGGGCATTAATATTTTTCCATTCAAAATGTCAAGTTCACAATCTGTGCTCTCCTTTCTCCTTACTTTCATTCACTCCATATCCAACCAGTTGTTAGATCCTGTCAGCTCTACCTCTCCTGCATCTCTCTCATCCATGCTCTTCTTTCTACTCATGTAATCTCTCTCTTGAACTATTTCAAAAGCTTTGTCATTGGTTTTCCTATCTCAATAGTCTTCCTTTTGCAAGTGACCGAAGGGATTTTCCAAACTATCAGGACTGACCGTGTCTTGGCCTTGCTCAATAAACTTCAATGACTCCCTATTCTAAATATGGACTCTTCTGTTCACCATTTAAATCTCTTCTTCCCTTTGACCAAACCTTCTTTTCTTACCTTTATACTGCTGTGGTCCAGACAAACTGACCTGCTTGCTACTTCTCTTAGAGGAAAATCCATCTTCTTTCTCCATCTTCTTTCTCTTCCTTTAGTTTGGGTTGTCCCCGTCATCTCGGTTGTGCTCCAGCTTTACTTCCCACTCTTAAAATCCTTAACTTCCTTCAAAATTCAACTCATGCCACCCTCTATAAGAAGCCTTTGTTGATTCCATCCAACTGCTCATTCCTTCCCTTCAAAATCATTTGATTTCTATTGGGTTTAAATATGTGTACAAACAAACAAACACACACACACACACTCAGTCTCCTTAGTAAATTTGTTTCTCAAAGACACAAAAGGTTTTACTTTTGTCTTTACTTCCCAGAGCCTAGCAAACTAATAGGTACAAGGCAGGCACTTAATAAATACTTGTTAATTTATGACTTAATGGTAGGTCTAAGCACATTATATTTGATCAAGAAACCCTTCTATGATGCACCCAACATGTTATTAAATCTCTGATTCATGAAAATATCAAACATTCTCAAAGCATACACTTCTATTTTGGAATTCTGTTAATTGTTGGGAACATATGTATTTTTTTCTTTATGTTTACAAATCTGATTCTTTGTGACTTTCATACATTACTGCTCATTGTCCCCTCTTAGAAGGAGGGGAAAAACTTTATGAAACATTTCCAGACTTTTTTTGGTCTTTTCAATATTTTCAGATATTGAAGACAGCTACCATACCCTTCCATGTATCTTCTCTTTTGGGGGCTAATCCTTTCTAGCTTCTTCATCCAAACTTGTCTAGGGTCACACAGCCAGTAAGAGTCTGAGGCCTGATTTGAACTTAGGTAAATGAATCTTCCTGATTCCAGGTCTGCACTCTATCCACTGTGCCACCTAGCTGCCCACCTAATGTGCACAAGGTTAAATGTGTAGCAGGCTGGTTTCAAAGCAGAGTTAGGATTTTAATTCAGATTCTCTGATTCTAAATTCAGCATCAATTTCACTGTAACATGCAGCCTCCTGCCCCTTATAAGGGAATATTGTAAAATTAAAATATGATATGCTTTCCACATAGTAGCTACTAAACACTTCATTTTTTGAATTGTTCACAAAGTATAAATAGTAACTGTATTTATGAAGTTTCCTTAATAAAATCTGTCCCTGGTTCCTCCCATTCTCCAACCTCTCTAAAAATGGTTGCTAGCATAATAAAGGTAGACTTTGCAGTTCTTGCCAGAAATTTGGAAGGGGCTGATGAGAGACAGTGAGGAATTCAAGATGTCCCCTAGATTGTAACCATGAGGCACTAAGATCATACACTACAGTAATAGGAAATATGTGTGTGTTGGGGGGGGTGGATGTTTGGAGAGATAATAAGTTGTAGTTTGGAAATATTGAGCTTAATATGTCTATCGGACATCCCATTCGAGATGTTTAAAAGGTAACTGGAGATGCAAGAACTGAAGATCAGCAGACAGATTAGGAAAGGAAAGTTAGGTCTAAGAATTACCAAAATAGAGATAGTAATTAAACCCAGGAGAACTAAGAGATCACTCGGTGAGGTAGAACAGTGGGGTAAAAGAAGACAAAGACAGAACCTTGAGGACTTCTATCTACATGATCAAATAAGGAATTTAGCAAAAGAAGACAGAAAAGGAGTGATAAGATGATAGGAAAAGAATCAAGAGAGAATGTCCCAAAACCTAGAGAGAAAAGAATATCAGAGGTCAAGGAGGGGAAGGATAGAGAAAAGATCATCATATTTAGCAACTAAGATATCATTAGTAACTTTGGAGAGAGCAGTTTTGCTGGAGTGATAAGGTTGAAAGCTGTATTATAAAGGGTTAATAAGAAAAATATGAGGAGAAAAGTGGAGTCACCATTGTACATGGCCATTTTGAGGTGTTTAGCTTTAAAGGTCAAAAGAGATACAGGAAGATAGAGGGGATAAAAACATCAAGTACAGGTTTTCTTTTTTTCTTTCAGGATGGGGGAGACATCCTTGGGGTCACATTTGTAGGCAGAAAAGAATAAACCAGCAGAGAGGGAGGGATTAAAAATCATTGAATGGATGAGGATGGAAGAAAGGATGATCTACTGGAGAAGACAGGATGGAATGATCATTTGAACAAATATATGGGGTAATTGGTAGGGCCACTTCAAAAACAGCAGAAAGTATCTGAGTGGTAGGAGAAGAGAAAAAGGTGAGAAGAGGAAACTGTCTTTTCATCTTTGGCTTTCTCTTTCCCTTCTGCATTATAAGGTGTTACGAACAGGGAGGGACATTATTACTAAAACTATTCATCATTTTTCTCCATTCTGACTTAATAATATATATTAATAATATACCTAGCTACTATCTAGTCCTGTTGTCTCTTCCTGATTTTAATGATTCATTACTCAAACAATAGCTTCTAACAGATTTCTTTGCCTTTTGTCTTCTTTTTTTTTTTTTCTCAAATCAATTCTTTGTTCTGCTTCAGGTTTGCATTCCTAAAACACAACTAGGATAGTATCACAAAGATCCTCCCCTTGCTTCAAAACATCTATACTCTCAATTAGCTACAGTATGAAGTGCAAATTCCACAGCCATGGTTTGTAGGCTTTTTATACTTCACCTCAACCTACTTGCCTCTCTCTGCTTCCTTTTCATTCCTAGTGAGTTTCATCCAAACTCCACATTGACTAAGCATGTTTCCTATGCTTTCCTATCACTTTTTATTCATGGCATGTTCTTTTTCCTATCTTGATTATTGATCCTTTCCAACATCTTTACCTTCCTTCCCTAGCCATAATTAAAGATCATCTGTTCCATAAAAAAAATCATCCATGATCCACTCAAAAAAAAAATCTCTTTGAAGTCTCTGCTTGTACCTTTCTTCTTCTTCTTTCACATTCTAAATTGGATTCTAATGGGCTGCACATTTCTTATCTCCTTTACTATATCCTGATAATCTTAAAGACATTGACTATGTCTATTTGCATTTCTTATGTAGTTCAGCATCATGTCTTATACAAGACAGTCATTCGACAAATGTTTGTGGAATGAATGAAACTGGGAGTGAGTTGTCTTTTAGAGCTTTATGGCTATTAAAGCATTTAACACATTAATTATTTCATTCATCCTAAAAACAAATCTGATATGTAGATTGTGTCAGTATTGTCATCTATATTTTATATGTGAGATAAGTCAGGTGGAAATAAATTAAATGAATTGTCCAAGGTGAGCAGTTAGTATATGTCAAAGCCAAGATTCAAGCCTTTAGTGCAGCTGCCTTGCTAAAGCTCTGTCCTGAAAATCTGTGTTGTAAAACTATTTTATACTGTTAGCTTTCATGTTTATACAACCTAGATTACATAGCTTTCAAAAGTGCAACCTTTTAAAACAAATTTCAGGCAACAGTGGTTAGAGTCAAGTTTCAGTTTATTGTTTTGACTTCCAAAACAGGACAGAGTACGTCAATATATTTTAAATAATATTTTATTTTTTCCAATTACATGTAAAGATATTTTTTTGACATACATTTAAAAAATGCTTGAATTCCAAGATTTCTTTCTCTCTCCCTCAACTCCCCCTTTCCAGATGTGGTAATAAAATGGATATAGGTTATTGTGTTCAATCAGGAAAAAAATATTACTATATCAGTCATGTTGCAAAAGAGGACAAAGACCCAAAAGAAAAAAAAAATACAGAGAGTGAAAAAGAGTACTCTTCAATCTACTTGGATGTCTTCAGTTCTTTCTCTTACATTTTTCATCATAAATCCTTTGGAATCATCTTGGCTCATTATATAACTAAGAGCTAGGCCATTCACAATCCATCTTACAGTATTGCTGTTGCTGCAAACAATGTTCTGCTACATCTGCTCACTTCACTAAATACTATAAATATTTTGGTACAAGGAAGCCTCCCACCAACCCCCGCCCCGCCACCTTTTTTAGTCTCTTTGTGAAACAGACCTTGTGGTGGTATTACTTAATCAAAGGGTATGCAGTTTTATTGCCCTTTGGATATAGTTTCAAATTATTGTCCATAATGATTGGATCAGTTCACAACTCCACCAAGAGTGCATTAATATCCCGACTTCTCCACATCTCTGTCAACATTTTTTATTTTCCTTCTATGTCATATTAGCCAATTTGATATGTGTGAGGTGGTACTTCAGAGTTACTTTAATTCACATTTTTCTAATCAATAATGAATCATAGCATTTTTATGTAACTATAGATAACTTTGATTTCCTCATCTGAAAACTTCCTATGCATATCTTTTCACCACTCATCAACTGGAGAATGATTTGTATCCTTATAAATTTGAATTAGTTCTTTATATATTTGAGAAAAGAGGCGTTTATTAGACACATTTGCATTCTGTTTTCCCAGCTTTCTGTTTTCTTCCTAACATAGGTTGCATTGGGTCTGTTTGTACAAAAACTCGCTTAATATAATCAAAAGTGTACATTTTACATCTAGTAATGGTATCTATCTCTTGTTTGGTCATGAATTCTTCCCCTTCCCACATAGATCTGACTGGTAGACTATTTTTTGCTCTTCTAATTTGCTTATGGTGTCATCATTTATACCTAAATCATGTACCCATTTTGGCCTTATCTTGGTATGTGGTGCTAATTGCTGGTCTATGCCCAGTTTCTGTCCTACTACTCTCCAGTTTTCCCCATAGTTTTTGTCAAATAGTGAGTTCTTACCCAAGAAGCTGGAGTCTTTGTGTTTATCAAACAGTAGATTACTCTTGTCATTCACTACTGTGTCTTGTGTACTTAACCTGTTCCACTCATCCACCACTCTATCTCTTAGCCAGTATTAAGTAGTTTTCATGATTGCTGCATTATAACAAGATCTACACAAATAGGTGTGTGTGTGTGTAATTTTTTTCTCTGCATACTTATTTATGTCCCCCCCCCCCTCCTTGGGATGCAGAGAGAATCTTTCTTCACATATTCTTTAAAATTAATTAGGGTATTATTATTATAGTCAAAATAACCTATCCTCTCAAAGTCATTCTTAAAACAATATTGTTGTTACTATGTTCAACACTATCTTGGTTCTGCTCATTTCATTATTCATTATTTAATGCAAATGTTTCCATGTTATTTTTTTCTAAAATAATTGAGCTCTTTGATTCTTATAGCATAGTAGTAATCCAGCACGATGGTATGCCACAACTTGGTTAATCATCCCCCAAATGATGGGCAGCCCTGCATCCTTTTTCACACATGATATTACTGGGTAGATTTTTAGATTTTCCCTATTACAAATAATATTTGTTAATGATTTTAGATAAATTGTTTTAATTAAATTAAGGGAAAACCCATTTATACCAATACTTCTAAGCTATATTTTAATTAAAAATGAGTGTTGAACTTCATAAAAACTTTTTCTGCATCTAATAATATGATCATATTCTTTAACTTTTATTACTGATATAATCAATTGTGTTAATAGTTTCCTTATGTTAAACCACCACTGCAATCCTGGTATAAACCTCACTTGATCATAATGTATGATCTTTATAATATATTGCTGTAATCTTTTTAGCTAATATTTTACTTAGGATTTTATATACATATTCATTAATTAAATTTAATTATACTTTTTTCCATTTTTTACTCTGCCTGTTTTAGATATCAGTATTGTATTTGTTTCAAAAAGGAATTTGGTTACCTTTCTAAGCTTCTCTTGAGTTTTGTATTTGAAAATCAAATTTTCTGTTCAGCTCTGGTTTTTGCATTGGGGATGTATAAAATTCTCTAATTCATTGAATGTCTCTTTTTTCACCTGAAGGATTATACTTTTTTTGGGGGGGGCGGAGCATCTGTGGATTTTATGGTTATAACCCAGGTTTCTTTGCCTTCCATAATATCATATTCTAATATCATCCCTCTGATCCTTTTTTGTAGCAGCTACTAAATTCTATGTAATCCTGACTATGACTATACAATTTTTGAATTGTCTCTTTGTGACTGCTTGAGATATTTTCTCCTTGACCTGAGAATTCTGGAATTTGGTTATAATATTCCTGAGAATTTTCATTTTGGATCTCTTTCAGGAAGTCATCAATGATTTCTTTCAGTAACAATTTTACCCCTTTGTTCTAGGACTTCAGATCAGTTTTAGATGCTCTTCAGATTCTTTCTTTGATCATGGCTTTCAGGTAGTTCAATATTTCTTAAATTGTCCCTTCTCAATCTATTTTTCAGGTCAGTTGTTTTCCCAATATTTCACATTTTTGACTGTATTTTTTCATTCTTTTTATTTTGTTTGATTTATTCTTGATGTTTCATGGCATCATTAATTTCTACTTACTCAAGTCTAATTTTTAAGGAATTATTTTCTTCAGTGAGCTTTTGTACCTCCTTTTCCATTTGACCACCTCTATTTTTTCAGGAGTTGCTTTCTTCAGTGAATTTTTTTTACATCTTTTTCATCTCATGATTTTTGTTCCTTCTTTACTAAACTGCTGACTCTTTTTTCATGATTTTTTTGGATAACTCTTATTTCCTTTCCAAATTTTTCTTCTTATTATTTGACTTTTAGAATCTTTTTTGAACTCCTCTAGGTATTCTTTTTGTCAAGAAACCAATTCATGTTTCTCTTTGAAGCTTTGCATTTTGACCTTATTGTCCTCTTTTGTGTTTGTGTTTTGATCTTCTCTGCTGCCATGTTAGCCTTCTGTGGTCATAGTTGCTTCCCCCCCCACCCCCTTATTTTCCATTCCATTTTATGATTTTAAAGTTAAGATCTGCTCCTGGGTATTTAAAGGAAGCTTCCTTTTTCATGTGCCAAGGTCTCTGGGCCTAGTTGCTCAAATGCTGCTTTGGGGTTGCTGGGTCTGGAAACTCAACTGCTATGTTGGTCCTGCAGGCCTCATAGCAGGTATAATATACTACTGGCCTTTTTCACCAGTGCCACAGGATCTCTGATGTTGATTTGTGCAGAGGCTATTGGCCTCCCACTGGTTTACCTGGACAACACCTGTATTGGGCTGTGCTCCCTTTTTCCTCAAGTGAGACATGCCTTTCCTGAGGTTCTTCTTAGTTGTCTAGGACTGGAAAATGGTTTTTGGTTCTGATGCCCGAGAGTTTGTTCTGAGGCAATATTTTAATTGTTTAAAGGGGAATTTGGGAAAGCTCAGACAATTTCCTGCTTTTTCTCTGCCATCTTGATTTCTTCAGTCTCTCAATATATTGATGCCCCTATTGACTGCTTAATTAAGAATTTTTTGAACTTTTTTGTTATAAATTCTGAAGCATTTTTTTTGAAATTCTGACTGATCAAGGCAATACAAGCTTCATGTATTTTTTTCTAAGTATCAGGATGCATCAAAGCATATTTGATATGGCTAAAGTCAAGTACTATGCTAGGACAAATGTGATAAGATGGTTGCAGATGTGCTCAGTTCAAATAATATTGCTATGAAATGTTGTGCAGGCTGTTTAAATTCTGAGACATCAAAGATGACAGGATAATTTAACAAGTTTGCATCTTGATTTAAAAAGAGGCTTTCTAGTCAAGTGTATGTGAGCTGTTATTTGTGACCAGTAATAGAAACACAAGAAGGGGGTATTTTACTTTGGACTGGAAAATTCTTATGACCTGTATTTTATGATTGAGAGAAATGAATGCTTATTTCATATTAGCAATCTCTGCAGTACCTGTGATGTTCACTTTCTTTCATTTGAGAAGGAACAGATTTTTCAATAGTTACATAGTCAAGTCAAGGAGAGAAAGCTTCTTGTTATTTAAGCTGTAAAGGAAAGAGTCAGATTTCCTGATTTCAAAATGACATAACTCTTTATGAAATTCTCATCTCCTTTATGCATTTAAATTCCTATAGTAAAATAAAATAAAATTATTTTTACCTGTTGTCTTTTACAAACACATTAAATGAAAAGTGGCATCACTGTCTTTCTAATGAAAGCCTTCTCCATAATCCTTCAGTCATCCATTTCTTACTGCTTTTATTTTATTGCTATAGAGCAGACACTTTGGATATACGTTGCTCATTTTACACATTATTTTAATTTAATATCAAAAAACCTAGTTTTTATTAATTTACCTTTTGGATTTCATTGTTCTCATGCTTTCATAAAAGAAATTCTGATATGACTATTTGCTATAACTTTTGATCCACATATGCCTCTTTCTCATTAATCCAAGTACAGAGCAACTAAAGAATTATGAAATACCTAATAGAGTAGCATTGTTGCTTAAATATTTGCAGTGTTTACAATAGTTGAATTTGTATATTCTTGCCATTGTTTCCCTAAAAGACCAGGAAGATATTTCTATCATTAAAAAAATAATAATCAAGTATATCTCTTCTCTGATGATATAAAAATAATAGGGAAGGAGTTTACCTAATAGTTTTGATTTAAGGATAGGGTGGAAAGTTTTCAGTGGAAGTCAACTTTCTAGGTTCAAAACTGTGGTAGGTCTGTCAAAATATAGCACTGAAATCATTAAAGATAAACATTTTGAGAAAATACAAAATATTTTAAATAATTATCTGTATATAAAAGAGTATTTTTTTTGCCTTGGAAAATCTGTTATAAGGTATTCTTTTGTTTGGGAAGAGCTGGGCTATGTTAAAATTAATGATTGAATGAAAGATGGGCACTCAATGAACTCAAAAGACAGATATATATGAGATTATGTGTCCCATTATTGTTTGGACCAAAACAAAATGACTTATCAATACTTCTGGTAAAATAAATCATAGCATGATAGTGATGGAAAGTACCTCAAGAATGTATTCTCCTGCTGCCAGAAGGCTGTAGCAAAATGAAACCAGGCAGATATAGCTACTATTTTTACTTCACAAAAGGGCTTAGTGTGTTTTCATTTCAAAGACAGTTGACAAAAAATATTTCCGTTTTCCATATATCTAACTACTTGAAAATGAAAGACTTTTCCCCCTTTCCTACAAACCTCATAGAAAATCAATTTGTAGGAGTTTCGTTATTTTCCTAACCAGTATATTGATAGGCTCTAAACTCTAGCCTGTTCAAAAGAGGATATAAATTTAATTCTTGCCATACAGCTTTTGTAGTGTGGACAGGCCATGCAGTTGGAGGGAGAGCATTACTTTTCCTTAGACGGTTTTCTTCTTGCTCAAGGTGGGGATCTATATCCAATTTTTAAATCTTTATTTCTGAAATATAAGTTAGTATTTTCACACTAAATATTGATGACAAGATGCAGCTTCTCATCAGATTCTTAATAGTGTACTAATAATAACAGTAAATCCAGAATTCTAATGTGTTTTAGGACCATAAATCAGGACTGCATCTGTAATTAACAGTGTCAAAACAAATAGCTTTCAAATGTACTGGGAACTGCGGTTTTTGTGGTATAAATGAAAGCAAGTATGTTAAAGAACCACATTCTAGGGACATCCTATTACTCAACCTGACAGATAATATAATGAATGTTTAAAATCATAATCCTAAATATCAAAACACACTTAATCTATGTATATAATCTGCCCACTTACCTGATCTAATGAAGGTGAAAGTGGTTATAGTACATCATAAAAATAGTGATTATTGAATCTGAAATCCATTCATTTGTACTAAAGGGTATATTTGAGAATTATCCATCCCTATAAGTCTCTTCTCTTAACAAGGATGGCTTTATTCATTTTAAAATATCCTCAGAAACCTCACTGTAATGGGAGGTTAAATGTTGATTCATAAAGGCAAGGCCATCAGGATACAAATCTGAGCAGATTCTATCAAGATAGAAAATCATTTGTGAGAGTGGAAGATAATGAAATCAATTAGGCAATGAATTATCACCTGAAAGCAATGATCAAAGTTCTCTATACCCTCATACCTTTATGGAGTAAAAAATACATTTATTAAATAATTAATTAAGGGCATTAAACTAAGGGTACGAAAACCCTTAATCAATTTGGAAGGAGTGAAAACCAATGAATGGTTCATCAATTGGGGAATAGCTAAACAAGTTGTAGTTCATGATGGAGTAATACTCTGTGATAAGAAATGATGAGCTTCATGATTTTAGAAAAAAATGGAAAGACTTACATAAAAAAGTGAAAGGTGACATGATTACCAAGAGAACATTATTTACAGCAACAGCAATATTATTTTAAAAACAACTTTGAGTGACCAAGTAATTCTGAGTCCCAAAAATTAACTACAAAGGTCCTATGAAGATTCTATTTGAATCTAGAGAAAAAATTCAAACACACACACACACACACACACACACACACACACATTTGAATCTAATAGGAACCGTCTCTAGGGTGGAGGGGAGGGGAAAAAAGAAAAACACATGATAAGTTTGTTGTATATTTAAAAGGAATAGCAAGATGTATATGATAGATCTGCAGTTTCAGGTGTAATCCTCTTTTTTCTGTTCCACTTTGTTTTCAAAATGCTTATTTTATTTTTTAAGTTCAGAATAAAATAAATAAAGAAAACCAATGAATGAAATAATATGAGACTACAAAGGAAGTGAATTGGGTTTATGTGAGGAGACCCAGTCACTTGCTATGGGACATTAATAAAATAGTAATTTATGTCATGTATATGTTCCTGATACCAACCAAAAGAGTACCTGGGAAAAAAGGAACATTTTATCATATTATTATTATTATATTATATTATATGCTGAATTCATATAAATACAAGAATTTTGAATACAGCAAATTGTTAGCAATAAAGGTACAGAAATTGCCAAAAGATTATGCATTATGAAGATATCACATTTTTAACAATAATTTGGGGTTGGTTCAATATTAGGAATGCTATAAAAATAATAGACAATTTTAACAACAATAAAATATTTATTTTATATTAATTTATTGAATTTCAATTTTCAGCATTCATTTCCATAAGCTTTTGAGTTTAAAATTTTTCCTCTCTCCTCTCCTCTCTTCTCAAGGGAATATGCAAACTGATAAAAGTCCTAATATATATTCTTATTAAAGATATTTTCACATTAGTTACATTGTAAAGAAGAAGTAGAGTGAATGGGAGAAACTACAAGAAAGAAAGAAAAAACACACAAAACAACAGCAAAGAGAGCAAATAGTATGCTTCCATCTGCATTCAGACTCCATAGTTCTTTCTCTGGATTTGGATAGCATTTTCCATCCTCAATGTTTTGAAGTTGTCTTAGACTCTTGAATTACTGAGAAGAGCTAAGTCGATCAAACTTAGTGATTTTAAAATGTGGCTTTTACTTTGTGCAATTACTCTACAGTAAAGTCTGTTCACTTTACTCAGAATCAGTTCATATAAGTCTTTCCAAGTTTTTCTGAATTTCACCTGCTCAACATTTCTTATTACACAATAGTATTCCATTACATTCATATGCCACAACTTGTTCAGTCATTCCCAATTGATGGGCATCCCCTCAGTTTTTAATTCTTTGGCACCCCAAAAGAAAAGTGGTAAATAATTTTGTACATGTGGGCCCTTTTCCCATTTTTATGATCTCTTTGGAATAGAGCCCCAGAAGTGATATTGTTAGGGCACAGTATATGTACATTTTTATAACCCTTCGGGCATAGTTTCAAATTGTTCTCCACACTGGAAGGATCAGTTCACAACTCCACCAAAAATCCATTAGTATTCTAATTTCCCCACATCTTCTCCAGCATTTCTCATTTTTCTGTTTTGTCATATTATCCAATCTGATAGATGTGATGTGGTACTTCAGAGTTGTACTGATTTGCATTTCTCTGATCTCTAGTTATTTAGAACATTTTTTTCACATGACTATAGATAGTTTAATTTCTTCATTTGAAAACCTCCTATTCATAGACTTTGACCATTAATTAATTTTGGAATGACTTATATTTTATAAATATGATTCAGTTCTCTGTATATTTAAGAAATAAGGCCTTTGTCAGAGACGCTGGTTGTAAAAATT
>CM053587.1:133730206-133753405 GCA_028646515.1 Pseudochirops corinnae | reverse complement strand
GGCACCAAGTATAGATATAGGATGATAGCTCTCAAGCATTCTTGGATGTACTATTTCTAAGGATCAGAAAAGTGCAGAAGCTTTGTAAAAGCAGGGAAAGAGCCACTAGATAAGGAAACATTGAAGATTAAAGAGATAATGTGAATGATGGTGGGGACAACCTGCCGAAGAAGATGGGAAGAGATACAGAGGGATTGACCTTGCCATGATTAAGGAACATTTCATTATGAAAGACTAGAATGAAAGAATATAGTGAGAGATAATGTCAGAAAGATGTGAAATAAAGAAATCAGATGATAAAAGAGGAAATTTTCTCAAATTTCTGGTTAGATATGAGGTAAAGTCTTTAGCAAATAACTTACAGGTGGTTAAATGGAAGGTTGGAGTTCAAGGGGAAAGTTCTAGAACATCTGATATGGTATGTTGGTCAGGGAACTAATTAGAGAGGAAAAGTAGTATTGCTTTGCTTTTGTGAGGGCTCACATTAGATTAGTTACCATAAATTTCTAGTTGAACAAGCAACAAAGCTTCAATGATGTCATAAAGTTACTAAGCAATAGATGTATAGAAGAGTAAATTGAGATTAGGAAAAGCATAATTTGTGATAGTACAAGGGAATAAATGATGCAAGTAGTAGAGAATAATATCTAATGGAACTCATTTACCAAGGAAGACATGGGAATCAACTGGTCAACAAGACTTTATTAAGTACCTACTATGTGTCAGAGAAGGCTAATGAGTTCTGCTTAATTTGAGATGTTTTGAGACATCAAGTTCAAGATATCCAAAGGCAGCTGAGTGTCATCAAAGAGAGATTGCTGTATAAATTTAGGAGTCATCAGTATAGAAATTATATTAAAACCCACAGGAGCTAAAAAGCTTGCCAGTAAAGGTAATATAGAGGGCACAAAGGAGTGAGCTAAAGATAAATTTTGAGACACACTTATGAATATTGAACTTGGTTACATAAAGTCCCCTAGAATGAGAGAATGATTTGGAACGGAGATTAAGACTAAGACAAATGTTGCATTCATTGAAAAAAGAGGGGAAATGCTCTGGGAGGGTTGATAGGTAATGCAATTGTTACTAGAAAGCCAGGAATGCAATATCATCCAGTGGAATCCATAAGGTTGAAGCATAAAGAAAGGAGGACATTTAAGATAAAAGGAAATTCATTAATAATGGAACAGACATTCCAGATCACACAGTGGAAAAGCTGAGCAGATCTTAAGTTGGTATTAGTGAAATAGTCCTGAGGTGGGTGGAAATGAGAGTGCGGCCAGCTGATGTTAAGAAGAGTATTTGTTCTTTAGTCTGTAAGAAATCAACATCACAGGTGTGAGAAGAGTAGGACATGGGGAAATATGCTAATTATTGAGAAAGGAGTCTAGGCAAAATCATAATGAGATTGGTTGATGCGGGCAGGTAATTAGAAAGTTCAAAGTCCATTTCAATGCCACCCTCATCCACCCAACAGGCAGTGTTTTGTTTTAATTGGAAAGCTTAGTAGTGTTATGGCCCAGTGAGGTTATGAGACGTGGTTTGTCTCAGCTCCATCTCTTTGACCCTGAGTTATACCTTCAAGTCAATAAAGAAACCAAGAGAAGAAATAATTGGCACTTCCCCACTCCCAAAAACCTGGAACATGAGAGAAACAGAAGTGGGATCTAGCCAGGTGAGAGCCTAGGAATGGTTTAGAAAACAAGAGGAAACCTAATCTCTGCCTTCCCAAGAGCAGGAACTGTTACCATTGTCCAAATTGTAAAAAAAAATAAAATAAAATAAAGGATACATTCTTACTTTCTGTTAACAATCTACAACCTAATTGGTTTGTTTTATTTGGTTTTCAGGAAATGAACTTTATAAAGGGATTTATTTAATTATTTACTGGAATGTCTTTTTTTTTATTTTTTTTTATGGAAAACACATAGAGCAATCACTTACATGGTGGTCAGAAGAAGTGATATAAGGACACTGTCAATGTCTCTCTTAAGAACTTTGGAATTGATTGTGTGAATTGGGAGATTCTGGCACAGGACCACTCAGCATGGTGTGCCCTCATCAGAGGAGAGGTGCTATGTTGCATGAGCAAAGGAAAATTGAAGTAACTTAAAAGCAATGCAAGATGCACAAATTTTGAGAATTCACCCCAAATGTTCACATGGACTATTTGTGCCCAAAATGTAGTAAAGCATTCCAAGTTTATATTAGCCTGATCAGTCAGACACACTGTTACTTGCCTCTAGCATAGTGATGTCACTTTGATCCTTTTTAAGAATGAAGGACAACAACCAACCAAATGGAATGTGTTTGTTGTATTTGAACAAAGTATATCAAGAAAGTAGATATTAGGCCTGTGATTACATTAAATGAGGGAACTCTCTCTTTAAATATAGGTTTGCAACTTTTCTGCAACTTAGAATCTTAGTGAATTGCCTAGAGAGATTAAGTGACATGTCCAAAGTCACACAACCTGAAACAGGTAATTTCAAATAATTTCCCTAAATATCAGTGGTTCTCAACCTGTGGGTCATGACCCCTTTGGGGGTTGAATGACCCTTTCACAGGGTTCACAGGGGTCACCTAAGACCATCGGAAAACACATATTTCCAATGGTCTTAGGAACCGAGATAGTACACTCCTCTATCTGTCTCCATTTGGGTAACCTACGTGCAGACATGTCCACATATAAGTATTAAAGGGTCGCAGCATTAGGAAGGTTGAGAACCACTGCTAAATATGATTTTATAGAGGCTTATTTTACTTACATTCAACAATTTTTATCTTGTCATTTTTCTGGTTGGCAGGGAATGCAGTATGAACAAAGATAAGAAAATAAAAGAACATTTGAGGCCTTATAGACTGGAAGGCCCCTAAAGTGAGACTTGAGGGAAAATAAGGATTCACAGAATAGGTATATTCAGGACATTTAAAACAACTTGAACAAACAAAGTGACAGGAAAAGGAATGTCAAGTTTGGAGAAGAAATAAAAATCTAATCTTGCAGGTATCAGTTATTCAACAAGAATTATTTAAGTACTGAATCTGGACCAGGTACTGTACTAAAAGCTGGGCATACACATATAAAAGAAAGCCCTTATTATTAAAGAGTTCACAGTAATCTGGAGGGGACAACACAAAAATGGTAGAAAAAAAGTCACATGAGCTTAATTTTAAGAAAATCAACAGGATAAAGTCAATATCATTAAGGAGGATCATAAAAGCGGTTGGACTTTTATTTTCTGGAAAGTGGGATTTGAGCTTGGATGTAAAGGACACCAGTGGAGCTAGGAGATGGAGATAAGGAGAAAGAGAACTCCAAGTATGGAAGAGAGCCTGTGATAATGCCTGGGGAGATGGATGGTCTTGTTCTAGGAAGAAAAAGGAAACCATAGCACATGAGGATGACAAAGGTAGAAATAAATATAAATATATTTTATATAAATATAAAGCTAGAAATAAAGATTGGAACAAGATTATGGAGAACCTCAAATGTCAGACAAGGAGTTTGTGATTGAAGGAAGATGCTAGATGAAAGTCTTGAAGGTTTTGAAGGAGGGAATGATATGAGTTCAGGTGATCAGGCAGAGATATTCTATGTACATCCCAGAGCAAGAAAAAGAGCTGACATGCACGTTTACTACATCACTATCAGAGGCCTTTGAATAAACTTTGAGAATGAGAGAAGTGCCTATAGGACCCATCCACTAATGTAATGACCCAAATATGTGTTCTTGACCCTTAGTTCTTTATAGGTTTATTCTTGACTAAGAAAAGACACAAATACTGAACCAATTAGAAAATGATACACGTCAGCATAGTAGTGTAGGTGACAGAAAAATAATGTGTATTTAACACAATTAGCAGCCTTTGGAGTTGGGACTCAAAAAGGTCTCAGTGTGATAAAAGCAATAGCTCAAATGTAATTAAGAAAAAAATTAATAGAGCTAAAAGTAAAGTTCTGTTCAAGAGTTCACAAACTAGTGCAAAATTACAGGATGGGGAAAGTGTGGCTAAACAATAATCAGTCTGAAAATGATATGAAATGCAATTCAAGTTCAATAGAAGTCAATGTTATGACATTGCAACCCAGAAAAATAATGTAATTTGGAGCTATATTTATAGAAACATAGTGTTCTAACAAGGAAAGTGAGAATAGAATGCTCAGATCACATCTGTGGCTCTGTACTCAGTTTTGTGTACTGCATTTAATGATAATATCCAGTGTTTATATACCCCTTAAAATTTGCTGCGTGTTTTACACATATTATTTGCTTTGACCCACTCAGCACTTTTTTGAGGTAGGTCATGCAAGAAATATTATTTACATATTTACAGATTAGGAAACTAATGCTTAGAGGTTAAGTGATTTTTCCTCCTCAAATTCAGTTTAATTTCAGTTCAAATCCAGTCTTAGACACTATGTGTACAATCTTGAGTAAATCAGCCTCTATCCTTTATTCAGTTTCCTCAACTATATGGAAATCAAGTGAGGGTAACAATACCACCTATCTTACAGGATTGTTGTGAATAGCAAATAAGATATTTTTAAAGCACTTAGCACAGTATCTGGCACATAAGCACTATTTATAAATGCTTATTCCCTTCACTTCTCTTCCTCTTGACTCACAACTAGTAAATTCCAGAAACAACACCTGGAACGGATACAAAATAGGATAACCAGAATCATGTTTGAACTAAAGGCCATACCACATGAGTCCTTATTTAAGAACTAAGAATGATTCATCTGATGAAAAGACTTGAAAGCATGACATTGGGCTTCAGGAACTTAAAGAGTGTCTGGACGCATGATACCTCAGAGTACATAATTGGAAGTAATGGACGGAAGTTGCAATAATACAGATTAATTAATGGAAAAAAATTTAGGGAAAAAATTCTGAAAATCACAACTGTTCAGAAGTAACATGTGCTATTTCAGGACATCATGGACTCCTGTATGTTATAGGAGATCTTGAGATGGTGACTAGAGGATATGGTTGAGAAGATTATTCAGCATAGTAGAGATTTTTTTTTTAATTAAACATAGCTGATTTCTAAATGTTCTTCCCACTCTGAGATCCTATCAAGATCTCTATATATCTTAAAATCATGTAAATCATCAAGTCCTACTGATACTACCTATTGACATTTCCACAGTGAGAGATAAAATGTATAAGACATTTAAAATTTGCATAGTAATTTGGTTCATTTTCTCACTTTTGTCTCACAACAACTCTATAAATTAAGGACTACAGATATTGGGAGTTGATCAGGGAAGCTCTCTGATCAATTTGTTTAGCATTATCTAACCTTTGATTGGGTCTTTGTAGCTTTCTTTGGAGCAGTTTCCTGTTTTGTGGCTTAAAACCCCCTTGGGAGTTCAAGATGATCACAATAATGATTCATGCTAAAAAATTCTTATATGGAATCTTAAGCAATAACAATTGTAGAATATTGTGAGTAGTGTAATAAATTACCTGGTGGTTCACTATACATACATCCATTCATACATACATACACATATGCACACATTCATACATATGTGTATGTATGTGTGTATACATATATATATGTATATATGTGTGTGTGTGTGTATATATATATATATATATATATATATGTATGTATGTATGTATGGATAGTGTGAATGTGTGTGTAGCTGTTAATGAAAGGGATTCTTTGAATAAAAGTTGTTAACCACTAGTTGGAGAATATCAACATTACCTTTGGTGCTTCATCAAGGTTTGCTCCCATTGAAGGGCTTAGTTATTATGACTGACATTTGTGTGAAGACTCAACATTTGCAATGGTCTAGAAAGGGGAGTATTCAATTACAAAGATCTTCATTGCCATATTTCACTTTTCCTCCCTAACATTTCCCCCATACTCCTTTAGAGAATAGCAGGGAATGTTATAAAGATAAAACTGGGCCTGAATACTGAAGAGAGGGGTAATTTTTTCTTGGAGGAAATAATGGCTTCCTTGAGAAAGAAGTTTTATGTGCTCTTGTCCACATGAACTGAGAACACAATTTCTATAAGCAAATTCATGTCCTAAGTCTATAAGAAGTAGTGGCAAAGGCTCTTATTCTGTACAGTATCAGCTATGCTGAACAAAAGCATATGTTCTGTATGATTGAAATTTCTGAATTCTGGATTTCTAAGGGAATGTATAGTAATCCTGAATCATAGCCTCCTGTATCAAGGAAGAGGGATTTCTTGGTCAATGTGACTGTATTTCAGCCATGCAAGAGATGGCATTTCCTAGAAAGTGAGAACCATGAAATTGTCTGTCTAGCAATCCTCAAGTTTGAGAGTTCCAGGTACCAGTCTTCTATAAAAAAGAGAAATGAGAAATCCCCTAAAACATTAGACTTTTGGAGAAAGAAAAGAGGATACCAGGCAATTAAATGGGATGGTACATATTGCTCTCGTCTTGAAATAAGGAAGACCTAAGCTCAATTCTAACCTGACACTTGCTAGCTTCATATCTTATCATCAGTAATGCTTGGAAGTCCTCTATTTCATTGAATATTCATTTTTTTCCAATGAAGGATTACACTCATTTTTTCTGGGTAGGTTTTCCTTAGTTATAATCCTAGTTCATTTGTTCTTGGGAATATCATATTCCATGCCCTCTAATACTTTCATATAGAAGATTCGAAATCCTTTGTTATCCTGACAATGGATACCTAATATTTGAAGTTTCTTTATGACTGCTTGCAGTATTTGCACCTTGACCTGGTGTAATGGTAATTAATTTAGCAGGTACTTGGCCCTTAGTGACTAAGGGCTAAGTACTTCTGTGAAAGAGGCAGAGAATGTGAACTCTATCTCCTGTTGCTGAGGTGGCAGGAGGCGGTTGGCTGAGACAGGAGGCCAGTGTGTGTATTAAAGAAGAATTCTAGAGATAGAAAATCAGAGTCAGGAATTTTCTTCCTGGTGGCTCCTGGTGGAGGAAGCAGGATTGTTCCAGCATCTGGGAGCTGGGCTTGCTGGACTGAGAACTGAGTTGGAGTTTTCTAGGAGACCAGAATCTGGTGAAGGCTGAAGTTGCCTGGAAGGCTGAGAGGGCCACCTGGAAGGCCTCCTGGAAGGCTGAGATTCCTTCTGGGTCCTAGGGACAGCCATACTGCTGGACAACTAAAGAAGCATGACCAAGATAAGCCTTTATTTGTTTGTGGCTTGGTTGATCATTGAGTTTTCAGTAAGAGATGTTGTGAAAGGTTTGAGATGTGCTGAATCCTGTGAACTTCAGTGTGTAATAAGAACTGCTCAGAGGACTGGGCAAGGAGCTGGGAGCTGTCTGCCTCTGAATCCAGGTGACTGTTTGGTGGATTCATGTAGGAGATGGGACCATGAAAGTGAAGAAAAAGCACTCCCCTTGGATGCATGATGAAATTGAAGTTTACTAGAGACTGAAGGGTGGAGGGTTTGTGTAATTTTCTAATGACTGTACTTAGTGATTAATGATATTTAGTAATTGTGAATCTAGATAAGTGACTAATTTCATCTATAATTGCCCCATGAGTGGAAGATTGATTATTGTATTGTGGAATGATTGAATGATTAAGTAAGGAGGGTCTACCCTGTAGGGAAACCAGATGATTATTCTTTTTTCTTTGTTCCAAATACTGTGGCCACTTTGGTGAAAACTATGTGGTCATAATAATGTTAAGCTGTTGTGAATACTATATTGTGATTTTCTGTGAAAAGGTATAATGTTATGAATATTATATTATATTGTGATTTGTTGTGAATGTTTGCTTTGATTTTTAATGGAATAAATGGAGTGTTCACTATACTGTGTAATCCAAACCTTAAAAGCTGTTCACAGCAGCATTCTTTTGGGAATCTGCTAGTGCATGGCATTACACCTGGAAGCTCTCCAATTTGGCCCTAATATTCCTGGGAGTTTTTCTTTTGAGTTATATCTCAGGAAATGATTGATTATTTTTTTTCAATTTCTGTTATATCCTCTGAATCTAATATATCAGAGAAGTTTTCCTTTATAATCTCTTTAAATATTATATCTAGCTCTTCTTTTGATAATAGTTTTCAGGTATAATTCTTACCTTATCTTTCCCAAATCTATTGTCCAGGTCATTTGTATTTTCTAATGGGATATTCACATTTTCTTTCATTTTTTTCATTATTTTGGTTTTGTTTGATGTTTTCTTGATGTCTCCTGGAGTCATCCACCTCCAGTGACCCAATTCTGATTTTTAAGGAATTATTTTCTTCAATGAGCTTGTATGCCTCCTTTTCCTTGTGTCCAATTCTGTTTAAAATGACTTCTTCTCTTCAGTGGACTTGTCTCCCTCTTTCAACCCTTGACTTATTCTGTTTTTAAAGGTGTTGTTTTCTTCATGTTTTTTTTATTCCTCTTTTACCAACTTGTTGACTTTTTTTCATGATTTTCTTGCATTATACTCACTTCCCAACTTTTCTCTACTTCTCTTACTTGAATTTTAAAACCCTTTTTGAGCTCCTGTAAGAATTATTTTGGTGCCTGAAACCAATTCACATTATTCTTTGAGGCTTTGGATGTAGCAATTTTGACTTTGTTGTCTTCTTCTGGTGCTGTTTTTTTTTTATTCTCTTTAAAAGGAAAACACACTTGGAGCTGCTGGAAGACAATTCAGTGTGGATCATACCAGTAACCCCTTTGTTAATCCCAGACATTGATAAAAGAATCATCGTCACTATACTTTGCCTAGAAAGACACAAATTTGAAGACTGGCAATCCAGTGAGTTCCATTAACCCCTGAAGATATCATAAAATCAGTCAGTCTCATGTTACAACAGTAAATGGCTTGAATTCTCACTTAACCTTTCTACAACTCAGGAATTTGTCAAAGACTATAAATTGCAGATTAGATGCCAGTTTGCTTCAATAGGGGTCATTTCTTCATTGGGAATCTCTTGATTAATGAAATAATAGTCCTGGTCTAAAAAAATTAAACAGTCTATCATTTCAGACTTTCAATTATGTGTACTGAACATACTTTTTTAGTTTTGTACCATAGTTCCATGTTTCTTCACACTTTCTACCTTCCAGTCAAAGGTAGATCACTAGTTATCTGCCAATCTTATTTTTTTCATCCTCTTTTGCCTTTACCTGTTCACAGAGGCTTCCCCCTACCTCCTCCCCCCCCCTCCACATGCCTGAAACACACTTTTTCTATATCTTTTCCTATTGGAATGATTCTCTTTTTTCAAATAAAACTATGCTATTTGGGGTGGTTAGGTGGCACAGTAAATAGAGCACCAGCCCCAGTGTCAGGAGGACCTGAGTTCAAATTTGGCCTCAGACACTTAACACTTACTAGCCATGTGTCCTTGGGCAAGTCACTTACACACAATTGCCTTGCCTTCCCCACTCCAAAAAGCCCAAAACAAAACAAATCTGTGCTATTTGACACTAAATCACATGTTTTGTCCAGTGTGCTGGTCACTTGATTCTCTAACTTTACTGTATAGATGGTAACTTTAGAGATTTGTTCTCTTCTGATCATAAGTGATACAATTTGTCTTAAAAGATATTTAATTGAATTTGTGTTTAATTTTTCAATTGTTTTTAAATTTTTCACAAGAATTTAAGCACTGATTATAGAAGTTTTGTAGTCTGGATTTTATTTTGTTGTCTTTTTGTCTGGACATTAGTGCTCAACAATATTTCATTCTGTGTGCTTGTCTTTCCCTGCTCTTGTACATCCTCACCACAACTACAAATTAATATCCTTAAAACATAAATCTGACTATATTACTAACCTACTCTAATGTGTTTTTTTAAATAGACTCTAAGATAAAATGGAAAATCCTCAGTCGAGCATTCAATATCTTGGACAATCTGGATCCCACCTACCTTTCTAAATATAATTCATATAATTACCTACTTTACTGTCCTGACTTTTTATCTTTCTTTGTATCCCTAGTACTGCCTGGGACATGTTTGGTACTCAATAAATGTTTGAGAAAGTTAATGAAATTGTTGCTATAATGGGATATATTGAATGGAGAAAGGTTATAATTACAGAATACTAGAAAAGGCTATTTTAAATGTGCATATATTACCATAATTAAACAATTCTAGGAAATAAACAATTTGTTATTCATTTTCTTTCTCCTCTCCCCTTTTAGAGCCTTAAGCAGATAAAATAACTTTTCTTTAGCTAAAGAGCTTATTAACCTATGGCCATAATAGAAACAAAGACCATATATCAGCCAACTATGGACCAGGCAACTCTGGAGATACAAAGAAAAACAAAAGAAAATTCTTGACCTCTAGGAACTCATCAAGTAATGGTAAAGACTGCTAGCAAACACTCATGTACAAATAAGTTAAATAAAGGGTGGGGTGATTATTAACAGAGAGGGAAGGCACTAGAATTTACAGGTACTTTAGAATAGTGAGGCAAAATGCAAAAAGAAATGGATCCCTCTGGGCCAAGTATTGATGCTCACACTTGCTAGTTTTGCTAGCTATTTGACACCTCTGTAGAAAATGGTTTTCTTTTAACTAAAGAAAGCCTGAGGTAAAGAAAAGGAATTCCAGTAGAAATGCTCAGGACAAAGAAAAGCAGCATCCTGTTTGTGGAAAAAGGAGGCCAGTGTCACTGAATTAATGACATAACTGGAAGGGAGGTGTAAAAATACTGGAAAGTTAGAATGGGTATGAAGGGTTTTGAATGTCAAACGAGTTAGTATTTAATACTGAAGGTGACTGAAATCTATTGGAATATATTGAGTAGAGAATGTGTGACATGGTCAGATCTTCACTTCAAGAAAATCACTTTCTGTGAGAATAATAAATCAGATTGGCTCTTAAAATCCAGTAAGTAGAATTTACTATCATGTGCCATCATAGTTAAATGATTGACAAAGAAATGTGACCATTCCCAACCTCAAGAAGACTTATATCTAATGAGACTAATGGAATTCTATATTTCCACATAGCATTGGCAGAGGCTAGGAGGGAGTAGATAGAGAAGAAAAAGGATTGGGTACATTTAAGTTCAATTTCTTCCTTGCTAAGCTTATGAAAGTTAAGTCATAGATCATTGAAAGTTACTTGCTCAAATCTGAGTGGAATATCCAATTTCATTTTTATCCTGCTCATATTACATTTAGTGACCTGAATATACTCAAATACTCTGATGGATCTGTGACCTAATTGTCTTTAGAATTCCTTCTATTGATACAGACCAGGATCTAAATAATTTTATCCTTTCTGTGAAATTCTTGTCTATATCCTACTATGAATTCTCCAAATGGAATTCATCACCTTCCCCTGAAATTGTTAGATACTAGTGGAACTAGTATCTGGATTTCAGTCTGAATATCAGCCTGTTATCCCTTTCCAGTGTCACATGACCAGCCCATGCTATCTTCTTATTGTATAATGACCCGACATATTCTGTTCCTTGTAATTTTCCTTTGGGTGATATTAATTCTTCAGTACTTTGGTGACTTGTATCCCCTACCTAAGTGACATTTAGAATTATGACTTTAATATTGATATCAAACAAATGGGCCTTTGCTTTCATAGTATGTTTGTGGCCACTAAAATAATTTTGCATTTTTCAAAAGGCAAAACAGTCAGATTTCTTTATCCTCTTCAATTCACATGCCAAGAGGTTGTTGATCTGATATGTCTGGTACAGGAATACAATACTGATGTGAAATCTCTTGGTTTGACTTTGTGCCTAAAAATTAGCCTGTGAAGGTTGATCCTGGATAAATTAGAAATGTGTCTAGGCTAAATGAGATCAGTTGCCAAGCCAAAGAAATAAATGACTGCAAGGAAGGAAAAACCCAACATCATCCTCAGTGATTAACTCCCAGACCAGGTAAGGATGCTTCAGAAAATCCCTAGCCCCACCAACACCAGCCTATTATTAATCACCTTCTAGGATCACTGCTTACAGATGCAACTGCTTCTAGACTGTTGTAAAGCAAAGTATGAGTAGCTTTCCAGAGGACTGCTGCTGTGAACACCTTTAAGGTTCTGATCACACAGTATAGTGAATTTTCTATTTATTCAGTAATAAATTAAGACAAAATAGTCACAGAAACCAAAGTAAAAAATTCAGAATGTTGTAACATAACAACTTCTCACAAAAGTGACCACATAGTTTTCACTAAAGTGGCTACATCGTTTTAAACAAAAGACATAATTCGCTAAGTCCTTAAATTAATCTTCCTTAAGGAGCAAGCCTCTTTAAGGGACACAAAGTACACAAGTCAAAGTCCTCCACCCTTAGGTCACATTGTCTTAATCTCTCATTCAAAAAGTCTTCTTTTTTCTTGATTGGAGATTAGTTTCCAATCATCATTAACACAATCATGCTTAAGAGCTACAACGTAGAGTATGAAGTTCTTTCACCCCTAAGCCACAGTAAATCATGATCTTCTCAGTCAGCATTAACTACCCAAGGAGAGGTCTTTTCATCTTGACTCAAGGCTGGCTCTCAGATTCCATGGTTCCTCTTCCATGGTCATAGATTTTGCCTGAATTTACCCAACTGTCACCTGGATTCAAAGGTAGGCAGCTCTCAACTCCTCGTCCAGCTCCACATCTAGCTCCTCATCCAGTTCCATATTGAAGCTCACAGTGTCCAATCCACCTGAAGTCCTTCCCAGTTTCTGCTTCTGGGAAGACAAAGCTTAACAGAGCCATAATAACATTCATTCACATTGCTGACACCATCATCAATTCACTATCTGCCTGTGAAATTAACACAGACCCACCAACAAGGTCTGAGAGCACAACACACATCATCAATACAGGCCTAGGACCTCTGAAACCCTCTTCTAGGACTTCTGCAAACAGACAATAAGAAAATCCTCTTTCAGGGCTTCCAGTAAAGTCCCAGGGCTTTTGTACAAAGTATCACAAACAAAAATCAACAGAAACAGAACAAACAGAGTGCCAACCTCCACAACCATTCGCTTTCTCAGTTCTGCTCTCTCTCAGCTTTGGCTTCTCCTTATATATGGTCATTAGCTCCTCCCTGTTCTTCCCCTTCCTGTTGCATCAGTAGGTTCTTCCCACTGTGGGTTTCACAAGTTCTGTTTCTTAACAAAACTCGATACAATCATAGGCAAGGCTCAAAAGCAACTTGAACTGAAACAAGGTGGTAAATAATTAAATAGCTGGAACAAGGCACTAAGTACTTCTTTGATTATCATTACAACTGTCCATTTCTTCTCATGATACACATAATTGAAAAAGGTGTGGTGCCAACAGTGAAGAGTGAGAAAAGAATAAAACTTTTCCACAACTTTGACTGGTAACACTCCCTGCCTCATACCTATATTGGGCCTCCTTTCTGCTTGAAGAATAAGAGTATGTCTCACTCAGATAAATGGGAAAGAGGAACAGCTCCTGTAGTTTCACCCTGCCTAAAGGTGTTAGCTTTGTTGTGCTGAAAGTCTGCATAGAATGAGAAATTAGGTCTGAGAAACAGAATGAATGGGCTGTAGGAGTACCAAAGGCAGCAAAAAGGGAAATATTTGGTATAGCTGAAATGCTTACAAGCAAGGGGGTTTGTGTGCAGGAGAAATATTGACACATAGAACAGATGGTAGCACCTTGAGGGTATATGAGTACCAGTAGGAGGAGATGTGTAACCAAAAGCAGTAAGGAGGCCTCAGAGGAAAATGAAAGCCTTCACATTTTTTAATTGTTTACCAAGACGTTTGCTGGTAGGAACTCAAAGCCAAACATTCACTTTTAATTTTAATTAGGTTTACTCACAGGCATTTTGAGAAATTCTTCAAAAAAAAAAAAGACATTTGCCAAAGTATCATAATATAGATATGTAGTTACTACACCAAATGCCAATAGTAAAAATACAAAATATTTTGCAGCTGAATAATTTTCTAACCAGCATTCTTCTTCTACCTAATTGAGAAGAGGTACTATTGCACATGTACTTAATTCAATACTTAATTTACAAATTGATAGCCTTTTCATAATTCTCTTATCCCTGGACCTTCCTGCAACATTCAACAGAATAGATGTTCTCTAATATCTGAAATTTTGTGAGTCAAATATTTTGAGGTTCTCCACCCACATATTTGACCTATCCTTCACAGTTTTCTTTGTTTGTATCTTTTCCCATATCATACTCCATAAGTATGGATGTTCTCCAAGGCTTTTCTCTAAGACACTTCCTTAGACTTTCTTCTGTTGTCTTTAAACTTTGTCATTTGGAGACCTTATCAACCATACAGTTTAATTGTCATCTCTATGCAGATGATGGCTAGATTCCTTGCATAGCCCCAAACTCTCTGAGTTCCTTATCACCAGTACCTAGTGAAATTTGAAATTTGGATTTCCTATTGATATCTCACATCCAGTAATAATTCTTTTTCCTCCAAACCCTCTTCTGTCAAGGGCATTAGCATTCTTCTTGTCATCCATGTTCTCAATCTTGGATCCTTTGTGATTTTTGCTCATTTATTTCCCATACAAATTCAATAAATTATCAAATATTGTCTTTTCTATCTCCACAACATCTCTCCTATCCATCACTTTTCATTACTCATACAATCACCACTCTGGTTCAGGTCCTTATCACTTATCACCAGAACTATTGCAATAGCCTCCTACTTAATCTTCCTACTTCAAATCCCTCCCTACACACACATACCCACACACACACACACACACACACACACACACACACACACACACATACACACTTCCATCTTCCACAGTTACCTAAATGATTTAACTGCTGATATCATTGTGTCACTCCCTTCCCAAATACATTCTGGTTTCTCCCTAGAGTCTCTAAAATCAAAGAAAAAGTCATCTGCTTGCCTTTTAATGTCATTCATAACATAATCTCAGTTACTTTCTTTATGAAGCTATTCTTAATTCTCCCAAGTATTTGTTTCCTTCTTCTATAAACTAACTTAAATTTATTTGATATTTTCTGTATTTATTTATATATGTGTGTGTTTTTTCCCTCAATAAAACAAGGTCTTTGAAAGCAGAAATTATTTAATTTTAACATTGTATTTTTATTATTATGTCTGGTACATAGTAGGTACTCAACAAGTGCTTTTTGAGTGATGGAATATGAGAGATTCATTTCAATGAATATTTGGAGATGATATTGATACTTGGTGAGTGTTATTTGTGGAAGTCAATAGAAGCTTATAGCTCTGCTTGTTCTCTGATCAGCACATAAGAGAAAACCATGATAGAACAAATTTGCTTCATTAATATAGCAAGTTGTTGTCTTTTTAGATTTTACTAATTTAATGAAAGTACACGAATTATAAATAATTTTCTCTTCTTAAGGCACTGATCAAATCTAAAATTCATTCATTTATATAGATTTTATGCAATGCTTTCATTGTTATGGTAAAGACTTGAAGGATCAAGACTATCCATCTTGTATATATCTTGAATATGTGTTATTAATTATGTATCATCTCCCTCATTGGAACATGTGCCTCTTGTGGACAGAGACTCTGTTTTTATTTCATATCCCCAACCCTTAGCACAATGTTTTGTTCACTTAATACATGCTTGTTGATTGATTATTTGATTGAATATGAGCCCAGCACAGTGATAGGCCCTAAGGATACAAAGGCAAAAACAAAAACATTCCCCTTCATCAAGAAATGTAAATTTGAGGGCAATGGTTATTTGTTTCTTTAAAGTTTTCTTCATATTCTAAATAGCAAAGTACAGTGAAAGGTTTTTCATAAATACCTATTAAATGTGTATTTGACCACATAATGTATAATTGGGATATATAGAAGTGAATATACCAAAACAGTTTTTAGTTTTTACCTACAAAAACAAGTGAATTTCTCCACAGGACATCTACATTGCTGTATTGAGATCTTATTCTTGACCAAAAAAAAGGTATTTTCAATATCAACAGCCATGATTTTGGATATAGATATTGATATGATACACAACATCATGATTTAAAAAGAGATCCTAAAATTCTCAACACTATCTTCTTATTAAATGGTCTTCCAGTTATTTTCGTGCCTGATTCGATTCAGCATAAGTTATGTAAGAGAAGCAGAATAAAACAATAATAAGACCAGTGTTCTAGTCAACATATGTGTCATCTATTTATGGCACTGCTATTAGCTAAGCATGCAACCTTTGACAAAGTGGCTTAATTGTGATGGCTATGAACTAAATGACACCAAGAGACTAGATAATTTCAAAGTCCCTTTCAAAAGTTAAAGTTGTGTAATTTTGTAACTTTAAATGAACATTCTTCAACATGTTACTACCTGTGACATTTTTTGTTTATGCCTCCCTTTCAACAGTTTGATTCAAGGAGTACTACAGAGTCATATCTACCACAGGACAAACTGACCTTTGAATCAGGCTGTAACAAATGGGGTATTTCAATTCCTACTCCTAGTGATCACTCTCAAGACTTACATAGAGGTCCTCCACTCTGACATCAATTGGCAGAGTAGTCACCTGCTCCAGGTTTCCATAACCATGACAATCTTCTCCTAGGCACATCAACTTTTAGGTACAAGAGTCATATTGTACCCAACCCCACCTACTGTAAAACCATCATCACATACATTGCCTAAGCCCAATGCTACCAAACTATTTCTGTTCCAGATGGGGAAAAAAAGCCTAGTTATGGCTCTATAGTACTATTGAAGTAGATATACAACACGTTTTGGTCAGTAATTGGGAACCTACCATGCTGTTTCATATGAGAGGTAAGATCCAAAGCATACTTGCGGCAAATGCTCAACATGATTTAATAAGCCAAAGAAACATCTAAATATAGAGGGAGGGAAAGTCTATTCAAAGGACACATTTTTTTTAATAAGACAACACATGTGCAGTGAAGGACTGAATCAGGCCTTTAGAGTACTCCACCTCAGCATCATTCACTACCATGTTAATGTGTCTCTTTTCAGTTTGTCCTCAGAATATCTTATTTCTCTTTATGTCTGAATAGGAGATCTATTACCATATTTATTTTTGCTATTGTCACTGTTGTTTTCACTGGAGCATGTTGTAAATGTAAGGACTTATTACATGTGGTTTAATTTTTTTTGAAATTTCTAACAGTTCATTTCATAAGGCATTGAAAGATTCTTGGATAGTGGTATAAATTCAGTGGAAGAGTTGAGAAGATTCTGATTCTAAATTGGATTTTTATATCAGTACCATAAGCACCTCAGATGGATGAGAATCCAGTGCTATTTATTATTATAACTGGGTTTGAATTGCACAGATGTTGACAGGAATAGGAGTGAGGAAGTCACAAATGTCAGCCTATTTAGATAGCACCTATTAGGAAGGGAGAAGAAAAGAGAAGCAATGCAAGTTTAGCAAAGAAATATAGGGAAAAGATGGGGGAAGGAGGGAGATATATGTGTATGTTATATATTTTTCATGAAAATAATGAATAATGTGGGGAAAGAACCAAGATGATATTGTAAAGGATCACTCAGCCATGCTCTCCTTACATTTCTCTCTAAATAATTTTTTAAAATTTGTACCTTAGATTGAAATCTAGAGTGGCAGAATCAAAAAAGATCAGAGTGAAAAATCCTTCCAGTCCAAAACAAGTTAGAAGGTGGGATGGATAAGTCTGTGACATGGGGATGGAGACTAGCCTGGATCACACATGGATGTAACACCAGTAGTAGGACGAAGTGGGGGCTGATACTAGTATCAGTAACTTCAGGAGCTTTCAAGCCAAAGACAGTAAAGGGACCTGGCAAGTGGTCAGAAAGAGATTACATGTTACCCCTCTGGTAGCATTGGGTGAAGGATAAGATGTTGTTTGACAACTACTTGACCTACCTGTACCTACTTCTGGGTCATAGTTCAAGAGGAGAAAGAAGCACTTTTAGTTAAGAGGAAATAGAAGACCTAAGGGGTAAATGGCAATATCACTGTCTTTACCCACTTCTGGGTCATAGTGCAAGGATAAAGAGAAGCAATTTAAGTCAAGAGGGAGTAGAAACCATGAGAGACAATATCACTGCAAACCACAAAGAATCAGTAAGTGAGGAACAGTATCATTTCTGGTCCCAAGGGAGAAGAAGCCCTGAGGAGCAATACTGATTGCAACTCCAAAGGATCTTCCAGGGTAATAATTAAAATTCACCACAAGGAAGCAGTGACCACAGCTCCCCAGATCACACCACTTTGGTAGCACCAAAAATCTTCCAGATCCTCAGAAATAGCTTTGAAAAAGGCAGTGAAAAAAAGTCAGAAGCTTTAGATAATCACTTTCTCCACCCACTCAGTGAACCCCCACCTGGAAACAGAGTCAAACATTAACATAAAGTTCCTAATCAAGAGATATAAAAGGAAAGATATAAACAAACAACAAAAAAGTAATCTATGCATAAAAATTATGGTGAGAGGAAAGATTAAGACACAAACTCATAAGACAACAATGAAATTAACAATCCTACAAAGCCTCAAAGGAAAAAAAAATGTGAATTAGACAGAAGCCCAGCAAGAATTTCTATAAGAATTAAAAATGATTCTCAGATAAGAAGAGTAGAAGAGAAATTAAGCAAAGAAATTAAAGCAAAGGATAAACATCATGAAAAATACAATAGCTTTTTAAAAAAAATGCTGAAGAAAATAAAACCTTAGAAAGAGAATTACTCAAAAAAAAAAGGTACAAAAATTCATTGATGAAAATAATTTCTTAGAAAGAAGAACTGGACAAATGGAAAAAGAGGTAAAAAAGTTCGCTGAAAGAATTGTTAGGGAGTAGAGGGAAGACAGCAGGGTCAAAGTAGGCACTTGCTTGAGCTCCCACCAAAACCCCTCCAAATAATTGTAAAAAAAAATTGGCTCTAAACAAATTCTGACCTGTAGAACCCAGTGAAGCAAACCTAGCCCAAGACAGCCTGGAAGGTCTGACAGGAATGGGATTTTTCAGTGGGCTGGGAGCAAAATGCAGTCTGGTGTGGTGTACATGCAGTACAAACAGGACTGCAGCAGACCTCAGAGGACAGAATCACTGGCAACTATGGTGGTTTCCAGACTTCTCAGTCCACAAAAGAGAAAGACATCATAGAATGTCATAGGGCTATTTTGTGTGATCTGTGTTAAAGAAGAGCTATCGAGTCCCAGGCCCAGGGCTGCAGAGGTGGCTGTGTTGGCAGCAAGAGTACCAGCAGCAGTGGTGACTGATTCTAGAGGTCTGGCCCACAGATGGTGGGGGATTGAGTGGCTGATACAAAATCCCTGAAGCCTGGGACAGTACCCCCATTTCCACTGGAAGTAAAATCCTACCTTGACAAAGCATTATAAAGTCAAGTATTTGACTGGGAAGATGAGCAAATAATGTAAAATAAAAGTCAGGATATAGAATCATACTTGCGGAAAAAGAAGATCAAAACATACAACCAGAAGAAAACAACAAAGTGAAAGTTCCTACATCAAAAGCCTCCAAGAAAAATATCAATTTGTTGCAGGATATGGAAGAGCTCTAAAAGGATTTTGAAATACCAAATAAGAGAAATAGAGGAAAAATTGGCAAGAAAAATGAGAGTGATGCAAGAAAATAATGAAAAACAAGTAGGAGGGGTGGGGGTTGCAAAAAGGGAAAGGGTGGTTAGAAGGGAGGGAAAGTGTAGTAAGGGAATGGTTAAGTAGAGAAGGGGACACAGGGAGGGAATACTGAGGGAGGTGGTGGTCAAAAGGAAAACTCTTAAGGAGGGGAAGGGAAAAGGAAGATACAAAAATATAAACAGGGGAGGGAATAGGTTGGAGGGAAAGTCACAGATAGTAATCATAACTGTGAATGTGAATGGGATGAATTCTCCCATAAAACAGAGGCAGATAGCAGAATGGATTAAAAATCACAATCCTACAATATGCTGTCTACAGGAAACACATTTGAAACAAGGGGATATGCACAGGGTAAAGGTAAAAGGATTGAGTACAATACATTATGCTTCAGCTAAACTAAAAACAAATAAAGTGGGGGTAGCAATTCTTCTCTCAGATAAAGCAAAAGCAAATGTAGATCTAATTAAAATAGATAAGGAAGGAAACTGCATGCTGCTAAAAGGCACCATCGAGAATGAAACAATATTATGACTTAACATATAAGCACCAAGCTGAATGGCATTCAAATACCTAGAGGAAAAGTCAAGGGAATTAGAGGAAGAAATAAATAGCAAAACTATTCTAGTGGATGACTCCTCCTCTCTGAACTTGATCAATCTAAAGTCAAAATAAACAAGAAAGAAGTTAAGGAGGCAAATAGAATTTTAGAGAGGCTAGACACAATAGATCTCTGGAGAAAACTGAATGGGGATAAAAAGGAATATACCTTCTTCTCAGCATTAAATGGCACATACACAAAATCAACCATATACTAGAGCATTAAAACCTCACAATTCAGTGCAGAAAGGCAGAAATATTAAACACATCATTCTCAGATCATGAAGCAATAAAAATCATATGCAATAAAGGGCCATGGAAAGATAGACAAAAAACTGATTGGAAACAAAATAATTTAATTTTAAAGAATGAATGGGTCAAACAAGAAATTATAGAAACAATCAGCAACTTCATTCAAGGGAATAACAATAATGAGACATCATACCAAAACTTGTGGGATGCAGCAAAGGCACTTCTTAGGAGAAGTTTTATATCCCTGAACGCATACATGAATAAAATAGAGAAAATAGAGGTCAATGAATTGGACATGCAATTGAAAAAGTTAGAAAAAGAACAAATTAAAAATCCCAAATTAAATCCCAAATTATAAATAATGAAAACCAAAGGAGAGATTAATAAAACTGAAATTAAGAAATCTATTGAACTAATAAATAAAACTAAGAGCTGGTTTTATGAAAAAAACAATAAAACTGATGCACCTTTAGTCAAGATGATAAAAAAAAAAAGAAAGAAGAAAACCAAATTTCGAGTGTCAAAAATGAAAAGGGTGAATCTACCTCTAATGAAGAGGAAATTAAAAGAATAATTAGGAATTATTTTGCCCAATTATATGCACATAAATTTGACAATCTTAGTGAAATGGATAAATATTTACAAAAATATAAATTGCCCAGATAAACTGAAGAAGAAGCAAATTGCTGATATTCATCTCACAAAAAGAAATTGATCAAGCTATCAGTGAACTCCCTAGGAAAAAATCTCCAGGGCCAGATGGACTTACTAGTGAATTCTATCAAACATTTAAAGAGCAATTGATCCTAATACTCTATAAACTATTCAGGAAAATTGGTGAAGTAGGAGTCCTACCAAATTCTTTTAATGACACAAATATAGTACTGATACTTGAATGATGAAGAGACAAAACAGAGAAAGAAAATTATAGACCAATCTCCCTCATGAATACAGAAGCAAAGATTTTAAATAAAATATTAGCAAAAAGACTACAGCAACTTATTGCAAGAATAATACATTTTGATCAGGTTGGATTTATTCCAGGAATGCAAGGATGGTTCAATATTAGGAAAACCACCAGTATTATTGATCATATCAGCAATAAAACTAGCAGAAATCAAATGATAACCTCAGTAGATGCAAAAAAAATCTTTTGACAAAATACAACATCCATTCCTATTAAAAACACTAGAAAGTATAGCAATAAATGGAATTTTCCTTAGAATAATAGGTAGCACCTATTTAAAGCCATCAGCAAGTATTATATGTAATGGGGATAAACTAGAAGCATTTCCAATAAGATCAGGGGTGAAACAAGTATGTCCACTATCACCTCTCTCATTCAATCTGGTACTAGAAATGTTAGCAGTAGCAATTAGAGAAGAAAAAGAAATGAAAGGAATCAAATTAGGCAAAGAAGAGATTAATCTATCACTCTTTACAGATGATTTGATGAAAGAATCTTAGAGAATCAATTAAAAAAATTTCTTGAGACAAATAAATTTGGCTAAGTAGCAAGATATAAAATGAACCCACATAAATCCTCAGCATTCCTCTATATTTCTAATGAAGTCCAACAACAAGAGATAGTAAGAGAAATCCCATTTAAAGTTAGTGTGGACATCTTAAAATATTTAGGAATCTTCCTGCCAAAACAAATGCAGTACCTATGTGAACAAAACTACAAAATGCTTTCCACACCAATAAAAATCAGATCTAACTAACTGAAAAACATCAATTGCTTGTGGCTGGGTTGAGCTAACATAATAAAAATGACAATTTCACCTAAATTATATTACATATTTAGTGCCATACCAATTGATCTACCAAAAAATTAATTTATAGAGCTAGAAAAAATAGGAAAAAAATTCATTTGGCAGAAGAAAAGGTCCAGAATATCAAGGAAATTAATAAAAAAAAATGCTAAGAAATGTGGCCCAGCCATACCAGATTTTAATCTGTATTATAAAGCAGCAGTCATAAAAACTACTTGGTACTGGCTGAGGAATAGAGTAGTGGATCAGTGGAATAGATTGTGTACAAAGACTCAGTAGTCCATGACTATAATAATATACTCTTTGATAAGCCCAAAGACCCCAGTTTTGGGGATAAGAACTCAATAGTGTGGCAGAAACTGGTCATGGACCATCATCCAATGCCATACACCAAAATCAAGTCTAAATATGTGCATGATCTAGATATAAAGGCTGATACTGTAAGTAATCTGGGGAAGCAAGGAATAGTTTATCTGTCAGACTTATGGGGTAGGAAAGACTTTATGACCAAAGAATAGTTAGAGAGCATTATAAAATGCAAAATAGATAATCTTGATTACATTAAATTCAAAGTTTTCTGTACAAATGAAGCCAACGTAACCAAGATTAATAGGGAAGTGGGAAATTGGGAAAGAATTTTTACAACCAGTTTCTGTGATAAAGGCCTCATTTCTAAAATATACAGAGAATTGAGTCAAATCTATAAGAATACAAATCATTCCCCAATTGATAAATGATCAAAGGATATGAACAGGCAATTTTAAAAGGTAGAAATTAAGGATATCTATAAGCGTAAGAAAAAATGCTCTAAATCACTATTGATTCAAGAAATGCAAATCAAAACAACTTTGAGGTACCACATCTCACCAGTCAGATTGGCTAAGAGGACAAAACAGGAAAATAACAAATACTGGAGAGGATGTAGAAAAATGGGAACACTAATGCATTGTTGGTGGAGCTGTGAACTGATAAACCATTATGGAGAGCAATCTTGAACTATGCCTAAAGGGTTATA
>CM053587.1:133705022-133720311 GCA_028646515.1 Pseudochirops corinnae | reverse complement strand
TATGCTGTATAATATGAAACTGAGAATTCTCCTGACAAGAAGCAATGTGAAACTCTTGTCTGAAACTGACAAGTCTGCTTTTGATTTTGTTATGATATGGTAATAATTTATATTCCATCTATTTAATGTGCTCTATTTTATGCATCTGTGTTAGTGAGCAGTGTCATTTTGTACTAAAGCATTTACAGCAAGTCCAATGTTTGTTTTTCTTATTTATTAGGGTGTATCTTGCTTTCTCATACCAGAAAAAGAAAAAAAAAGGAAAACTAGTAACATTTTCTTCATGACAGTGTTGAGTGAGCTTTTTGTTAAATATTGGTGATTAAGTGATGGTGATTAGGATGATGACAATGATGATGATGAGGATGACTTTAAGGATTAAAAAAAGCCTTACAAATATTACCCTATTTGATGGTCAGAATAATCCTGGGAGATAGGTATTATTATTATCTCTGTTTTACAGATGGACAAACTGGGACACACAGAGGTTAAATGACTTGCTCAGGATCACACAGCTAATAAGTGAGGCTTGATTTGAATTCAGATCTTCATGATTCAAGGTCCACTGTTCTATCCATTGTGTCACCTATAAGATAAATAAGGGGGATATATTCCAGGGTGTCAAAACTGAAATTATAGATTGATAGTTACAAGAAACGTTAGCAGACATCTAGTACAATTGCACCTTTTATAGAGGAGGAATATGAGGCCAAGAGAATGTAAGTGATTTGCTGAAGGTCACATGGACTGCAAGTCACAGAACTAAGATTTGAACTCATGTCTTTTCACTGAAAAACTGTCATGTTTTCTACTATACTATACTGATGTTATAATATGAAATTATCATTTTGTCATCTATAATAATTTCAGCTTTAGCAAGAAACAGTATAACGTCAGAAACTTACATGTATATTAAATATAGTTATCATCAAAGTTATCTAGAATTATTAAAATTTAAAAATAATCTAATGAAAAAGAAGGGATGCTATAAGTAGAACTATATATATGTATATACATACATATGTGTGTATATATACATACATACATGTACTATGTGTGTGTATATATTTAAATATAAAGATTGCTGTTCATTTAATCAATATAAAATGGATGCTAATTGATGCATTTATTAATAAATATTATTGGCAAAACTGGCTAACAATTCAGTAGAAAATACATTTGGACCATCCCTTTACATCATATTACAAATTTCATTTTGATGTAGACATTAACATTATACAAAATTAAGAAAAGACAATTTTATATCTCAGTTGAGGAGAGCAATTACAGTTTTATTTATTGAACAGATCATGATACAGTGGAAAGAATGGGCATTCTGGAGTCAAAGGCTGTGCCTCTGTCTTAAGACTTGTGTCACCATCTTGGGCAATTCATTTAATTTCCACGAGTTGGCACTATTTCAATTGTTTCTCCCTCTTAAAGTTGCACTTTTGAGCATCCTGAACTTTCTCTACAGTGCTCCAGAAATCAGTTTCAACGAGGAAAAGAATCCTCTGGCCCTAAAGCCTCTTCCTTTGATTTTCTGGCTCCTCCCAGAACTTCATTTTAAGGAGGATGTCCAGACTAATCATTTCTTCACTTTTTTCTGCAGGATATACTCCTGACTCTCCTATATGGTCTCTACAATGTTCCACTGTGGTACCTTTATTGATTCCCACCTACCTCCTTTTTAGCTTCCTTTTATATAATTCAAGTAGCATGTAAGCTACTTGAAGGGAGGAGCTATCCCTTTACTTCTGCTTCCTGCTTGTATTTATATTCTCAGCACTTAGTCTAATGTCAGGAACTGTGCTCAATAAATGCTTGTTTATGTACTACTTCCTTCATCTACAAAAATGACAGAATTGGACCAGATTTTCTTGGAGGTATGTATCTTGCAGCTATGGCTATATGATCCTGCAGTGCTAAGATTTATAGTATGCAAGCTAGTTTATTTGACATGCATAAACAATGTAGATATATAGGTATTTTATAGATTCATATGTTATACACATGCATATGTATGATGTATATCTCAAACAATAATGAGCCAAAAAAGATGAAAAAATTTGTTAAATAAACTTTTCTGATACGTAATGAATGATATGAACATGTAGTTTACAAAAGGGAATTTTTGTAAATTACATATGATTACTTGGAAAAATGATCAAACCTTCTAAAATTGAAAGACATGGTCAAGGAAATAATACTACTCACTACTGTTAGTCTGCTTACTACTAAATGCAATCTCCCACCCATCAAACTGACACAATCAATACAATGGCAAAATTCAATGCAGTTATGGTTGTGGAGAAGCAAGTGCACTCATGTAAGGCTGACAGAACCCTTTTGCAGAGTATTTTTCTGAGATACATTGAGTAATTAAAAAATTCAGATTCATTGTGCTTTCCATTATAACACATTGTCATGCACCACAGTTGGTAGGCATGGGAAGTCAATAGGAAAATAGTAGGATAAATGTATATATATATATTTTTAAAGCAATATGGGATTATTACAAGCCCTTTGTAATGTCCTATATATTATCCAATTTACCACTTTCTAGCTCTTATTCAATTCTAGGTCATCTGAGTGTCCTTTTTTGTAGTAGTCCAACAACTGTGTATTGATATAAGAACATAGTGGTTAGCCCATCTAACCACATGTTGTAGTCTGGGCAAACTTCAAGAAAAGGAAAAGAAGCAATTTGTTAATTCCTGTGTGATTTGCTACGAATGGGAACTTCCTAGTACAGAGGAAAGGCACCTGAACTCAGTCACAGGATGTGAATTGAATCTTACTACTCTGACCTACTACCTACTAAAGTTTTATCACCTCCAAAATGTAAAATTATAGGGTTCACTTAGATGACTTCTAAATCCAAATATTATATAGTTCCAAATCCTATCCTCGGAATGAATGCGGAAATCATTTAAGAGACCTTATAGTTTCGTGGGCCTTAATGTAATCAACACAATGTCAAACACAAATAGAACATCTGGAGGAACTCATAATCCATAAGAAATATTGCTTTCATTTAATATTCTGCACAATATCCTTCATGAAAGTGGCAAACACTTTTGTAAGTCTTGAATTATTTTTATATCTTCATGCAATAAAATAAATTAAAAAGTAATAAAAATTACCTTGGAAGAAGAAACACATAAAGTAAGCATCTGGAGTCTTGGGCAAAGAAAAAAATAATAAATTGGGACAGTTAAGGGGAAGGATTTAAACACTTGTTTAGTCATTGAATCAAAATGCCCCTAGTGACCACCATATGCATGCCACTGAGATGTGAAGATGACTGAGATGAACCCTACCTTTAAACTGCTAACAATTTCAAGACTTATACACTATGACCACAAGCATCTGGTAAATAGTCCAATGTAATGGCAACCAAAGAATTACTTAGTTCCTTGTTTCAGCTATTTAACTGTTTAGCACCTTGTTTCAGTTCAAGTTTCTTTTGAGGTTTGCCCATGATTGTATCAAGTCTTTGTTAAGAAACAGAACTTGTGAAACCCAAAGTGAGAGGAACTTGATGATGCAACAGGAAGGGGTAGAACAGGGAGGAGATAATGACCATACATAAGGAGAAGCCCGAGCTGGGAAAGAGGAGAACTGAGAAGGGAACGCTTGTGGTAGCAGAGTTGAGAAGGACAAAATTTGTGGTATCCCTGCACTCTGTTTATCTCTTCTGTCTGTGCTGATTTTTGTTTGTAATACTTTGTACAGAAGCCCTGGGATCTTACTGGAAACCCTGAAAGAGGATTTTCTTGTTTTCTGTTTACAGAAGTCCTGAAGGACAGTTCCAGAGGTCCTGGGATGATACTGATGATTTGTGTTTAGTCCTCAGACTTTGTTTGCGGGTCTGTGTTGATTTCACAGACAGAAAGTGAATTGATGGTGCCAGCAATGTGCATGAGTGTTGTTTTGACACTGTTCAGCTTTCTCTTCCCAGAACCAAAAACTGTGAAGGACTTGAGGTGGACTGGACACTGTGAGCTTTAATATGGAATTGGAACTGGGTGAGGAAGTGGTTGAGGAGTTGAGAGCTGCCTACCTTTGAATCCAGGTGACAGTTGGGTAAATTCAGACGAAAACTGGGATCATGGAAGAGGAACCAAGGAATTTGGGAGTCAGCCTCAAATCAAGATGAAAAAAACCTCCCCTTGAGTATTTAAGGCTGACTGAGAAGATCATGATTTACTGTGGCCTAGGGGTGGGAGAACTTCATACTCTGTACCTTGTATCTCTTAAGGATGATTGAGTTAAGGATGTTTGGAAACTAATCTCCAATCAAGAAGAAAGACTTTTTGACTAAGAGATTGAGACAATGTTACCTAGGGGTGGATAACTTTGACCTTTGTGCTTTGTGTCTTTTAAGGAGGCTTGCTCCTTAAGGATGATTGAGATAATGACTTACTCAGTGATATCTTTTGTTTAAACTTTGTGGCCACTGGTGAAAACTATGTGACCACTTTATTCATAAGTTGTTGTTATAATATTGTGAATGCTGTACTTTGGTTCCTATGAATGTGTTACTTTAGTTTACTGCTGAATAAATAGAGAGTTCACTATACTATGTGATCAGAACCTTAAATCTGTTCACAGCAGCAGTCCTCTGGAAAGCTGCTCATGCTTGGCTTTACATCCAAGTGGAGTGGCATGGAAATTTAGAAGAAGAAAATTTTCATTCTAGCTTGTTTGGTCACAAAAGACTTCCTGAAGAAGATTAAATTTGAGTTCTGTCTCCAATAATGAGTCAGATTTGAGTAAGCAGAGGAGGTTACATAACATATTCCATGTGGGAAAAAAAAAGTCATGCAGAAAGAGAAGAGTAAAGCTTGTTCAAGGTATGGGAATATGTTCTGTTTGTTATTTTGGTGTACTTTCCATGGATGAATAGTAACAGATAACATTAAAAAACAAACAAGCAAACATGTATTAAACACTGATTATGATGGCACTGTGGATATAAAATTTTAAATTAGAGCAGTGATTCTCAACCTTCCTAATGCCGCAACCCTTTAATACTCATATGTGAGCATATATGCACGTGGGCAGACCCACCTGGAGATGGATAGGGGAACGGTGTCTTGGTTCCTAAGACCATCTTTGGACTCCCAAAGGGGTTGCGACCCACAGGTTGAGAATGGCTGGATTAGAGAGTCAAAATCTCTACCCTCATGGAATTCACAGTTTAGGAGTAGATCAAAACACCAAATGCATAATATATTACTTTACTAGTTGGAAACCTCAATGAAGGAGGTTAAAGCATATGTAGATACCTGAAAATAAGTGCCTTTAAGAGTTGGCAAAAAAATCATGCTCTGGGAAGACCAAGAGGGAATATTACTACTGTCTGAAGAAGCAGGAAGGAATCTTAGAAGAGGTGATATTTTTGGGGCCTTTACTGAGTTGTGTGGCTTTTCTAGCAAAGTGAAAAATAAGATGGGCAAATTATAATATAAGTAATGACAATGATCTTAGATCTAGACAGGGAAAGACCTCTGGAGTTTCTAGCATAACTCTGTAAGTGAGTTAACTGAGGATGAAAGACCATAAATGATTTGTCCAAGGTGACACATGGATTAAGCATCAGAGAGGCAGGATTTTATGTCAGTTACTCTGACTCTAGAGGCAGGCTTTTTTTCTGCTTTGCCACAGTATTTCCTTTGGGAATTGGTTCATAGTATGGAGAACTGTGATGATTAAAATGGATATTGGTAAATAATATGGAAATACATTTAACATGATTATACATGTATAACCTACATGAGATTGCTTGCTGTCTTGGGGAAGAGGAAGGAGGGAAAGGACGGAAAACATTGCAACTCATAATCTTATGAAAATGAATGTTAAAAACTACCTTTATATGTAAAATAAAAAAAATAAAATAGTATAAAGTAAAAAAAAAAAATGAATGTTAGACCTTACTCTATAAGGCATGGAGAGCTATTGAATTCATCTGCATAAGTTAAATGTTTACCATTGAAGGTTTTTGTTTGTTTTTAGCAAGTGAGTGCCATGAACAATGCCACATTTCGAGGAAATTTGGGAGGTGATAATTTATGTAAGTAGATACTGAAATTCTGATTTGTGTTCATTTAGGGAAAGTACTCTGTTGGTCCCTGGAGCCTCTGCATTATGTGAAATACGACAGATTGGGGTTAATTTGGGGTGAGTTGGAACTTTCACTTACTGTTGATTGTTAAATTTTCATTAGATTTTGTTTTTCTTCTGTTGTTTAAGTAGTTTTTGCTTCTTCATGACCCCATTTGGGGTTTTCTTAGCAAAGATACTGGAGTGGTTTACTATTTCCTTCTCCAGCTCATTTTATAGATGAAAAAATCGAGGTGAACAGGGATTAATGACTTGCCTAGTCAAAGAGTTAGTGTCTGAGACTGGGTTTCAATTCAGGTCTTCCTGACTCCAGGCTCAGCACGCAAACACACACACACAGACACACACACAGAAAACCAACACTGATATAAAGAGGTATTTCCTACCCAACTAATCTCAAAACATTTTTTAATGGTTCTATCACTATGACCAACTGTTTGTTTAATGAAAGATTACACTACTTAAAGGTATCTTAGTTTCAGGGATAGAATGCAGGGCCTTGTAGCCAAGCCTCTGATGCCTTCTATGTGATCATGGGCAAGTTATTGAACCTTCCTGTAACTAAGAAAACTCTAGAAGCCTATAAATTACTGAAAAGTTGATAAACTGAACTATTGAGTTTCTAAGACTGGGAATCATTATAGTGAGATTATAGGTCCAGATTATAGATCCAAAGACAGCTCCATTCCTTTGTGCCTTTCGCAATAAACAAAAATAATGGTAATCAGAGAGTTCACAGGACAACAACAAAATAAAATAAAAAATACCACGATCTCAATTTTTAAGATGTAACTCAAGGCTTTCTTCTCTGGAGGTTTTTTAGATTAAATTCTTTCCCAATCAGATCATTTGATTACTATGATTATTTTTTTTAGAATTTATGCAAATACATGTATATATAGCCCCTTCATAGTCCTACTCTAGCAGTCCATTGAGTTGTAGAGGTTATGATGAGATTTCAGAACAGAGTTAAAACCCAAGTAGATTTTACTAAGTTGGAAACCTCAAATACAAACCAATGCTAGATTGTTTGCCTAACATACAATCATAAACTAAGCTTGAAAAGACTGTCACAAAGGTAGCTTCTTAGCCCCTCTCAAAAAGCATCTACTAAGCTGATATTGTTTGGTTGCCAAAATATATTCATGTCAATGAACTGAGAGATTCATAAAAATTCATGTTCACATAATATGTGGTACATATGTATGTATGTATATGTATATATACACACATACACATATATGACTATATGTCCAAGTTTATGTAGAGAATAATACAATACCCTTATCATTCTATGGCTACATACATATACATACACATACACAAATGCATTCTAAATCTGTAGTCATAAAATTATTCATTGAAAATTTGACTAAACTTTCTCCAACTTCGTATTTTAGCTTTTAGGAAACAGTGACTACATTTTATGTTTTGTTTGTATCCTTCAGTGTCTAGCATAACTTAGGATCCATAATTGGCTTAATAAATGTTTCAGTTAAATGAGTTTGGTGCTCAAGTCAACAGAAGATCCATCAAGAAGAGGAATAAAACATTCCTCAAATTAGAACATAGTAAATGGGAAAATATAGATTTATATAAATTTAATTTACACATAAGCTTTAAAGCTTTGATCCATGTTTTAAAGACAGATTAGCATTATTTGTAAAGCATTTAAAAATTAGAAAGCACCATATTTATGCTGGATGAGAAGATATACCTGAAGCAATGATAAGCATGACTAGATGAGTCTATCCTTTCTTCTGAATTTTCCTGATTTCATCAGGTACTTTATAGCAGGTACACATTTGATTCCCACCTTCGAGTGAATCTCAATGGCAGATATATATACAGGATGGAAAAAGGAAATATGACTTTTGGATAGAAAGCTAGATTTGAAATCAGTAAAACAGAGTTTCACATCCTAGCTCAGGCTATTTAATATATGGGTGAATCTAAGCAAGTCATGTAACCTCTCTGATCCTCATTTTCCTCAACCATAAAATTAGTAGGTTAGACTCAACCATTTATGAGCCCTTCCAGGTCTAAATCTATAATTTTTTGTTCCTATTTGTTATGCACTTTCTTTGTCATTCTCATCCAGACATACACAAGTTATAAACAAATGCTAGGAAGATCTTTTAATTGGGATGTACAAGTTTAAAAATGCATAATATTGAGAAATATAGAAACAAGAGTGTAGGCTTAACCATTTACCAAAGACACAGTAGCAGAGAAGGCATTTTTGGATTATTGAGGTTTCCTGGAGAGGTACATACATGAAACAGACATGTTATTGCCCAATAAGTCAGGGTCTGGATAAGACCATTCCTAAATCTGTGTCCTACTAATAGCAGTAGAAGCAAATATTATGCTTCTCAGCCCACTGTCAGCTTTTAGCCTTTTCATAGGAGAGGGGTTTCTTTTGGAGTATAACCTTCAGGAGTTTCATAAAAAACAAATTTATATACAAGAACTTTGATTATCAAAGGTTAGAAAACGAAGGACTATAAATTTGTCTCTGAGTTTTGGGTGGATGACTGATAAAGGACTAAAGCCACAAAACCAAGAAACGAAACATTTCAACTTTTGAAGGGTTAATGTGAGTCCAAAGCACCTTCTCTCTCACAGGATTCTAGGAGCTGCCTCTGGGCCTCTCAGTTCCAAGGCTGCTCAGTGTACTTCTTAGAGATAAGAAGGTGCTGAGAACCACAGTGCAGTGGTCATTCTCAAGGATGTCTTGATAAAGACCGCTCGCTTGCTGAGCTACTGCTGACATCACTGGCTTGCGTCTCCTCCATTGGTCTACACCCCCTGTGCACAAGGCTGTCACACATGAATCATACTTACTTTAGAGTAATATAGGAGCTTGCTTGTTTACTGCTGGTGGCCATGTTGGAATTAAACTACAAACTGCACACATCTCTCATCTCTGGTCTCTTCAATTCCCTCCTGAGATCATGACTCAAGGCTGGCCCTTGGGTTAGAAAAGCAGCGGTAAACCACAGACTTTATTCCACAGCTATTCTGGGGTGTGGGAAGGTAATGTGAGAAAGAGGGTTTTGTAACATATTTCCTTTTTGAGAAGAGTCCAAAAACAGGAAGGTACTGTAAATCTGAAGTATTTTTGGATCCTCTACCTAGCACGGTTTCTCATATATGTATATATATGTGTGTGTATGAATATATGTATATATGTTAGTATGTATATGTTAATATGTATGCATATATTTATATGTGTGTGTGTGTGTGTGTGTATAAAATCATATCATTTGCAGCATTATTTTGACACTGAGTCTGGGACTGATCACTAAGATTCCCTAGCTTGTGTTTGTCCACAATTTTTGATACATAACTTTTTGCCTTCATCTTTTTTTAAAATAATGTATTTCAAGTAAATTGTTAGTTCCACAAATCTAAAATAACATTAGAGGTAAAAATTTTCTTCATTAAACTATTGAACTCATATGTTCAAAAGTAGTGAAGTATATTTAAATATTTAAATATATTGCATTTTTCATGGTTCAATCTAATGGAAAAGTAATTGCTTCCTTTTTTCCTTTAGTATTTACAAACCCTCTGGCTAATGTACTTTCCTTTTACAAATTACTTTGTTCATTGTTCACCTGCATTGCATTTGTTCAGTAACCATTCAACAATCATGATTAGATTCTTTTTATAATCTTTTGTTTAAGGTTAATCTCGCCTTTTCTCTATCTCACCCAACATTCTAATATTTCTGGAGCTCTCTTGGAACAACTATGTATTGTTGCATGATCCATATTAAAATATATCTTTATATTAAGATTGAAGGATTGAAGCAATTTTCTTGTTTACTTTGCGGCAAAAAATATTTTGGTCATTTGATTGGATAATTCCATCTCTTCCTAAGGCATGAAAAAGAAGACTAAAGGAAAAGACAAAAAAAAAAAATAAGGTCACATGGGTCATATGTAATCATGAATGTGTCTACTCTGAGATGATTCTAAATAATAGTAGTAGAGATGTATGTCACTAAATATTTTATCTGAGTCAGGATGTCCTCACTGGCAAATTAAAAACACTATCTATTTGTCACATACATTAATAAGGTATATGTTTCCTTATTATCTTGAAATCTTCCCAATTTGACATGAATTATGTTTAACAATGTTACTAATTAAAAGGCAGAAGTCATTAAGAAGCCTTCTTGAAATAAACACAGATACAAAAATTAATACAAAAGTATTAATTGTACATATACTTAATAGAACCTCCACCCTATGACTAGTCATTATATCAATAATCTTAGCAAATATATATATCTGAAGAGAAAACTATCTTAATACATACTACCAATATGAGGCATGTTTGAATTAAATTAAATCTGATGCCTGATGGTTTGACAATCTGGATCCATGGGTTCAGCTCATTCAAATCTGGGACTAATGAACCCAAGGTAAAAATTCAATCTCCATATGAAATAGCTACTATAGAACAAAGAAAAAATATTTTTTTTTCTAGGACTATAGCCTGTCCTCCAATCTTAACCAGATGCCTTACAAATTTATGCCAGTGGTCACAGGGGGGAAACTAAAAAAAAAAATGTGATTGCCTTAGCAAAAACTAAATTCAAGGAGCAGATAGATGGCACAGTGAATAGAGCACTGGCCCTGGAGTCAGGAGGAACTGAGTTCAAATCTGGCTTCAGACACTTGACACTTAACTAATTGTGTGACCTTGGGCAAATCACTTAACCCCAATTGTCTTGCCTTTCCCCCCAAAAAATTAAATTAAATTTGACTAATGTTTATCATTTACCATTCATGTTTAATGCTCAGCTTAGGAGTAATAATCATCCCGTGGCATTTCTCAATTCCCCTCAGTGGTAAATGTCTCCTCCCCTGTACTTGATTTTTGTAATTTATATTTACCCCTTTAGTATGGAAGATCCTTAGGGGAAAGAACTGCATTTCTTATCTTTCATCATTAACATCTGGCACAATACTTTACTTGCAGCAGATACTTTAAAATGTTTATTGGTTGAATTAAGGAACTATGGTTATGATGATGAAAGGAAACAAAGATGAAATTACACACACACACATAATATACACACATATATGTATATGCATACATACACATATATGTGTGTATGCATGTATACATGTACAGTTATCCCTTTCACATTGTGACTGTCCCCATCATGGTTTCAAATATCACGGTTCGGCATAAGAAATTAAATGGGAATTTTGGGGGAGTTTTACAGGAGTCACAAATGATGAGTGAAAGTTAGGAGACAACACAGAGCCTATGACCAAATACTTAACCCAAATTTTACAGTTAGATGCTGTAAATACTTCATAAAAGAAAAAAACAAGAAAATAAATTCAGACTTCTACTCTGGTACAGAGGGAGGGCCAAGAAATTTACACAGATTTTCCAGATTGTGGCAGTGTCGTACTGCTAGCCCCTGCAATATGTAATGGGTAACTGTTTGTATATATGTATGCATGTATACATATATACATATATATATAGTTTGTGTTGTAATAATTATATGTGTGTTTGTATTATTACACAGGTATGTATATAAGCAGGTATGTGTATGTATGTATATCCATCTATCCCTCCACACACTTATTGTTCTCTGTACCAAAGGAGTTCACATCTTACTGATTGTAAGAGATGAACTACATGCACTTTTGTGCAAATTATATAACACAAAATGCACATATATGTATATATATACATACATGCATACATACATACATACAAACATGCACAATGCACACATGTGTATGTGTACTTTAAGAGAAAGGCAAAAACTAAAAAAAAAAGTTTTACTGACATCAATTTGCTCATCTGTAATTGCTCCCTTTCCATTGGCTACTTCTCTACTTCTTGCAAACATGTCAAGGTCTCCCCCAACTTCAAAAACTTTCACTTCATCTATCAATCCCACTAGCTATCATCCTATATTTCTCCTTCCTTTTGTTATTAAACACCTTGAGAAGACTGTCTCCAAATGTGACCTTCATTTTCTTTCTTTTATTCTCTTCATAACTCTTTGATGTCTGGGTTCCTACCTAATCATTCAACTGAAACTGCAGTATCTAAAGTTGCTTATTGTCAAACTCAGCTGACTGAATCTGACTTTGTCCCCATTTCTAGAACCAGGAATTGCCCACCCTGTGATTAATTTTGTAAATGTCCCAAACTCTACCCTCCAGAAATTTCCAAGTTTTTTTGATGGACTTTTGCTTGTTATGCAAAACATACCTTGTGAAACTGTCAGACATCCCTAATGCCTAACACCTGCAGTCTGGACATTCTCTCTAGTAAGCCTTCATCAGTCCTACTCGATTTATTTATTACTGCAAGATGTAGTTCTACTGTGTAATTTTTTCTGTCTTTTACTTTCAATTGAGGTCCTTAAATGGGGAAGTATCTTTTCCTCATAGAAGACTAGGGTCAGACAAGTTCTTTCTATTTGAAGCCCATATGCTTTTCCCTTATTTTCAAATTTTGAGACTACTGTTTCCCCTCCATATATCATTAGAACACAAATGACCTGAACATTCTCAGCCACTGGTTTAAAATAAATTCTTCCTGGTTTTGTCTGTGTTTGTGTTTTGGTGGAAAGTGTGTTTGTAGGGGAGACTTCTGGCTTTTCTTCCTCAATGAATGGCTAGTTTTGTTCCACTAAAAAGACAGTTTTATAGTTCATAGGAAGCCACTGGATTTTATTGAATAAAAGGGTGATGTGGTGAGACTCGCATTTCAGGAAGATCAATGTGACTCTTGAGTGAAGGATGGATTGGATCAAGGAGATACTTGACTCAAGGTGACTAATAAGCAGGCTATTTTTATAACCTAGGACTGAGGTGATAAGGGCATGTATCAGTGTTGTTGAAGTTTTAGAGGTAGAAGGGGCATAGGAATGATGGCACTTTACAATTAACTGTTTGAATATGGGAATTAAAAGTGAGGAGTCAATGATGATATCTTAAGTTGAAAGCCTTGGTGACATGGTAGATAGTGTTATTCTTTACACTGATAAGGCATTTACCAAGAAGGAAGAATTTTTTGGGGAAAGATAATGAGTTCAGTTTGGAACATATTGCATTTAACATGTCTATGAGATTTTGGTGAGAATAATTTGCTTGTTGCCTTGGCATAACTCATATGATTTTGTTAAGCTACCATTGTGTGATGAAATATTTTGATATTCCTTTTTCGTTACTTGATTTATATTATTAAGAAAGGCATTTTGTATTAAAAGGTGTGTAAGCAATATATATATGCATCATAAACAACTGGTAAATATATGGGAGCCTCAGATAGGACAGAACACTAATAGAAACATTTGGTAAACAATTTTGCTGGATTATATCATCAAGCACCATTATGACTAATTAATCAACAAATTAGATCATCCAAATTAGAATTTGGATATAACTGCCTAAAACCCATTACAAAAACTATGAAAATCTACCAGAGACCCCTTGCTTTTAGGCTGACTTTTGATGACATTGTAGCCTGTTTCCTCCCTTCTCTGTTATTGAGACTGAAGCATCCCCCACGTTTTCTTGAGGGCAGTACCTATTGACTGACTGAGAATTGATGACTTTCGAGTCTAAGAAGGAGACATATGGCCTGCAATTGACCATAGAGGGGAATTTTTCATGGTATACCACGATGAGACAGGCATATTGGAAAGCCTAGGAAATGATGTTGGTAGTTTATTCCTAGTGGGTTTAATTTTTTAAGTAGATAATATAAACTTAATGTTTACATGCACTTAATTAATAAAGTTTAACTGGTAGCATTGAGAAGGTATGTCTAATTAGTGTTTCCACTGAATTAGTTACACAAGTAATGGTAAATCAGTTTTTTCTATGACATATATGTCACAGGAAAATCAAGTCTGGTATGTCTAATAGACCTTTGGAAATATGATGCTGTAGCACAGAGCTAAGCATAGAGTTTAAGTCTGGACAAGTAGATTTGAAGATCATCAGCATATGATGACAACTGAATCCATAGGAGTGGATGAGATCACCAAGTGAGCAGAAATGACTAGCATAAAGCCATATCAAAGGAGACAGAGAAGGAGTAGTTAGACTGGTATGAGGTGAACCAGTAGAGGTAAGAATCACAAAAATTAAAAGAGAAGAGAGTATCAAGAAGTGAATGATCAACAGTGTCAAAGATGTGGAGAAGTCAAGAAAGATAAGAATTGAGAATAGGTCATGGGGTACAATCTGAACCTTCCAATTTAATGTTGAGGCCTTTCTATTATATGGGAGGAGAGAAAGAAACAAATAACATCTTAAAATTCCAACTTAACGTCAACAGAATCTAATGGGATCACAGGGTAAGGAGAAGGGAATGGTTAAAGTATATATTACCGTGAAAGAATTCTCCAAAGAAGCAAATAAGCCTAAATAATTTGGACTGTGTACCTAAATCAGAACTGGGATAGAAATAAGGACATATTCCTTAAGTGATCCTATTCTAGTGGTATAGTAGAAAAGGCATTGAATTTAAAGCTGGGACACCTGGATTCAATTCCAGACTGTCATTTACTAGCTTTGTGAATACAGTCAAGTCACTTAATCTTTCTGAGGCACAGTTTCCTCATCTTGGAAATGAGTATAATCATAGCAGCACTACCTATCTCAAAAGACTATTTGTAGGGAAGGTCTGTTGTAAACCCTAAGGCACTGTTTAAACGGGAGTTGTTAGAGTCAGTACACAAAAGAGAGTCAGAAAAAAGGAAGTTTTAAAGTACTCTTAACTTTTTAATACAGCTCATGACAAAAGATTCCCAGTTGTTTTGGTGGTATCTCACCTCAAGGTGAACTTGAATTGAGGATCCTGTTTTCTTTACATTGCTACTATTCAGGGATAGGCATCAAGGTACAGGAAGTTTAAAGGATATGGGTAATCAATACAGCAGGAAAGCATTATCAACACCCAGCATGAGGAGGCAGAAGGAAGGAAAAGCAAGAGTTTTTCTAATTGTTATGTGTGGAAGTCGCCTCCAGAGAGGAAATTTTGTTGGAAACATAGAAAAAGAATCTTTATTTCTTATGTTTTTGTTTAAATCTTCAGAATGAACAGACCGCTCCATCTATCTATCTATCTATCTATCTATCTATCTATCTATCTATCTATC
>CM053587.1:133674584-133695185 GCA_028646515.1 Pseudochirops corinnae | reverse complement strand
CCACTCTAATTCTGAAGGAATTTTTCTCTTCAGAAAGCTTTTGAGATTCTTTTTCCATCTGGCAAATTCGGCTTTTTAAGGCACTCTTCTCTTCATTTGCTTTTTGGGCCTCTTTTGCCATTTGATTTAATCTATTTTTTAAGGTGTTATTTTCTTCAGTCAGGTTGGTGACTCTCTTTTCCTGATTTTCTTGCATCATTCTTATTTCTCCTCCCAATTTTTCCTCCACTTCTCTCATTTGGTTTTCAAAATCCTTCTTAAGCTGATCTATGACTTTTAGGCAGTCTTCATGTTTCTTAGAAGCTTTTGTTGCAGGAGTTCTGACTGTGTTGTCTTCCTCCTGTTCCATGCTTTGATCCTTTTTGTCCCCAAAGAAGGAATCTATTGTTTGGTTGCTGCTCTTTCTTTGCTTCCTTTTCCTGTTTATGTTGGCCAGTCAATGGTTATTTTAGCTCTGTGGAACTCTGCTTCCAGAGGGGAAAGTCCCAAATCACTGGGGTTTTCCCAGCTGCCGCAGCTATTACAGAACAATCATTTTTTGTTTTATTTTTTTTTTACATCCTCCACCAGCTTTGGCTGACTGAAAACACACTCCAGGACCACTACCCAAGACCATCATCTCTATCCAGGTCGCTCAACGCAAGAGCACTGGGCCTCTGTACGATTGTTTGGCCCCCCTGCAGTCTGCAGGCCAAGAACTCTAAAGCAGCTATGGGGAGGTGGGTGTAGGGTCGCCCAATTCTGCTGCTTCCTTGCCCTGGAGGCAGTTCAGCCAGACCACTTTTCTCCCCCAAATTTAGCTGAGATCCCCTGACCTTTCACTTAGTCCTTGTTTCTTATGGTTTGATAATTCTGGAATCTGCTACAGCTGCTGCTGATCCACTCTCCTGAAGCTCCAGCTTCAGCTCATCCTGCCTGCCCCCAGGGGCCACACCAACATTTCAGGCTGGGCTGGTTTCGGCTCCCATTGTGCTGTGCTGAAACCTTTATGCCAAGCTGCCTTCAGCAGGAAATGTGTTTTTCTATATTTTTATGTGAGTTTTGGAGCCCTAAAATTTGTTTAGAGTCATATTTTATGGGTATTTGAGGTGGCTAGGTGGGAGCTGTGGTACCTTGTTGCTCCTAAGTCACCTTCTTTGCTCTGCCCCACCCCCCCCCTTCAGGGTTTCTGAACCAACAATCAGGTTTCAGGACCTCCACAACAGCAGCACTGTCCTTCACCATCAGGTGAATCTGGCAAAACAACATCAAAACAGACAGACAAAATACCAGCATCACAGCCATGCCTCCTCAGTTCTTGGTAGTTCTGGGTGGCAGTTCGCAAAAGTCCTGGGCAGCTCCAACGGGCACTTGGCACTCTTTCTCTCAGCAACTCAGGCTCCACAATACTGGATACTGCTCTCCCAAAGTCCTTCTGGCCTTCTTTAGGCTAGGGCTTCTTTCCTAATTCACGGCTCCTCCCAGTTCAGCCCTCTCTCTTCACATCAACAAGTCCATCCCACAAGTGGGATTCACAAGCTCTGGGTTTTAACACTCAGCCCAAAAACCAAGCCAATACACGGGCATCTCCAAATTCCATTACCAGTACACACACCCATTCTTTTAAACCTGAACTATAAACAATACACACTGGTAGAATTTCCTCCTTGTAATTTCCTACACAGTTCCTTATACCAATATGAACTCCTCTAAGTAGACAAAAATAAAAAATCAAGACAAAATAAAATCTAGGTGTTTGACATAAAAAAATAAAAATTAAATGTGTCTTTCCCTTAAGGGGCTTGTATTAAATGGGGAAGAAAAATAGCTGATTTGTGTATTAAACTAACTGACTGATTATTGGAGGTTAAAGGAAACCAGAATCACTTTATAAGCAATATCTCACTCACTCCTAATTATTCTTTTTAGAAATATGAAATGGGTATACATAATATCCTCATAGCTCAGATAAGGAAAATGAGATGGAGAGACATGAAGTGAAATGACCACAAATGCCTTATTAGCTTAGCCTGTTTTTTTCTAAAAGTGTTCATGGGCAATCCTATTATACTAGAATACTGTGAAACACAGACCCTAATATGGACATGGTTAGAGTTCCTCTGCTACCCATTTCTTATAAAAAACTGATGAGGTGTAGGCTCTGGGACCCCTCCTTGAGTTCTCCTTGAATCTTTGAGGTACAGGCTCTGGGAAACCCCTTGAAATCTGATTGAATCTTCCCACTTGATAAGGCATTTGCAGAAGCCATAAGTATTTCATTGTGGCTGGGCCCAAACCTCTGTTACTAGCCTGGCCCTCCATTGTCCATCTGCTTCCCACCCTTGAGCCTTTCAAAATACCAATCCACTCTTGCATTGACCTTGTTAACTCCTCCTGAATACCCTCCCCAAACTCCTCTAGACCACCCTCAGATTCCTCTGTATATAAGAATCCCATCTCCCTTCCATGTGGTGTGAGAGTGTCATAAAATAGCTTAGCACAGACTTGCTCTGTGAGAGCGCCATAGAGTTTTCTAGCACAGACTTGCTCTGTATCCAATACAGGCAAACTTCTAATAAACTTTACTTTTCTTTCGCTGAGAAAACTTCAGTGGCATTCTTTCCGCAAGACCCGGCATGTTGGTATTTTGGGGTCTCAGGCACCCCTAACCCTCTCTGAGAAGTTAGGGTGACAGAAAGAAGAGTCTAAATATATTCACTATCTTTCTGTTGTCGGAATTGCTAACATCCTACCCTCATTTTCTTTGCAACTTTCTAATTAACTGGACCTGAGGATTATTTTTAGGAATGTTTTGCTGTGGTATACTCAATCATCACAAATCTTGAGAAAGTTCTTGACTCCCCTTGAGAAATAATGTTCTTAATATGAAAAAATAATAATGAAAATAATTAATTATGAACTTCTATGGAGGCAAGAATGGCATGGCTCACAGCTCTGGTTTTTAATATGGCTAATAATAGAGAGTATTTATATAGTGCCTATCTCCAAGGACTCTGACTTATTGAATCATTTTAACAGCAAGCAAATTAGTCTTCAAAGCATTTGAATGAGAAAATTAGGGAACAGATATTACAGCTACATGGAGAAGTCAATTTTTAAACTTCTTAACAAAAAGGCCTGTACATTTCCCACTTCATCTCTAATGCTTAGCCCAATGTGTTTCAAAGACTAGATAAATATTTCACCATAAGTTTGTTAGTGATGATTAAGTCAGAGGAGTGTCCCAGGCCTCCCAACAAATGACTGACAGGGAAGGAATAGAACCCAAATCCCCTGGTTCCCAGTTCTTTGTTGTCTGATAGAAGAGGATAGACTATGTTATGTAAATTCAGTTTTGAAAATCTCCAGATACTTTCTTTCTTGGTTGACATTTTTCTCTGATCTCTCATTTTAGTTAGTAAATTGTTCCAGATCTAGATCTAAGGGAAGTGAAAAAGCCCCATGACAACAATGCTCACTCCATGGGGCTTGTGAATACAAACCATAAGTGTTATACTCTAAGGATTCTAGGAATTGCAATTCATTTTGCTAGCCAAATTTTCATGCTATCTATTCTAGGTGCTAAGATGTAGAACAGATATAGGTAGAGGGACACAGAGGATAGGCCACCATGATTGGAAGCAATTGAACTGGGTAACCAAGAGAACATGGTGGGGAGTGTCTTGTCTAGTAACAGAAAGGGACAGAAGATGAACAGGGTGAAAGAGAGGAAATGTGTCCCATAGTTATTAATTCAGTTGTTGTTAAGTTATTTTTCAATCATATCCTATTCTTTATAATCCCATTTGGGGTTTTCATGGCAAAGACATTGCAGTGGTTCGCCCTTTTATTGTCTGGCTCATTTAGAGATAAGGCACCTTAGACAAACAGGATTAAGTGACTTGTCTAGCGTCTCACAACTAGTAAGTGTATGATGCTTAATTTGAATTTTATTTTATTTTATTTTTTTTGCTTTTCGGAGGACAAGTGGGGTTAAGTGACTTGCCTAAGGTCACATGGCTAGTTTTTGTGTTAAGTGTCTGAGGCTGGATTTGAACTCACATTCTTCTGACTCCAGGCCCGAGGCTCTCTTCACTGTGCCACCTAGCTGCCCCCTTAATTTGAATTTTTAAAAAAGATGAAGCTTCCTGACTCTAGGACTGGCACTCTATCCATTGTGCCACCTAATTCTCCCATAGTTGTTAATGCCTTGATTCAAAATCCCGACTCTCTCACCTACACTAGTCATGACTCTGCTGAAAAGCAGAGAAACATAATCAGTAAAGGCAAGACTAACCACAAAGAATTTAGGCTAGGTTGACAGGGTCATGGTAGCTAGGCATAGGACTGTTTTATACATGGGCAGATATATGCCTTTGAAGCCTTTATCAAATGCATTAACCAACTCTGGATACCTTTGGAAATAGAGTAGTCATGAGTAAACTAGATAAGGATAAAAGCACATAGAGCAGATGGGGTTCCTTTAGGCATTTCAGGAATACATCAAATTTTCTAGCTAATTCTTTCTACCTACTTTTTCTCCCTGTGTGAAAAAGGAACATGGTCTCATTCCCTTATATTATGGGCAGCGAAGCACCATATGATACTCACTTTGGCTTGACTGATATTGACATATCTATTCCCAATTGTATAAAGAGCCCTGAAAAGCAGAAATAGAAAGTTACTTGAAACTGAACTGTATTTTCAATATACTGAATTGTCTGTGCTTTGTTACCTTAACTTTCACCTATCCATATGCATACACACATATGTGCGCATATGTTCATAATATATACATTATATATTTCTGTGTGAATGCATACACCTGCAAAAATACATGTAAGCACACATATATAAATCTTAGGATATAGTTAAACTTCCAGTATAAAGATTCCATGTAGATTTCAAACTTTTAAATTAGCCTCTTTCTGCTGAGTTTTTAAAAATTCTGTTCAATTCAGTAAACATTAAATACCTGATATGTACAAAATGCTTTGTTAGCTATTTTAGGTATAGAGATGGACAATGAGACAATCTGTGCTCTCCTCCTGAGTCATTTCAGAACCATTGATCTGACACTGTACCGAGTTTCAGCTAGTATGAAAGAGAAGTATATAAAGCATGGTGGAGCTTTTGTTCTCTTTATCTGCTCAAGAAAGTTTTAACACTGCTAAAAAAAATTCAGTGTTTGCCTATTGCTCCTTGTATCAAATACAAGCTTTTTAGCTGGGAGTTTAAAGAACTTCACAAATGGCCCTAGACACCATTTGGAGACAGAGACAGGAGAGGAATGGGAGGAGAATTAAAGGGTTTTATTCAATATGCTTCTCCTTTTATGTAAAACTATCTCCATAGATGTCATTCTTACCATCATCATCATCATCATCATCATCATCATCCTCTCAATGACAATAACAACAACAGCAATAGTAGCAATAATAATAGCCAATGTTTATATGGGACTTTAAGGTTTGCAAAATTCTTAACAACAGTTGATTCCCCTAACAACCCTGGGAGATGGATGCTATTATTATTCTCATTTTACAGAAAAGAAAGAAGAAGCATAGGAAGGCTACGTGACTTTTCCAGGGTTACACAGCTAGTGACTATCTAAGGCAAAATTTGAAATCAAATCTTTCTGATTCCAAGTCCCACACTTTATCCATTTAATCACCTACATACTTACCTATCTATATATTACAATAATGACTTGATATAGAGATATTGAAATGCTTCATTGTAAGAAGAAAAATCAGTGATTTCATTGCTGGGGATACTCACAATGCAAACCAATGGATTTAATATCAGATGAGCTGGGTTCAAATCCCAACTCTGGGATCACTCAGTACCTTTGTGATGTCAGATAAGTCATTTAACTCCCCACATCCCATTTGTTTCTCTGTAAAATGAAGGGATTAGATTAGACGACACTTATTAGATCCTTTCCTGAGGAAAAGTTAGGATCCTTTCTAATGCCCAATTTTCTCTTTTGTTGAACATGGGAGTTGGGCTAGATAATCTCTAAAGTCCTCTACACCTCTAAATCTATGATACTATGACCACCAGACTAGGCAGGCTTGTTTTTACACAACAATCTGTCCCTGGCTTCCTACTTGAAACTTATTTGGCTTAATAGGATCTGTAAAAGTTTGTGCTCAGCAATAGTAGCCTTGGAGAAAATGGGGTCAAATAAATGTCACAAGAAAATTTCAGAGAAGAACCACAGTGCAAGTTGTATAATTGTGTTTTTTAAAGTCCACCAAACAATTCCCTATTATCAGACCAAAACAAAATAAAAAATGAGCTCAGAATATTGAGAAAAGAATTTATCATTTAGGGTCACATTGAATGTCGACTTTTGCATTCTATTCTACAGTTAGCTGTGGTGGCCAATTCCTCAATGTACATATGTATGTGTGTTTTTAATGAGATGAAAACTCTTTAATGAAAAAAAGATGACTTCAAGTATTTAGCCTAAAACACATACACATATATTCATTTCATCTCACCCATCAAATTAGATGAATGGGCAAGAACATCAGAATGACTCCATTCTTTTTAGCTGTCCTACATGGACTTGGCAATGTCTCTCCCAATTTTACCATTCATTTTTGAAGCTCCTCCAGAGACACTTATATTGCATATCAGTTAATATAAAATGTAGGATGACAGCTTCCCATATTTCCTCACTGTTATCTCTCTTTTCTAAGCCAGCCAAGGTGAGCCTTTACTCATCCATCATTTGCTTCACAAATCTGGGATAGAGTAGCTCATCTGTGCTTCAAGTGTTCTCTGTTGTCCAGTGATCACACATTTAGCAATTAATTGGTGAGATAATATCTGCTTAAGTGAAGTTTTCAAGATTTCTGGTCTGGTGCGCTACCCCAATAGTAAAAGAAGCATGTCATATTGTACAGATATCTTTGTAATTATTTCGATTTGCTATAGTACAATCTTTACAGCATGTAGCAATTACTGGGCATGACCACAAAATAATGTTCTCTTTTCCCACAGTTCCTCCAGCATAAATCAGAGGAGAAAGCCTAGAGTTATCATAACTTAGTGTATAAATTAAATAAAGTCTTGTATCAAATTTCCATAAAATTATACGGTGCAATTCAATGTTTTGTATACTCAAAGCTACTTTTTCCAAGGAAGGTCAATCTCCAGTGAATTTTCTCTTTTTTAGCATATAACCTGTTTATTATAAAATGGCAAGAAATATACTGCTCAGCAGGACAATTTACATTTTTAGTCCCAAATGAAACTATTTCAAAGATTGTTCAAATTATGAATACTGTTTGTTTTCCTAATTAAACATTCTGAGTGGCATATGGAAATGTGGCTAAATCACAAGGAGAAAAAAAACCACTTAGCAACAATAGAACAATTGTGTTACTTTGTACAGCAAGCTAAATACTGATTCATATTGCTTATCTTATTTAAACCAAATCTGGAGGAAAGCTCTATATAACTCTAAGAAAGACAATTATGCATATCAGCAATGAGAACCTGAAAAAGGCAGACTGACCTGGTTCTGATAGACAAGCACAATTCCCTGCTCTGTCACTTGAAGACCTGACTTGACTATGTCTGCTGAATAAAGTCATCCAGAGAATTATGCAACAGGAAAGACATTTCTCTCCCCTACTCAAGAGAACTGAGTGAGTCCTTAATCTATGACCTCTTGCTAAACTGGAAGCATAAATGCCTGCCTACTTAAAGGTAGGTTACAATCACCCCCCTTGGTATTTTCTTTGAAAGTAGAGAAAAAATGGAAGGGACACCTGAAAAAATGGAAATGGTGGATGAGGATGTGGGGTGTGGATGAGAGGGATAAGGGAGATATATTCTTCATGCTGAGAAAATATTTTTCTCAGTGGGCAAAGTTAAAACGTGGAGCCAAATTTTCTAAAGCCAAACTGTTTATTTACAAATTCTGGCCTTTTGGGATCAGATTTCAGATAATTAATCAATTCCAGTTTTATGAATGAAAACTTGAGTTTTCACAGACATGTATCCAATTCTTGAGAGGTAGATGTGTGAGAGAAAAAACACTGTTCTCGGAGTCAAGAGCCCTGACTTGTAGTCTTCAGTTTTCCAGTAACTAGCAGTGTGACCTTGGGGAGGTCATTTACCTCCTCCACTCTGAACTAAATTGCCTCATCTTTCCTAGGAAGGGTTGGACTGGATTATCTCTTAGGGTCTCATTCAGGTCTAGACATTCATTGGTTTAATTTTACCAATCCCAATTAAATTTCATGCATTTCTTCTACTTGCAAATATAAAATTGTCTAAAGGAGTTTCATGAATGAATGATACTCCTGAGGTTATGGAATAAGATGAATAAAGGACAATGCAGAAAAAGGATTAATCATAGACAACTGAAGAAAAGTTTTAGGATCTATGCTAATATTGTCACAGAATTTGTAGCTTAAAGCATTTGGTGAAAAGAGAACATCATTCATCTAACTCATCAATGTACAGATCTTACTTTCTAGAGAATTAGTATAACTTGCACAATTTAAAAGTGCAATTAAAGTAGCATCTACTGAATAAATGAGAGGTTTGTGTCAAAAGAAGAGAGAGCAACGAAGAAGGAAATAACTCTTGAGCAGAAAAGCAACTAGAAGGAAATAGTTTCCTCCAAGGGTTTAACGTGATCTTACTGTTTAGTTTTCTGTCTTCTGTAAATAAAGAAACTACAGAAGACAGGTAAGGAAAAAGGAGCAGAAGGTCATTAAACAGGGGAAATTTACAGTACTTTCAGCCCAGTGAGTCTATGCTCAGTAAAACTGTTGTATTTTCTTTGGAGGATCAAAAAATGAAAGAGCTTAGGTGCATATTTCATATGACAATGCCTACATTCTGAATACTCCCCTGAATTTCAAATGTTATTTGGTTTTTCTTGAGTTGTTTTAGTCATTTTCAGCTCTTCATGATTCCATTTTGGGGTTTTCTTGGCAAAGATACTTGGCAAAGACAAACTAAAGTTTGTCATTTCTTTCACCAATTCATTTTATAGATGAGAAACTGAGGCAAACAGAATTAAGTGACTTGCCCAGGCTCACAAGGTTAGTAAATGCCTGAGACCAGATTTGAATTTATAAAGAATAGTCTTTCTGATTTCAAGCCCAATGCTCTATCCACTGTACTGTCTAGCTGCCCAAATGTTACCTGTTTTAAATTAATTACAAAATACAACAATATAAGTAGAAGTTTGAGCATCATTAAAAAATATAGACATATTAGATCTCAAGCTGTATTAAAAATGGTAATCATCAAAGCAACCTGGTATTGGCTGAGAAATATAGTGGTAGAAAAGTGGAATATATTTGGTATACAATACACAGTAGTAAATGACCATTGTAATCTAGTGTTTGACAAACCCCAAAACCCAAGATTTTAGAACAAGAAATCATTATTGGACAAAAAATTACCAAGAAAACTGGAAATCATTTTGGCAGAAAATAGATATAGACCAACATCTCATACCATATATCAAAATAAGGTCAAAATGGGTTCATAATTTGGACATAAAGAGTAATATAAGGTAGAGAATGAAATATTTTACCTTTCTGATTTATTGATAAAGGAAGAATATATGACGACATAAGAGACTGAGAACATTATGGGATATAGAAAGGATAATTTTGATAAAATCAAATTAAAAACTTTGCACACACATACATACATGTACAAACAAAGCACCCAAGGTTATAAGGAAAGCAGAAACTGGGATTGGGGAGATTTACACAAAGTTTCTCTGATTAAGGTCCCATTTATCAAACACATAGAGATAAATTTTTAAGTCAAATTTAGAAGACAATGAACCATTCCTCAGTTGTTAAATGGTCAAAGATAGGAATGAACAGTTTTCAGAAGAAGAAATCAAAACTATATATAGTCATATAAAAAATGCTCTAAATCACTCTTGATTCAACAAATACAAATTAAAACAACTCTAAGGTACCACCTCACATCTATCAGATTGGCTAACATGACACAAAAACATGGCAAATGTTGGAGGGTTATGGAAAAATTGGGATGCTCATGCGTTGCTGATGGAGTTAAAAATTGATCAAACCATTCTGGAGAGCAATTTGCAACTGTGCCCAAAGGGCTATCAAACTGTGCATAACCTTTGATCAGCAATACCACTACTAATTCAGTATCCCAAAAAAAGGACCCACATGTACAAAAATATTTTCAGAAGCTCTCTTTGTTGTGGCAAAGAATTAAAAATTGAGGCAAATGCCCATTAATTGAGGAATGGCTGAACAAGGATGTGGTATATACTTGTGATGGAATACTATCATGCTGTAAGAAACGACCAGCAGGATGTGTAAAAAAAATCCTTACATGAACTTTCGTAAAGACTTAGATCAACTAATGCAAAGTGAAGGGAGCAGGATCAGAACATCGTACATAGTTACATTATATGATGATCAGCTGTGAATGACTTAATTCTATCAGCAATATAATGATCTAAAACAATCCTGAAGAATTTTATGATAAAAAATACTATCCACTTACAGATAAAGAATTGATGCCATCTGAATTCAGATGGAAAATATGCTTTTTAAAAACTTCATTTTTTTCTCTGTATTTTCTTTTGCAACACGGCTAATATGGAAATGTTTCAAATGACTTCACATGTATAAATTCGGTCAAATTGCTTGACTTTCAAGGAGGGACTGGTGAGGAAAGAAGTTAGGAAGGGAATTTAGAAATCAAATATTTTAAAAAATTATTAAAATTTTCTTTTACATTTAATTGACAAAAATAGAATTAAATAGGAAAATGTAGAAATGAAATATAAGATTAAAAAATCTTTAAAAGACTGGTGTACTTTTTCTTCAGAATATTATGAAATACAGATTAAAACCTTAGTTTTCCATGGCAATTTGGGGAGAGTAAAGACACAGTTCTAGAAAAGAAAAGAAACTTAGAGGTTAAGTAGTCATTGTAGGATCACAGTCATATGATTGAAAGATTTTGCAAATCATGTCAGCTCCCTTGTTTTAAAAAGGTTAAACAGAGGCCTACCTAGGTGAAATGACTGACCTTAGATGTCTCATATTAGAGATGAGGAAATTAATACATGACACAACTAGGGTAAATAACATAGTAGTGGTGAAACTTAAGCGTAGACTCCAGGTCTCCTGAATTCCTATCCAATGATCTTTCCGCTACGGTCTCGATGCAAGCTTGCCTACCTAGGCTTAACTTAGGCTCATTTATATGGCTGTGCCATAGTGATATGAGAACGCTTGCCAACATCATAGTGACTGATAAGCACACAATTCTTTAAAATTTGTGACTTGTTTATGTGCATGATCTCATCTGTACCTTAAAATGACTTTTAAGAGTCTACAGATACTATTATTCCCATCTTGTAGATGAGGAAATAGAGACTGAGATTTACCTGTGGTCACATAGGTCTTGGATAATGCTCAAACCCAAACTTCCTTGTCTCAATGTTCAGCACTCTATCCACTCAGGCATGATGGAAATCTTGAAGATTTTGGTAATAGTTTTAACTGAATATATACAGATCTTAGAAATTTAGGTGAGAAAACCCTATACCTGCCTCTCAATCTGTTAATTTTAAAGTTTGTAGTTATAACACTATAAGCTCTCTTCATAACTTAGTCATTCATGAGATTCTCAAATTTTCTGATATCCCTGAGGCCTGAATGGGGGCATACTGCTAAAGTATTACTGGCCCATCTCTGTCTAACTATAATCTATGCTGTCTATATGTAGAAAAGTTCCTGGCATTACTAATTACATCTCATCTCACAGAATGTTCTCATGGAATTTTCAGCACAGCTGGAAGCAAGATGTAATGCCATAATGTCAGAAAAGTCATAATAGTATCTATTATAAGGTATATTTTGGCTCTGATTTGGGGTTAAAAAGAACAGAAGAAGTAATTTAAATAGTTTACTATCCCACCTAAGCTCTGCATTTACGATCAAAATTCTACACATAATTTTACACTCCAAAAGAGCAGAGAAATACATGTATATGTGAGGAGGTACTGAGAAAGAACCTAAACACTCAAGAATCAGGAGACAATTAATCACAGGCATGCAGTCATATGTGACTATCTTATGCTATAGTCCTGCAACAAAAACCTGACTTGGGAATATAGTTATACATAACTTAATAGAGAGCCTAGATCTTCTCAGTCTCTGGACTTATATCCGATTGTTGTTGCTAGACAGGTTCACAAGGACTGAGTGGGAGGGAAACTTTGAGGGCACTCAGTCAGTGGATATTGACCCCTCCAATCTTTATCAATTATAAGTTCACTATCATTAGTAAAGGTTATTAACTTTACATTATGGGATTAGACAAAGTTTGCCAAGCAGTTTACTAACCTACTTCCTAATCCTGAATGAAGCTGACCAATTTAGTTTTGGGGTATATAGGAATTTCCTGGAATATGCAAAGGTCAATATACAAAGGATAACCATGCTGTCACTTCTGTCAGACTGGGCCTAACAATAAACCAATCCTAACAGTATAAAACTCTACTCTTTCTGAAACATATATGTATATAATTTGCAACGACTTCTAGCAACTGTGAAATTCATGTTAGTATGTATATATTTACTAAATGTTGTGCTAACAGGTCCAATCCCCTCAAAAAATTGTATCTCTTCTTACCACCCAATTCCCTATTTTCCTCTCTCCCTCTTTAATTCCCACAACTACTTCCTGTGCTACACTTTACCTGTATACCATCATGCTCAAATTTTTTAACATAATTTCTCAGAATAGCACCATTGCAAGAATATAGAAGTATAGAATTCCACTCTCAGCACACAAACTCCTGTTATCTTCTATTTCTTGCTCATATTATACTTAGTTATCATCCTTTATAGTACCTTTGGTACTTAGATCCATCCCTATGCCCCAAAGCCATATCCACAGCTGATTTCATTTCCTTCCATACTCAATTCCTTACCCTGCAATTGACTCAGTTGTTTCATGAGGAAATCTCCTTGTCTTCAAGTCCAGTCTAGCCTAATCCAGCCAACAAACATGTATTGATATCTTATTATGTGCCAGGAACTGGGCTAAGGACTAGGAATACAAACAAAAGCAGAAAGACAGTCCCTGAGAACCCTTTAAGGATGGAGCCAAGACGTCAGAGCAGAGGAAGCACTGTAGCAGAGCTCCCTACATTCCACTTCTAATGACTATAAAATGGCATTTTAAATAAAACTCCAGAGTGGCAGAGACAATAAAAGGTTGGAATGAGGCATTTTTTCTAGCCCAAGATAACTTAGGAGGTCAGAAGGCAAGGTATGTGATGCTGAGTTAGGGAATGACTGAGAATGAATAAGGTAGAAATATAAACTGTGGAGTGGCTAGGTGGCACAGTGAGTAGAGCACTCATCCTGGAGGCAGTAGGACCTGAGTTCAAATCTGCCCTCAGACCCTTGGTACTAGCTGTTTGGTTCACTTTGGGCAAGCCACTTAACCCCAATTGCCCTCCAAAAAGCAAAAGAAAAAGAAAAAAGAGAAAGATATATAAACTATGCTACTTGGATGCAGTGAGAGCAGCAGCTACAGCTTTGGGAGCTCTAAAGTCACAGGTAATAAGATAATAGATAATACTGGACAGCTCTTAAGAGAGGACCCCTGTGCTAGCATTGGGTGAAAGATGAGACACAGTTTAGCAAATTCATTGCCTACACCAAAGTCCAGATCATATTTCTAAGGTGGAAAGGAATACTTTCAGTTATGACAGCCTGAGGCATAGTAGTGCTTCTGGTTCCAATGGAACAGGGTGCCCTAAGGAACAATATTGCTTGTTGTCCCAAGGGAGAAGTGCCCCTGAGGAGCAATAGTTTTTGTAGATAGCTACATGAGATCAGAGACCTGTCCTGGGTAAGGACCAGTACAGAGATCAGTAGAGGAGTGACCACACTTCTCCCCAAATTACAACACCTTAGTGGCACCAAAACCTTCTTCTAAACTCCTAGAAAAAGCTCTGAAAACAGAAGTATTAAAAGCCTGAAGGTAAGAACAGTTCCCCCTCCTCCCCCTACTCTCAGCACAGAGTGCAAACTTAACAAATGAAGTTCAATATCATGAAATAGGTTGGGAAAAAATGAGCAAACTACATAAAATGCACATGATTATAAAAAGTTACTGTGATGACAAGGAAGATCAAGATGAAACCTCAGCAGAATTCATGAATGTTAAAAGTCACCATGACAAAAGCCTCAAAGGAAAAATGTGAATGGGACAAAAGCCCAATGAGAATTTCTGGAAGAGATAAAAATTATTTTAACAATCAAAGTGGCAGAGGGAAAAGTGGGAAAAGAAATAAAAGATATGCAAGAAAAATATGGAAAAGATTGTTAAAAGAAGCACAAAAAACATCAAATACCTTAAAAAGCAGAATTGGCCAAGTAAGAATAAAGGAACAAAAGCCCAGTGAAGAAAATAAATTCTTTAAAAATTAAAATTGGGAAAGAGGAAGCTAATGACTCCATGAGACATCAAGAAACAATAAACAAAGTCAAAAGACTAGAAAAAGTAGAAAATGTGAAATACCTTACTGAAAAAACAAATGACTTAGAAAATGTATCAAGAAGAATTAAAAATTATTAAACCATCTGAAAGTCACGTTCAAAGGAAGAACCTCAATGTCGTTTTCAAGAAATTATAAAGAATTTCCCTGTTATCCTAGAACCAGAGGTATAATACAAATTAAAAGAAGAGATCCCCAAATAAAAATGTACATAGTATCATAACTAAACTTCACCACTTCTTTTGTTATAGCAAAGTTTGAAAACAAAAGTGTGCATGAATTGAGATGTGATGAAACCAACTTTGTTATGTGAAGGAATATTACTGCACTAAGAGATATTGCAAAAGAGTTGGATTCAGCAAAATCTTGCAGGGCATTTATGAATTAATTTAAAGTGAATTTAGCATATCTCCCTAGTCATAAAGCCATCTTCATTTGGACTTTTCAGTTTTTATCTCATCTCTCTCATTCCTTCTACTCCTTAATTTCTTGAAAAAGTTGGCCATATATATATATATTACTGTCCCCAAATCTGTCCAAACTCATGCTTTTTGCTTACATGACACCATCTATCAAGCATTATTTATCAATTTCATCCTCTGTCATTCCCTTCTTTTACTAGCAAGGACTTTTCTAATGCATCCTGTCTTCTCATTATGTGACCAAAGCATTTAAACTTCTACTATAGCATTTGACCTTCCACTGAATAGTCTGAATTAATTTCTTTATGGATTAACTGATTGGATCTCCTTGTTGTCCATTTGCTTCTGAGGCACTCAGTTTTCCTTTTCGTCCAAGTCCCACAGTCATACATTGCTACTGGAAAAGAAAACATCACTTTGACTATATAGACTTTTTTGGCACAGTGATATCTTAGCTTTTTAATATGCTTTCCAGAGTTGTCATAACTTTCCTTCCAAAAAGCAAGTGTTTTTTATGGCTGCACTTGCCATCTGTAGTGAAATAGTAATTATATATGTGTGTATACATATATGTATGCATGTATGTATGTATATATGCATGTCTGTGTATGCATATATATGGATACAAATGCATGCATGTATATGCATATATTTTATGCATGCACATATTCATATGTGTGCACACATATGTATGCACATCCATATGCATAAAATACACATACTATATGTGTGTATATATTATACATAATATATAATGTATGTGTTATACATTATCTATATATATATAATGTGTGTATATATTGTGTGTATATGTGTGTATATATGTTGTCAAATGCTTTCAATGAGGATGAACACAGTATCAAAGTCACCTACCACTGATGGTAAATTCTTCAACTAAAAAAGGCTACAAGCCAAGACGAAAGTAAATAGTGTATTGGTGCATGATTTTCTGTTTGTAGGTGATTGTGCACTCAATGCAGCCTCTGAAGCTGAGATACAACAAAGTATGGATCAATTCTTTGATGCTTGTGCTAATTTTGGCCTAACAATTAATACCAAGAAGACACAGGTGCTCCATCAGCCACTACCACATCATCCATCCATGCGACCATTGGTTATAACAAATAATAGAATGAATGAGTTCACTTACTTAGGTAGTGTATTTTCACATTGATGTACACATTGATAATGAGCTTGATGCACACATTGCCAGAACTAGCTCAGTGTCAAGAAGTCTGTCATGTCAAGCAAAGAATTAGTTAACACCTTGTTTCAGCTATTTAGTTGACATCTTGTTTCAGTTCTTTTCCATGACTGTATCAAGTCTCTGTTGAGAAGCAGAATTTGTGAACCCTACAACTTGTGAAACCTAGAACTTGTGAACTCCTGTTACTGATGCAACAGGAAGGGGAGGAGCTAATAACCATATATTAGGAGAGGCCTAGGCAGAAAAGAGAAGAACTCAGAAGAGAGAAGAACTGAGGACTGAGCAGAACTGAAAAGAGAACTCTTGTGGTGGCAGAGTGGAGGACAAAATTTGCGGTATCCTGGTATCTATTTTTGTCTGTTCTGTCTGTGTTGATGTCTATTTGTGATACTTTGTAGAGAAGCCCTGGGACCTTACTGGAAGCCCTGAAAGAGGATTTTCTGGTAGTCTGTTCACCAAAGTACTGAGGGTTTCAGAGGTCCTGGGACTTTACTGATAATTTGTGTTGACCTCTCAGACTTTATTGATGGTCTGTGTTGATTTCACAGGCAAATAGAATTGATAATGGTACCAGCAAAGTGTATGAATATTACTGTGGCTCTGTTAAGCTTTGTCTTCCCAGAAACAGGAACTGTGAAGGACTTGAGGTGGACTGGACCTTGTGAACTTCACTGTGGAAAGAGAACTGGATAAGCAACTGTACAAGGAGCTGGACAAGTAGCTGAAAGCTGACTGCCTTTGAATCCAGATGACAGTTGGATGGATTCAGGCTGCCCCTGGGGCCATGGAAGAAGAACCATGGAAGCTGAGAGGCAGCCTCAAGTCAAGACAAAAGAAGACTTTACTTGGATATTGTGTATTGATTGGGAAGATCATGATTTACTGAGACCTAAGGGTGGAAAACTTTGACCTTTGTACTTTGTATCCCTTAAGGAGGCCTGATCCTTAAGGATGATTGAGGTAAGGACTTACTGAATGATATATATTTTTTTAAACCATGTAACCACTTTGGTGAAAACTACGTGGCCACTTTAGTGATAATTTGTTATGCTATAACATTGTGAATGCTTTACTTTGCTTTCTGTCAGTGCTTTGCTTTAATTTCTTGCTGAATAGAGAGTTCGCTATACCATGTAATCAGAACCTTAAAGCTGTTCACAGCATCAGTCCTCTAGAAAGCTGCTTGTGTTTAGCTTTACAGAGGCTCAGAAGGAAAGTGTGTGAGAGAAGAGGTATTAGACAGCCTACCTAACTGCAGATCTATAGAGTCTTTACACTGACCTCATTGTTTTATGCCTTTGAAACCTGGACAGTCCAGCAGTGCCATGCCAGGAAACTGAATTCCTTCCATTTGAATTGTCTTAGGAAGATTCTGAAGATCACCTAGCAGGATAAGGTACCAGACACTGAGGTCCTTACCTGAAGTAAACTGCCAAGTATTCAAACTCTACTTCAGAGAGCACAACTCTGATGGACTGGCCATGTTGGTCAAATACAAAATGCAGGCTTGCCAAAAAGACTATTTTATGGAGAACTCACACAGGGTAAGTGCTCACATGCTGGTCAGAAAAAATGATACAAGGACATTCTTAAGGTCTCTCTCAAGAGCTTTGGAATTGATCATATGACATGGGAGACACTGTCATAGGACTGCTGAGCATGCCGTGCCCACATCAGAGAAGGTGCTGTGCTCTATGAGCAACACAGATTTGAAACAGCTCAAAGGAAATGCAGGATATGCAAAGTTGGTGAATTCACACCAAATTTTCACAAGTACTCTTCATGGCTGACCTGTGGTAAAGCATTCCAAGCTCCTATTAGTCTGATCAGCCACAGTCAGACACAATGAAACTTGACTGTAGCATAGTGATGTCATTTTGTTCATCTTTGAGAATGAAGGACAATAATCAACCAACCACTATATATGTGCATGTGTGTGTGTGTATGTATGCATAGGCATATATGTATATATGTATGTATGTGTATATGTATATATGTGTATGTATACATATATGTGTGTATATGTATATAGCTATATATACATATATGTGTGTGTGTATATGTATATCTAACTATCCATATATGGAGCAAAGGAAGGAAGGGAGAGGGGGGAGAGAGAGAGAGAGAGAGAGAGAGAGAGAGAGAGAGAGAGAGAGATTTTTTTAATGCCCTTGACTTTTCTGTGGTCTCTAACATTATGGGTCATTTCCTATTCATTAATTGTTTTTCTTGACATTCTTAGCTTCATTCTCCCCATTCTCTTTCCCCTTTCTCTGTTTCCTTTGCCAATTCCTCATCATCTTCCTTATCCCTTAATGGGAGCTTCTGACGTTGCACAACTTTCCTTTCAATGTATTCTCAGCAATCTATTTAGTCCAACATCTCTAATTACACATTTAGTGGTACATATCTCTAGTCCTGATATTTCTCCTTCATTTTAGACTTGTAGCTCTCAGTTCCTAAATTATTTTTTCATCAGAAATGTCCTTGTATTTATTTTTCTCTGTGCATTATCCCCTCTCCTCCCCAATAACCTTCTTTGGCATGGAACTCTTTTGATTTTTCTCTGTATCCTGGGTTCCACTTAGACTATATCTATCTTGCAGTTATGAGATTTTGTTTGATTTTCTTTTGTTTAATCTTAGTTTTGATTTTGTTTCTTTTATGTTAGGGGGTTTGGGTTTTTTTTTTTTTACATGTTTTCTCTTCATTAGAATGTTAGCTCCTTAAGAGCAAGGAACATGTTTTACCTTTTTTTGTAGCCCCTACTATCAACACAGTGCATGGCACATAGTACATGCTATTAAATGTTGTTAACTGTGTTTAAAGTAGGAACTTAAAAGGTTGTTGAATTATTGCATGGATGGATAATTGGCAAGCATTACAAACTATACACAAAGTTAAGACTTTTTGTCTTTCTTATTAAATCAACTTCTCTTTTACCATCTCTATTTGTGCCACTACCATTCACCTTGAATCATATATTATAAACCTTAGAGTTTTCATTGACTTTTTTTCTCCTTTTCTAATATCCAATCAATAAGACTCTAATAAATACTTGTTCTTTCCCTCCCATTTATAATCTCTCTTGAAATTGATCTTACCTCTCTACTCCTACTGCCACTAATGGGAGAATGCAAAAGAGTCTTCTTAAAAGGTATTCTCTTTTCTTCTCAGCTTTCTCCAATTTGTATTTTAAATTGCTGACAGAGTAATGCTTCTTTTTATTAGGGCTATTTATGTAACTCTTTTGCTCACATGCCTTCTGTGAATCCCTATTGCCTGAGAAGAAAACCTCAAATTTCTTTCCCTAGAAATGTATGTCCTTAATATTCTAGCACATTTCCAATCTTATCTAATATTATTTACCTCCATGTTTCAACATTTCTGGATTATTTTGTGCCTCCAAACAAATACTCTACTTTGAAAACACCACAGAATGTCAGAACTGGAAGTGTCCTCACAGAGCATATCATCCATTTCCTATCTGAAAAATAATGATCTGTATATTATTCAATTAGCTAATGTTATCCTAGGTTGCTTAGTTATTCAATATAATTAACAGCCCTTCTTAAGATGTACTTATGTGCCAAAAACTAGGCTAGGTCTTAGAAATAACAAAGAAAAAAAAGAAAACCTAAAAACATAATACACCTGTCCTCAAAGACCTCCATTCTACTGAGGAAAAACAAGATGTACAGAAATATATAAGTACAAAATATATAAAAAATGAATGTGCAGTAACGTGTGGAGTAGAATAGTACAGTTATCCCCTTCCAAATTATGACTTTCTCCCTTACAGTTTCAAATGCAGGTTAGCATAAGAAATTAAATGGGAATTTTTCAGGAGTTCTGTGAAAGCTGCAGATAACATGCAAAGGCCAGAAGAAGATGCAGAAAAAGTTTACACACACAGAAATACACAAAATATTTGTATAGTATTGTAAAATATTAACGTATTTTATCAAAGTCATAAATATACAAAATTTATTTTTTAAGTTAACATATGTTCAAAAACTTCACCCAAATGTTTCAATAAAGTACTAGACACACTTCATAAAATAAAAAAAAAATAAGAAAAGAAAAAATTTAGACATCTCTGGTACAAATGGAGGGCCTAAACATGGAAAGACTTGAATGAAATAATGAAGAGCAAAATGAGCAGAACCAAGAGAATATTGTATACACTAAGAGCAATGTTATTTAATTGGACAAATAAGTCATTTTGATAATTATAAATATCCAAATTTACTTTAAAGGACATGTGAAGAAAGATACTATCTGTACCCAGAGAAAGAACTGATAAATAGAAATTCATATAGTGTAATTTTACATACATACAAACGTGTGTGTGTCTAATGCTAATCATCTGTAGGGTGGAGGGAGAGAAGGATTATTTTACCATGATCAACTGACACCCATATCAGAAAGAAAGA
>CM053587.1:133647090-133674084 GCA_028646515.1 Pseudochirops corinnae | reverse complement strand
AGAGAGAGAGAGAGAGAGAGAGAGAGAGAGAGAGAGAGAGAGAGAGAGAGAGAGTTTCTGTCCCAGCATCTGGAAGCTGGGCCTGCTGGACTGAGAACTGAGTTGGAGTTTTCTGTGAGACCAGAATCTGGTGAAGGTCTGCCTGGAATGCTAAGAGGGCTGTCTGGAAGGCCTCCTGGAAGGCTCAGATTTCTTCTGGGTCCTAGGGCCAGCTGAACTGCTGGAGGACTAAAGAAGCATGACCAGGATAAGCCTTTGTTTATTTTTGGTTGATCCTTCAACTCCTGGCAACAGAAGTGGTGAAGGTTTTGAGATATGCCGGACCCTGTGAACTTTAATGTGTACCAAGAACTGCCAGGAGGACTGAATGAGAACCTGAGATCTGTCTGCCCCTGAATCCAGGTGACAGTTTGGTGGATTCAGGTAAGAGCTGGGACCATAGAAGGGGATCCAGAGAATCTGAGAGACTACCCTAAGTCAAGATGAAGAAAAGGCCTCTCCTTGGATACTGAATGAGTTCACTAGACATGGTGGATTGGAGGGTTTGTGTGGTTTTCTAATGATTATATTTAGTGATTGATTGCTAGATAAGTGATTGAATTAATCTATAATTGCCCCATGAGGGGAAGATTGATTATTGCATAGTGAATTGATTGAATGATTAAGTATTGATTATTGTATTGTGAAATGACTGAGTGAATATTATATTTTGATTTGTTGTGAATGTTTGCCTAGATTTGTAATGGAATAAATGGAGTGTTCACTATACTGTATAATCTGAACCTTAAAAAATGTTCCCAGTAGTATTCTTTTGGGAATCTGCTTGTGCATGGCATGACAGATGAAGAAAAGGAAATTTATGTTATGAGACTGAAACATGAGAAAGATTAGCATTAAAAATAGAGGTCTGACAATTATCAACATAAAGATGATAATTGATCTGATAGAAGGTGATACTATCAACAAGTGAGTTAATATAGAGTAAGAAAAGGCCCAGGACAGAGCCTACCTCCTGGGAGTTCATGGTCATGATATGGATGAAGAACCAGGTGAAGAAGATGAGGAAGGATCAGACAAGCAGAAAGAAAACTGAGAGATCAGTGTCATAAAATGGAACGAGTATCCATGTCAAATGTAACAAATCCATCAAGAAGGATGATATTTGAGAAGAGATCATTAGATTTGACATTAAAGAGGCCACTGGTAACTTTGCAGAGAGCATTTTTCATTGAATAAAAAGGTGAGAAGACAGATTGCAAAGGGTTTCACTCATTTCTTAGTGATGATTCCTGCCCCCAAATTACTCTGTATTTCCTTACCTATATATAGCTTTTTCCCCTAGTAGAATGATATTTCCTTGAAGGCATAAGCTTTTTTTTTTTTTTTAATGCTAGTAGCTCAGCGTCTTAAGAATAGTTGTAGAACAATTAGAGACATATCCTATCTATAAAGACTAACTTCAATAGACTGGGATCCTCTCAGCAATGCAAGGTTATATGAAAACTCCAAAAGACTTATGATAAAGAGAGATATCCACATTCAGAGAAAGAACTACAGAGTCTAAATGCAGATTGAAGCAAACTACTTGCTCTCTTTTGTGTTTTGTTTTGTTTCATTCCTTCTTTCTTGTTGTTCAATCCATTGGTTATAATTCTTCTTTACAACCTGACTAATGTTTAATGTGAAGGTATTTGTAGAATTTGGAAATCAAGGTATTGTAGAACTGAACATTGTAAACTAAAAGCAAATCAACATTTTTTTATAGTAAAGAAAAAATAGAATAGTTGTAGAATCAAATTGACAGAGGGAGTATGCCACTGAAGAAATAATAGATCTTTTGTAGTATTCTAATAAGCATATTTTAGACTCTGTTTTAAGTATCACAGAATGGTTGTCACTATAGGCATGATATATTGCATTCCTTTTCCATTGTTTCCAGAAAGATTCCATATCACATTTCTTATGATAGTTATAAAGATAAATATCAAATATTGTCCTAGTACATGAGCAAGGAGACACTTTTTCATTCTACATTCATATTACACCTTCTTTTAACTGCCCATTCCCTCAACACATGGAGAGCTGGTAGGGTTTAAATAACTCCAAAAGCCCAGTGGTTGGAATGAAATTAAGCCTTTCGATATAGTACTAAATAATCACAGTGACCTAGAGCTTTCCCACATACTTTAACTTTTTCCCAAATTGGCCTTAAATTGCTTTGCTGAACATTATTTTAAACTTTCAATATACATAAACATGCAAATGGAAAGATTATGACCTATTAGAGTACCATATTTTAATTAAGGATAGTAATTAATCAGTAAATAATGGAACCATTCATTCTCTCTCTGGCTATCCTGGGGGATATTGGAAACATTTGCATTTCAAATTTTGCTTCTTGCAAATTAAACTCTTAAAATGATCCCTCTTAGTTATTACACCGGTGGTTTCCTTTTACACCTCAACTTCATGGCTAAAATTCATTATCTATACCATCTGTCATTAAGAACTGCCCCGCACCTCCCAACCCACAGATACAATTGCACTGGCTATTTTCCCTGTAAATCAAATGTTCTCTATGAAATCTTCAGTACGATATTGTATATTTACCAGGTCAATAGAGTAAGTCGCTACTTGTTGGTAGTTTCTTGTGAAAATGAAATGGGTGTTAAACAAAAAATCTCCAAATCAAAAATTTGAAAGGGACCCCAAGTTACAATCCACACTCCACCTAGCTATTTTAAATTGCACTCATTTTCACCAAATTATCTACCTTCTCAATGAAGCCTTTTCTGGTCTCCCAATCAGAAAGACTTTCTCTTCTGAATCCTAATATAACATTATTTCTTCCTCTCTTGAATATTTATGATCTGTATTGAAAAGGCAACTAGGTATCTGATTTATAGAGCTATGGACTTAAAATAAAAAAGAATGGAAATCAAGTTCTGCCTTAGACACTTGGTAATTGTGTCCCTCTCAACAAGTCACTCTCCCCACTCTCCATTTCTTCATACTTAAAATGAGCATAATAATAATAGAACTTATTCTGCAGGATTGCTATGAGGATCAAACACACATACATATACGCATGCATACGTATATACATATATATGTATGTCTGTATATCTTTGCAAACTTTAAAGGGCTTCATAAATGTTAGACTTTTTATAGTGTTTTTTTTTACATGAATCTTATCTTTCTTACTGCACTATGAGGTGTTGAAGAGAAGGATCAGATAGTATTTATCTCCTATCTCTTCCTCTCCTCCTACATCAGGCCTAGTATAATGCCTTGCACAAAAAAGGAATTCAGAAATGTTGAACTGAATGAAAATAATGCAGTCAACTTTGCTTGTATAGTTGACCTTATTTAAAAATATAGCTTACTATTAGCTATGTGATCTTGGGAACAATGTTTATTAATCTTCCTTAACTTCTGTTTCCATATCTGGAAAACAGAGATAATAACATATTTTCCCTTTTGGGGGTTGTTGTGAGGAAAAAGTTTTTCATGTGTTAATATGATATATTATTTTTTTGTATTTTCATTTAAATTTACTTTAGTGACATCATAAATTACTTTTCTTAAGACATAGAAGATAAAGGGGGACACTTACATCTAATTTAATACATACCTCTCTTTAAGCTTCAAATGTTTTCATGTAACTTCATGTACTATATCAATTTGCTACTCATTCATTAAAAGAGAGTAAGATTGTATTGAAAAGGACATTTAATTAAACTTTCTTTTTTTTTATAAATGAGGAAACTGAATGTACCAGAGAGTGTAATTTCCTTGCCTAAGATCACACTGGAAATAAAGGACAGGCCTGCCGAGTAAATCCTAGTCCGATAACACCAGAACCTGAAAGAACATCAGTGAGGTAGCTTAATGGACATATCGGGAACCTAGAGTCAATGAAGATTTGAGCTTTCCATCTGGCCTCACACATTAACAGACATATGACTTTGAAGAAGTCACATATTCCATGTTTGCTTGAGTTTCCTCAACTGTAAAGGAGTATAATAATAGCACCTGTCTTCCAGAGTTGTTGTGACACTCAAAAGAGATAAGCACAATGTTGGGCATATAAGTGCTTAATGAATGCTTATTCCTTCTCTCACCTTTTCAACAAAAGCAAACTACACAACATAGGTATTCTCTCAAAGATGATGTACATAAATTCTGGTAGAACTCAACAAAATGGCAAACTTTAAATCATATTTGCCTAACCATATTTGGCTAACCAAGGGCCAAGTTTCATCACTAAAAGTTTGGCAAGGGTTAAATGTTCATTGAGAGAAGAACTGGTGTACCAAGCTATGAAGAGCCCACCAATAATTGCTTCAGGAGATAGGTGAAATCATAGTTCTTCAAATATGTTATGGCAGATGTCAGTACAGGTTACAAATGTGAAATTTGATAAAAGATTATCATGGGCTACAAATGTGAAATGATTTTTAATAACTATCCAACAAACCCATGACTCTGAGGGAATAGGGCAAAGATCATGCTCTTGGATACAGAAGGCAGCTGCTTACCTGGGCAGCTGTCTCTTGGTGAGCTTCATCATACTCAGAGTAAAACAAATCTCTAGGTTTCAAGTAGCAAAATATGATAAAATAACAAAATGTTTAGCCAATTCTGTTTCCTTTATTTTTTTTCCTAATAAACTACTGGGCTTTGCTTGACAACATCCTGAAAAATGAGTAGATAGCAAGGCAAAGGCTGGTACAGCATACACTCTTCCTTTGCCAGGAAACTGCTCTTTCGATATGTTTTGTCAAGAGAGAAGTTGATATTGACCTAGGGTAAAGTTCAGAAAAGAAATCCTAAAGTTCAATTTTTGTTACTTAAGAAAAAAAAACTTTCTAGAAAAGAAATTAAAACAACTTTAGAATTTTTTAAAAGAAATTCACAGGAATACATGGAAAACTGCATGAATACTTCTTTACTGTTTCTTTTCTTGAAAATCTGTATTACACGATCCTATGAAATATTATTGTCAGCAATTTATAACAAAGGCCACAGTAATTTCCTTTGACACAGAAAAACAAAATTTCCTCAAGCTGGAGCAACTGTTGTAGACAGAAGAGTATTTTTATGGCTAACCCCTGGCCATAAAATGTGTTATAGCTAACTGTTGATTTGATTGATTTGAAGGAAAGCCAAAATCATAACATCAACTAAGTCTTTACTGTTGCTTGACAATAGTTTCTATTCATTGACTTCCTCATTTCAGTTATCTTTTCTTCCAACCCAAACCATCTCTACCACTCATACTTCCAGCAGATGACTATACCTTCTATTTCACTAAAAAGATTGAGACCCCACATGGTTACATGGTTTAGCCTTAGTAAAGAGTAAGGTTAGGGCATCTAGATGGTAAAGTGAATAGAATGTGAGGCCAGGAGTCAGGAAGACTCATCTTCCTGAGTTGAAATCTGGATCCAGATTCTTACTAGTTGTTTGTCTCCAGGCAAGTCATTTAACCCTGTTTGCCTCAGTTCCTCAATCTGTAAAATAAGCTAGAGAAGGAAATGGGAAACATAAACTTGTCATGCACCTAGTTAGAGAGGATGCTTTTCTCCACCTTTATTCAGCAGTACATGTATAGGAGTAAAGGAAGTAAATGGTGATAGTGATCCAAGATTGAGGTTAATCAGGCCACAATTGATGAGATGTTAATATGACTAGGGACTCAAAAGACTCAAGTAGATTGGTTGACTAAGGGAAAAAAGGAGAAAATGACTAGTGCAGGGTAAATGGCCTGGGAAAGCATTGAATGGTCAAGTAATTGGAAGTCATGGTATAGAAGAAAAGCAGGGTTTAGTAAGGAAAGGCAAAGGGAAAAGTAAAAAGACAATAGACTATGATTAGAAGAAAAAAATGATTCAGATCCTTTAGAACAGTGGTTCTCAACCTTCCTAATGCCGCAACCCTTTACTACAGTTCCTCATGTTGTGGTGACCTTCAAACATAAAATTATTTTTGTTGCTATTTCATAACTGTAATTTTGCTACAGTTACAAATCATAATGTAAATATCTGATATGCAGGATGTATTTTCATTGTTACAAATTGAACATAACCCACAGGTTGAGAACCACTGCTTTAGAAGATGCCAAGAGTTCTAGCTAATTGTAGTGGTTAACATGAATACAACCCTTACTATGTGCCAAGCATTATGCTAAGCACTTTACAATTATTACCTCATTTTATTCTCATGACAGCGGTATTAGGTAAATACAATTATTATTACCATTTTATTGGTGAGGAAACTGAAGTAAATGAAGTTTAAACGTCTTTCCCTAGGTCACACAAGTAGTAAGTTTCTGAAGTCTGTCTTGAACTCACATCTTCTAGGCTCCAGGTCTAGCATTCTATTTACTGTGTCACCTATAAGCTGCCAATAGCAAAAACTCCTTATTCTATTTGTGGCTGATAAGGATAAAATAAAGGCTATCAGGTAGGTTGGCCTCAGAATTGCAACTGGTTACAAAACAACTAATGTTTGTTCACATGTCACCATAATCTCTCAGAAGCTAGATTCTAGTCTCTCCACATGGAAAAGCCATATCAGGTTACCTGGGCATGTGCTAGACCCCTATTGAACTAATAAGAAATCTCTCTTCCAGACTTTAGAATAAACAATAGACAATCTTTTAGAAATACAAATATAAAAAACAAGGGATTTCAGCCAGTCAGTGTGCATTTACTAAGTGTTTACTATGTTCCAGCCATGGTGCTAAGCATTGTGGACACAAAAACAGGATAAAATATGGTCCCTAATCTCAAGGAGCTCACAATCTAATATGGAAGACAACATGAAAAATAAGTGTGTTGTTTTTCTGTGTCATGGATCCATCTCTCTTTCTCAAGGAGCTTTTGGACACCTTATCAATGTAACGGGGATTTGGTATATGCCCAATACACCTTAGATGGCATTCCTCAAATGGAGAAAACCATTCTGAGAAAATCATGAGATGTAAAGGAAGTGCCTTGAAGTGAGCAGAACAAGCATGGGTAGTCTGGGACTGATTCCAGTTGGTTAAAATACTTGGTGAAGTGGAGGTTCATTGATTGGTTTTAGAGGCATTCGAAAAGGCTTTTCGATTTTAGTGACTTGCCCTTTGCCCCTCTTCAACTTGTCTTTAACTATAGTCTGATGGTGTGACAAATCCATTAGAAAGACCATGAAGACAAAGAGCCTTCCCACTTGGAAGCCATATGCTCCTAAGAAACAGAATCTTCTCATTCAATTTGTTCACTCTTTTCTAGCATAAATACAGGGAATGTAGTCTCCAATCTGGTTTGGGAGTTCATGTTACACAAAATCTGGTAATCAGATTTCTGGTCATTTTTTTTACAAGTAACTCAGCCTCAATGCCCTGAGGATTAAGAAGGTATTTTTGGAAATGATCTTTGAGTTCCTACTCAAAGATCTCATCAAGCAGTGATGTCATTTTCAGTAATGATTGGGATCAATGCTATATAGAAATTGAGATAATTTATCAATAAATAAATCTGAAGGAAATTCTCCACCATCCCCTAAAAACTTCTTAGGCTGTATAGAGGGTATTATGTGTTGCCAAATTTTTGGAGGAAGTTTGTGCATGTCTGTAATTGCTATATCACTGAAATAAGTATTACTTTATAAAAGCTACCCAATGCTAAATGGTTAAATGCAACTGGAATGCTAGTAATTAGTTCTAATAAAGGAAAGAAAATAGTGGAGTGGGGGTGGGGGGGGTAGGGAGGGAGGAGTATCAAATTCATAGCAACAGAGAACAGTAGAGAAGCAACAGACCCAAACTCTTCAGGGTACTTGAGAACCCCTAGAAGGAGATAAAACAAGCCTGGTTCTGAGTGAGATAAGTCATGACACTCTTGCTTCATTGGAATTAGACGTTTAATGTGTAAGGATTCCAAGGAAACCAGGAATCCATTTTCTTGACCAAGAGAGCTGTTAAGTCATGTGACTTGGTAAAGAAAATCTGAAGAATGGATGAATGACTCATTTGGGATAAAGGTAGGCAGAAGTGCTTGTAAGGAAAAAAATATAGAAAAAAAGCAAATAGAGATAAAAAGGGAAGTGAATCAAGAAAGATGAGATTAAAAGAAAGTCTTTCACTAAAGCCATGAAGAATTTTTTAAAGACTGGTAAAGTGAAGCAACACAGGAATCTGGTAAGAAATATACTTGTATGTAGAAAGATACTTTATAATTTATTAGTTGCTCCAAAATGTATTAATTCAGTTTAGTTAAATTTAATCAAGATAATTATAATTTGATCTCTCCAAACATGAATACTGTTTTGCTTGATTGGATCATTTGATTCTATTATATGTGGGAGCAGCATCTATGCAACACATGTATAGTTATAAAAATAAAAATATGAACCCCAAAGTGTTGAAGCAGCAATGGACCACTTAAAAAGGAATAATTTTGAAGCATTTGTATTTTTAAAATATAGCAGTCCAAGTTCTTTCTAAGAGACTTATTCTACTTGCCTGAAATAAAAGCCAACATACCTGATTATTTTTAGTGAACCTACATGTTTCTTGTAATTTTAGGAAAGCCAGTTAAAGTCTATAAAGCAGGCTGCTTTTAAAACAAATATCCTCTATATTTTAATCAACAAAGATCCACCTTCTGACCCTTCTACCTTTCCCCCAGTTGAGAAAACAAGAAAAACAAAAGTTATTACAAAAAAATATAGTTAATCAAAATATATTTCCACATTAGTATTGTCTAAAAAAAATTGTCTCATTTGCATTCTGAATCTTTCATCTCTCAATGAGGAAGTAGGGAGCACATTTCTTTATAAGTTGTCCAGAATATTGTTTGGTCGTTTTATAATAAGAATTCAAAAGTATTCTATTACATTTATATACCATAATTTGTTCATCTATTCTCCAATTTATGGGCACCCCCTCAGACTCTTTGTCATTTGTGTTAGATAGATAGATAGATAGATAGATAGATAGATAGATAGATAGATAGATAGATAGACATATATATGTATATATATATTTACATACTGAGAATTTGTTTTGTTTAGGACTAATCCTTCCATTGATCTACCCTCTGTATAATTCACTCTTCTCCTTTTCCCTTTTCCTTTCTATTTCCTTTTTTAAGTGAAATGCATTTCTGCACCCCACTATGTGTCTGTACTCTTCCTTCTTTTGACCAATTCAGGTGAGAGTGAGGTTCAGGTGTTAGACACTATTCCTCATTGCCATTACATTTTTTGTGTAGATGTCTTCTTGTACACCATGATTATGAGATGATTTTTTATATCCTTCTTTCCCTTGACCCCTCCAGTGTATTTCTCTTCCCCAATCTTTGCCTTCTTTTATTAAGTTCATAAAGACTAAACAAAACCACTCCCAGGCCCAGTCTAATTAAATTTCCTCTAGGAACCAGTAATGATGACAGGGTTCAGGAATTATGTACATTATCTCCCCCATTTTTTCATATAATCTTTGTTTAATTTATCTTTGTATAATTTTTTATTATTGTTTTTTAATGTTTACCTTTTTATGTTTCTCTTCACTCCTGTGTTTGTACTTCAAAGTTTCTCTAAATTCTTGTGATTTCATCAGGAATGCTTGAAAGTCTTCTGTTTCATCAGTTTTTCTCCTGTAGCATTATGTCCAGTTTTGCTTGATAATTTGTTTGTAAGCCCACAAACTTTATCTCTAGAATAGGATACTCCATATTCTTGACTTCTTTATAATGATGGCACTGTGATTCTGATTGTATCTCCTCAGTACCTGAATTCTTTCTTTCTGGCTTCATGTAGTATTTTTTTTTTTCCTTGACTTGAAAACTCTGGATTTTTACTATGACATTCCTGCAAATTTTCATTTGGGTGTTTCTTTTAAGAAGTGACCAGTTTATCTTTTCTGTTTCTGATTTTACCTATGATTCTTAAAGAAATGGACAATTTTCTTTAATTTTTCTTGAATTATATATAGGATTTGTTTGGGTGTTTTGGTTTTGGTTTTTTGGGTTTTTTTTTGGTCATGGACTTAGTCCAATGATTCTTATAATTTTTCCAATCAGTTTTATATGTCAATGATTTAGGCTATAAAATTTTTTTTTCTATTTTTCAGTGCTTTGATTTTGTTTAATATTTCTAGTTATATAATGAAGTCCCAGGCTTCTGTTTCATCCATTCTTATTTTCAGTGAGTTTGTTGCTTGGGTGAAGTTTTGTAACTTGTGCCAAACTACGAATTATATTTCCAATTATTTCTTCCATAGCTTTCATTTCCTTTCCATTTTTCCCAAAAGTCTTCTCATTGCATTTATTAAAATATTTTATTTTTTTTTTATTAAGCTTTTGCTTCATCTTTTCAATAATCTTAATTGAGTTTGTGGTCAAACTATTTTTCCCTTAGGATTTGTTTCATAATTTCATTCTCTTCTCCATTTGTGTCTTTTGTGTCCTGACTCCCACAATAGCTCATTATAGTAGTATTATTTTCTTGTTTGCCCATTCTTCCAGACTACTTCCTGACTTTAGATTCAGTGTTAAGACTGGGCTTTATTGCATATCTGGAGGGAAGTATTGGTCCTGTGGCAGCTTCCTAATTGAGTGTTGTATTTTTCCAGGATATCAGTGACATGCTAAAGACCTGTGACTTTTAAATGTCCCTAACTAATCTGATTCAAAGCAAAATCTGATTGCTGTTCCTGTGCTCTGAGTTCTACAATTTCCTGACCTGAGTTTTGGGTTGTAATAGAGTACACTGTTGCTGGCCTGTGTTCCTCAAATGGTAATTACCCCTTTTTTGTAATGGCACGTAAGCAGGCTTAGCACCTTATTTCAATTAAAGCAAAGGTAGCAGGTACTTAGCAGTTAGTAATTGATCAAGCCACTGTTGGGGAAAGAGAAGGTATGAACTCTTGTCCTCTGTTACTGACATAACAGGAAGGGGTTGGCTGAAATAGGAAGCTAATGCTCTGTGTATATAAGAAAAGCCACAGAGAGGCACAGTCAGAATTTCTTCTGACAAGAACCTGGTAGCAGAAGCTGTTCTCCTGGGGAGAGAGAGAGTTTCTTTCAGCAGCATCTGAAGCCTGGGCTGCTACTGCTGGACTGAGAACTGAGTTTGAATTTTCTTAAGACAAGAATCCTGGAGAATGAAGTTGCTGCTGCCAGAAAGGCTGAAGAGGAAAGCAACTCCCCCATCCCCTGGAGAAAACAATTTTGATTTTGAAAACCTGGGAGGAGTGATTTTTGATTCCAGGAGCCAGTTGAGATTTCTTCTGGGTCCTAGAGCCAGCCAAACTGCCAGAGGACTGAGGAAGCATGGCTGTGGTGCCTATATCCTGTCTGTCTGTTTTGATGTGGTTTTGCCAGATTCTTCTGCTGATGAAGGACAGTGCTGTTGTTGCAGAGGTCCTGGAACCTTGCTGTTGGCTCAGAAGACCTGAAGAAGGATTTTCTTGTTGTATGTTTACAGAAATCCTGGATGAGTTTCTGATGTTTTCAGGGGTCCTGAGACTATTCTGCAGGCAGAGAGTGAATTGATAAGGACACTGGCAATAAATATTATGGCTTTGTTAAGATGTGTCTCCCCAGAAACAGAGATTGTTGAGAAATTACCTCAGGTCAAGATGAAGAAAATACCTCTCCTTGGGTATTGAATGCTGTGATGATAATGTGGTTTACTAGTGACTTAGGGGTGGAGGGTTTGTGTATTTTCTAATGATTGTACTTACTGATTAATGATACTTAGTAATGTACTGCTGAATAAGTGCTGATTGAGTTAACTTAGTTGCCCCGTGAGTGGAAGATTTATTTTTGTACTCTGAGATGACTGAATGACTGAGTAAGGAGACAAACCTCCTTAGGGATACCAGATGACTGTTCTTTGTTCTAAATATTGTGACAACTTTGGTGAAAACTATGTGAACATTTTAATGATAAGCTGTTGTGAATAATATATTGTGATTTTCTGTGATAAGTTGTAATATTATGAATGCTGTACCTCAATTTTCTGTGGATGTTTTGCTTTGATTTGTTATGGAATAAACAGAGTATTCACTATACTGTGTAATCAGAATCTTAAAAGTTGTTCACAGTTGCATTATTTTGGAAAGCTGCTCATGTATGGCATTATAGCTCCTATCAGTCAGCCATGAAGCTCAGTTGGTTCAGAGTATAGGCTTCCCTTTGATATGGGATTCCTTTCTTGGTTATTACTTTGCAGGCTTGATAAGATGCTGGAAGTGAGAACTTGCTTTGCACTTGAGTCACATAGGTGCTGATGGCTTCTGATCTTTCTCCTTTATCAGTACACTGCCCAGAGATTCCCCATTTGGGGGCCACTAACCCATGTACAGATTCTCCTCTTACTCTGCCCTAGATTTGTGACCCAGAACTGAACAGTGGGCAACATAGCTGCCATTTGGCATCTGCCCCTGTTGTTCTGCCGTGGTGCAGTTCCAGTGCAGCCCTAGTATGATCTGAGACCTTCTCTTGCATTTTTGTACTGTAGCCTTTCCCTGGATACTGGATATCTAGTATGCTAAATATCCACATGTTATGTACAGTGGGGTCCAGACATCACCCTATCTCTAGTATCCATAAACCTCCCTGTTTGTTTCCCTATGCCACACTGGACTGGATATTTAAAAGACTCACTGTTGTTTTTCTTTTCCTGGATTTTCCCATAAAGATCAAGTCTGGTAAATTTTCTAAATATTTTAAAGCAGTTTATGGAGGACTGTCCAAGATGCGGCTTCCTTTCATTCTGTCAACCTGGTTCCTTCCCCAATCGGAACACTTTTTACAGGTGGGTCATAATGATTATTCATTATTCCATCCAGTGAACATGATGGGCACCAATAGAATACTGTCATTAGGAATACTATGGTTTGAATTGGAGTTACCTGATTATAAACAATCACATTTTAGGAAGGGAAACTTTATGGAAAAATGTAAAGACACAACAACAATTGTTAGAATTTCAGTGTTATCAGTTGTTGTTAGTCTTTCATTCTTGAAGGGGCCCATGACATCAGGGAGGTGATGCCATGACATGCAAGTGAATTGGGTTTAACTAAGAGAGGGCTGTGCAAAGTCACCAGCCTCATTTTCTCCTCTAGAGTCATCTGGACCCAGTAATGAGATATATATCAGGATGATTGAAGTTCTTCTAAAGTTTCCAGTAGTACTCAGGCAGATGGTTTCCCAAACATCCCCTTTGATGTGGGTCTGCTAAAATGATAAGATCATCTCCAACTGGTAATAGGGCCCCTTTTGTAATTAGAATTCATATGCAGATTTCTGATATAACATATAGAGTGCTGATTTTGGAGTACAGGACTCTTGGGTTCAAATCCCTCTTCTGAAATGTATTAGGTATATGACCATGAGGAAAATAATTTCATTTTCTCAAGACCTAATTTCCTCATCATGAAGAGAATAATTCCTTTATGATCTACCTCAAAGTATTGCTGTGAGACTAAAATGAAAGTACATATATAAAACAATTACAATTAAAGGTAGACATTTTGTAGATCACATTATCTGATGAAACTTTGGTTTAATATATCCATGCAAATATAGAAAAAATAGTTTACAGAGATAAATGTTCCTTTCAGTATGAAACTTAATAGTCCTATAAGGAAGATGTCAATTACAAATTATGTTAAACATTATGGCTATTTTTGTATACTGCTTTACAATGACTTTATGAAACAGGTACTATTTTTATCCCCATTTTAGAGATAAGGACACTGAGGCTGAAAGAGGTTAAGTGACTTCCTCAGTCACAAAGCTACTAAGTTTCTGAAGAAGGATTTCAACTCAGGTCTTTCTAATTCCAAAAGTAGGACTTTACTATCCCATCTAGTAGTTTCTTTGGACTATAACCAACTTGGTTAAATGAAGGTTATAAGAGACCTAAGAGCTTTGAGATACATCCTGGAATCAAGAAGAAAATAAGACTTTAAAAAAAAGATGGATAGACATGCAGCACATGCAAGGAAATCTATAACCTGTAGCATAGGATTTCAAATATATTGGAGAGAAAATACTGAAAAAGAAACCCAAGGAGTGCTAATTACTGACTTCTCAAAGGATGATAAATACAATTATTGGTAATGCCTCCAAATTCTTCAGGGAAGAGATAGGGAGGGAGATGACATAGAGGAAGAGAAAAGAGAGAAAGAGATTACTCAGTCATCCCTTTGTTAATTTCTATATTAATTTCTATAATTCCTAAATACTTGAGCTTTCATCTTTGGGCAGTTACTAAGAAACATTTCTACGTGGTTTACTATATATCTATGGCCATTAGAAAGGCTATATTGTCCCCTTAAGGGGAAGGTCAAGTGTGGTAAAAAAAAAAAAAATCTACTCTGACACTGGCAGAAATGGAGGAGGACTGAAATGAGGGCAGTAAACAATTAGCCATTAGTGTATATTTCCCATCACCTTTTGCTTTGGTGTTGGCTGTTGTTTACAAGTGCCTAATAAAATAGCTTCAGTGTCAATAGATCCAAGAGACTGGCCTTCTTGTTACACAAATAGTAAGAGGGTTCATTATATCTTAGCAAGTTATAGGAATGACCGTTTTCATTCAATATAAATTTGCATCTGCCCAGAAGATAACTCTTAGTTGCAACTACTTTATTTTAAGAAATAGCTACTAGTTCCAAACCTATTCCCAATCCTATGGTCAGATTGGTTTTTTTAACTGAAAACTTTAGCACTTTCATTAAAAATGTCATTGACTTTAGTGTCCACTGGGAACCTGCCTGGAAGCTAGGAAGTAGCTCTAAGTGTTAGGCCATTATGAGTAATACTTACTTGAAGGAGGCCCCGGAACAATTTCAAAGTAAACTAGGTTCCAGTTTGTAAAATGAAGAGAATATGAAAAGAGACCAAAGGTACCTTGATATCGCCTATTGTCATCAGACTATGGGTCAGAGAGATCAGCATTCCCTATGGAAAAATAACTTTCCATTACCTGGTCATTGTTACTTTGAATTAAAGAAAATGGAACCTCAGAGATGTTCTCAAACACTAGTCTATTGAGCCTAAACTGAGGCCCCAATTAATCTTTGGTTACCTCTTTAATTGACTCAAAAAGCTCAGGTCAACACTTCCTTCTCCCCACTATGAAACACATAGGCATGGACCACACAGGTATGAGTACTCTGTTCTCCAAATAAGATTATCATGACTTGGTTGTTTTGAGAATTACTGGAGCCTCAAAAGTTATTTAAATAGTTTGCAAATTGATGAGGAAATCTACTCCACTTAGCAAGGTTAGTCTTTGGATAACACACATAAGTTTTATATCCAAGCCCATGCTCAAAGAAAGCCTTTTCAACCTAGTAAAAACTACAACATCTTGTGTGGTACATATATATGTGTACACACACACACACACACACACATAAATGAATTTTGCAGTAAAGAGGTATCAAATCTTTTAAGGAAAGATGTTTTCATAGATTTAATCAGTCACTCAGTCAGTAAACATTTGTTAAATACTTAATATTTGCCAGTAACTGTTCTAAACAGGATGATCTTCAAGGCACCTAACGCATAAAAAGGAATGAGGCATAAAATGAAAGGACACATAAAGAAAAGGTTAGGGATGCTGAATAAAAATTTAATTTTTTTCTCAGTTTTATCTAAATCTATAACAGTGAAACCTTTTCTCCTTTTTTTAAATATGTAATTCATGAAAGGACCAACACAGACTGTATATGGTTATGAATAAAACTAGTTAGGTTTAGTAGAGAAGGGAGGGTAATGCATGATACAACCAGTTAAAAGGTATGTAAAGGACCCTATTGTACTCAATTTGATTCAAATCAACAAATACTTATAGCTTGATGCTGTGATACAGAGGGAAGGGGGAGAGGAGAGAGAGAAAGGGGAAGAGGGAGAGAGACAGTGAGAGTGAGAGAAAGAGAGAGAGAGAGAGAGGAGAGAGAGAGAGAGGGTTTTTACTCTCAACTTGCTTATCTTCTGTTAGAGAAAGGGGTTGGTGAGAAGGGAAGGGAACAAGCTTCTTTTACAGTGCTTACTATGTGTCAGACATTGTGATAAGTGATTTTTTACAAATATCTCATTTGGTCTATAAGTCTATGATTTTTGGTTGATGTGTCTGCTTTGCTATTTAATATTGAAAAGGATGCCTTGCTATTTGCATATGTATCTGATGGGGTGATTGGACACTAGCTAAGGACCATATTTCTAGTCTCAGTGTGGTAAACTATTCCTTTCTGCTGCAGGAACAAGCTGACACTGTAGAACTTCTTTGTACAGACAGAACTATCCTGTACTGACCTCCACAGTCATTGTACACAATCCAGAGGTCAAGTTGTTGACATCAACTCCCAAGGCTATCTTGTATAAATAGGACCTTGATTAGCAACAAGCGGTATAGCCATGACCACTAGTTGATCCACTGGTGTAGCCACCCTTAAAACACACCCCTTAGAAGCCTCCCCTGCAGGGTTTCCAGTAGTGAATTCTGGACATGATGATGACACCTATGCACAAGTTATAGGAACTATATGTTCCTGTAAAAACTCAGCACTCCTGGATTCCTCCCTGAACCACCTAATCTGCATAGTTGGTACATCATGCTCTGATCTTTCCCCAAAAAGCTTTTGCTTAACCTCCGTTAGGCTGTGAATTACCTAAGGAGCTCAGTCCACTTTATAGCATCAAAATAAGGTTTTGCCCCTTGATTTAGATGGATTAAGTTCACAAATTCTATCCAGATTACACGGTTCTATGTCCCAATATTTTGGGGATTCCTCATACCACAACATATCCAAGAAGATAAAAGTTCTGTCAAGTATGGGTCAACATTTCAGTCATAAAACAACTGGAATTATTTTCCTTCTTTGTCTAGTACTTTGTTTGATCTGGCACTTGATTCTATAGCAATGCCATATAGTGAAAATCTCAGGAAAGATGTTGGCATCGTTTATGGTTTCTTACTTCTTGCTGTCTTTCTTACTTAGGCTTACATCCCCTAATGGGTATTGCCTCAAACAACCTGAGACTAACTGAGACCTAAGAAAAACCTTACCTTAAAAAGGCCAAGTTGTCCTACCCCATCTGGAGTCTGTCATCCTGACCTGTGTCTTGCCACTAGACTCAGATAACCTTGGAGAAGAGAGTGAGGCTGATGACTTTGCACAACACTGACTCACTTAAATCCAAATCACATGCAAATCAAGATAGCACCCACCTGATGTCATTGGTCCTGTTTTAGAAGCAACAAAAAACAATAATCTTACTGTCCAGGAAAATTTCAGTTTGGTGTTACTGACATAGATATTTCTCCTATAGTATCTAATTCCTGTACCTTGTATTTCACATTATACTTATTTAACAATTTATAACCCCTCCAACCATTATAGTAAGCTCCATTAGTTTAGAGGCTCTGTGTTATCTAAACTTTTTATCTGTCCTGGGTTGTAATGATTCTTCATACTTCTTTCTTTGAATTGAATTGAATTATATATGTCTATCTTTTTTTTTCCTACAAAAGTCCACAGTTATAAGAGATGGATTTTCAATAAGGTAGCAACTTGTCTCTAAACTTCTCAGTTTGCCTGTAGGCTTTAGTCACTCAACATTTATGCCTAAAAGAAAAGCACTATGCCACTGGCATCAGCTCAAGAATAATAATGTCAGTTTTTCTCTTCTTGTGTTTTAAAATGATAGAATGAAGATATGCATTTTCTACTTCTAATAAACACACTTAATTAAAATTTCAGTGCCAATATTCTTCATTTCCACAGAGTCACATGATGAGAAATTTATTGCTTAAAACTGGAACTTCTTCATTGCTCAGATGATTATCTTGTGTTATGTTAGTTATCCATCAATGACCAAATAATTGCAGGAAGGAAAATAACCACTGAATATAACCTAGATTCATTTTAAATGACCCCATTTAAACCTAATGGCAAAATCTTTAAAATAAAATTATATGTCAGAAACCAAAGCAACATACCCTAAATGAACCTTGTAATTTGCAACTTGTAGAAAGGATCTGCAAATATCTTCCAGATGAATGCTTACATATTTTAGTGATAATATTATTGATATGTTGTAAATTATTTAGAATATATGCATGATTAATCACAATGATACTATTACTCCCTTCCCTAGAAAATTGATGTTATTAATTTTAATGTGAATTACTGATAAAACATAACTAAGTCTACAATTAACAAATCATGCCTTAATAATGTTTATCTAGGGAATTTTTTACTCTTAAAGATAATCATAATTAATAAAAAGACAATAATATATTATATTTCCGAACTTTTAAGTCATGTCCCACTCTCAACCAATAAGAATTTTGAACTTCTTAGTCAAAAAAGCACTAGACCAGCACAATTTTATTCAGTATAAAAACTTTGGACTGGTCATGCTTTCCCTTATCAGAGGAACACTTGCCTTCCCTACTAAACAATCAAATTCCATTAACTAATTCTTATGTCACTAGAGTAAGACAGCAAACAAACTGAGGTGGTCTCTAAAGGGTAACAAATCTAAACATTTGGCTTGAATAAATGAACTTGGATGGCCTCTATAGTATAACAAATAGAAAAATTGGCAAGGAGTGAACTGCTTAAGGTTGTGAGTGGCAGGGGAAAGCAAGTAGATCATCCAGAAGCCTCTGCAATTAATCATTTTGAAAAACAACTTTTTCTAGTCAGTGAAGGGTTCATAATTTAATTGCTGAATCTTTTAAAAGTTTATTGTTATCTTTTGTTTTTATATCACCTTTATTTCCAAAAATATCCTTCCTCACTTCATATCCAGAGAACCAACACCTATAACCAAAAAGAAAAAAAAAATCAATAATTGAAAAATTGTTAGACAAAACTAATTAGCAATCATCACCTGAGAGTGACAATTTATTTAATTCCACATCCATCCCACCCACCCACTAGTCTTACATCTCTTCAAAATAGTGGAGGAATGCTTGCATATCTTGTTTATCATTATTAGCCTAGTCATTATAATTATACAACATTCAGTTCTTTTTTTTCTTTCCATATACATTGTCCAAATCATTGTATACATTGTTTTCCTGGTCTTTGTAGCAGTTCATTAGTTTCCCATGTTGTTGTTTTTTTTCTGTATTCCTCATATCTATTATCTCTTCTAGAATAATACTATATCTATCTATCCATCCATCTATCCTGTACCATAATTTGCATAGCCACTCACCAATTGAAGGATATCTACTTTATTTTCAATTCTTTGCTACTACAAAAAGTGCCACTACAAATATTTTTGTGTATTTTTTTTAATCTTTGACCTCTCTGGGAAATTTTTCCATTATTGGGATATTTTTTACAAATGGTATAAAAATTTTAATTTTTGGTTAATTTTTTGGTTAATTCTTAATTATTTTATGAAATTTTTTGATTACTTCACAACTTTATCAAAATGCATGAGCTCCTTTTTCTTAAGGACCTTTCCAGCACTGACTCTTCTCATTTTTGTTATCTCTGCTAATCTGCTGGGAGTGATATAGAAAGATTTATTTTATATCAAAATATTAATTAAATGTTTTATATGCTTCCCAGGCTTCTGAGCATATTAAACATAACAGAAGACCCTGAAAAACTTTCTTTTTCTGCAAGTTTCAATTCATAGTTTTCACTGAAACTTGGTGGAATGGAACTCATACTTAAAATATGGATCTGGATGGGTTTACTATTTTCAAAATAAATACAATATGTTAATATATATATATATATAGAGCATTGTATATTTAGGAGGATTCAGAGGAAGAAAACCTAGTGGAATGCATTTAGGTGAATATCAGTCTAGGGAAAAATAAAAATGACTTTTGTTATCAGCCAATCAAAAAGCTTTTGTTTAGCACCTGTTATGAGTCTCATGCTATACTCATCACAAGGGAGGTTGATACAAACACATAAAACCATATTGAATTTCAGGTAGCTTACATTCTATTGGAGGAGACAATGTGGGGTGTGTGTGTGTGTGTGTGTGTGTGTGTGTGTGTGTGTGTGTTAAGCAAATTCAGAGAAATACAGAACAAATAAAAGATAATAAGAGAGGGATACAATCAAAGTTGGAAAAGGAAATGCTTCATGTACTAGATAGTCAATTAACAGTATCTTGAATAATGAGAAGAACTCTTTGAGGAAGAAATCCTGGAGCACAGCCTAAAGATTGGAGATGGAGAGCTATATGTTTGTCAACTATAGCATACAAAAAGGAGAGTAATTTATGATGCTGGAGAATATGTTCCTCATGCTGTGATGGTCATTAAAGACCAAACTGAGGAGATTGTGTTTGATTTTAGTATAAATAGGGAGTCACTGGAATTTATCAAATAAGGGAATGACATAATCTGATCTGTTTTTAAGGAAAATCACTTCTGTAGATGAGTGGAGGATAGAATTGAATGGAAAAGACTTGATGAAAGCAACTTCGAGGCCACGGTAAGAATTGAAGTGAGGGATAATGAAGACCTGAACTAAGGTGTTGACTGTCTGAGGAGAGAGAAGGGGATAGATACAAGGGATGTTGTAGATGTATACATGCTATGATTTGAAACTACATTGTCTATATCGGGACGGGGAGAGAGAAAAGGGAGAGATAATACTGATTTTATAAACTTGGTAGTCTCAAAAATGGTAGAGCCTTATATAAAATTAGGGGTGTTTGAAATATGGGTATTCAATATCTATTGAGTGAATGAGTTCTTTATTGGATGCAGTGAATTAAAGATGTCTGCAGGATAACTCAGTTTTAAATATTCAGTACATACTTCATGCTATGAGTTTGAAACCCAGGAAAGTGACTGGTACTAAATATTAAGATCTGTGCATCATAAATCTAAATATAACAAGCAGAAAGGTCAAGAAGGCTGAAGACTTAGAAAAGACCACCAGTTTTGACAATCAAGGGTTAATAACTATGGAGAAAAAAAAATCTAAGTTTGATGATAAGGTTGTAAATCAAATTATGAAATGCTGGAGAGTAAATAAATGAAGAGAAAGCAGAGACAGTAAGCATAAAGAGTTTTTTTTCCCCCCCTAAGAATTTGGATGGAAAAGGGAGGAGTGATATAAGGTTATGATTTTAGTGGTAGTAAGGTACAGTGAAGGTTTTTTATTTACTTAATTTTTTAAGCATAGCAGAGACTAATATAAATTTGAAAGCAATAGAAAAGGAATCAATACATTTAGGGAGATTAAAGATTGCGGGTGGTGAGATGGTTAGGTAGTGCAGTGAATAGAGCACTGGCCCTGGAATCAAGAGGACCTGAGTTCAAATCTCACCTCAGACATTTAACACGAAAAACTAGCCATGTGATCTTGGGCAAGTCACTTAACCCCAATTGCCCTACCTTCCCCCAGCAAAAAAAGAAAGAAAGAAAAGAAAAGAAAAAAAAAAAAGATTGGTAGTGGGAGTTGGCCTGGACCTGGAGAAATGTCATTTCACAATCAGTGTTTGGGAGACATAACAGAGTAAGGGATGATGTCAGTCAGGTTTTGAGAAAAAAATGAGAGAATTAGGAGTTTTTGAGTTTTCACAATAAAGAAGAATCCAGGCCCTTAGGTGAGAAGATCAAGGACTGGGGACATATGGGGCTGCAGGAGAAAAAACAAGATTCAGAGTATTTAACAGACTCTCCAGGTCACCTGAACAGGAAAAGGAAATAGCAAAGCAAAATACACAAATCCAAAGACTGACAAAGAGGTATGACATAGAAGTATTAAGCTATGATAATTTTACTGACATTGACTCTCTCTCTCTCTCTCTCTGTCAAAGTCAAAAGAAGTTAGTTACTATGTCTTTTTAATTGTTTTATTTTTATTGTCAACTTAAGAAATAACATAAGCAGTTCCATAACATAGAAGAAACTTTATTTGTTTATTTTGTAGCATTCATTTTGCTGTAATTTTCCCCACATTCCTGTTTTCTTTTTAATTTTGGCCACATTGGTTGTGTTTGCGCAAAATCTTTTTAATTTCATATAATCAAAATCATCCATTTTTATCCCCTGTGATCTCTTTATGTTATTTAATGATAAATTCTTCTCTTATCCATGCATCTGACAGATACATTTTCCTATACTCCCCAATTCATTTATGATATCCCTCTTTCTGAGTCATTTATCCATTTTGACTTTATCTTGGTATATGGTGTGAGACGTTGCTCTTTGCCTAATTTCTTCCAAACTTCTTCCCAGTTTTCCTGGCATTTTTTGTTGAATTGTGAGTTCTTACACCAAAAGCTTAGAACTTTGTATTTACTAAACAATAGATTACTATAGTCAATTACTGCTGTGTATGGTAAACATAATCTAGTCCACAGATCTGCCACTTTATTTCTCAGCCAATACCAGATTATTTTAATGATGATCACTTGGTATTACATTTTAAAATATGGTACCACTAGGGTGCCTTCCTTTATTTTTTTTTTATTGATTTCCTTGATATCCTTAATCTTTTGTTCTTCCAGATGAGTTTTATTTTTATTTTTCCTAGTTCTATAATATAGTTTTTCATTAGTTTGATTGGTATGGCACTAAATAAGCAACTAAGTTGGTAGAATTATCATTTTATTATTTTGACTTGACTTACTCTTGAGCAATTAATAATTCTCCAGTTGTTTAGACTTCTGTCTGTGTCAAGAATCTTTTATAATTGTGTTCAAAGAGTCACTGGGTTTGTCTTTGCAGGTAGATTCCAAAGTATTTTATATTGCCTGAAGTTATTTTAAATGGAATTTCTCTTTCTATATTTTCCTGCTGGGTTTTATTGGTAGTACAGAAATGATGATGATTTGTGTGGGTTTATTTTATGCCCTGAAACTTTGTTAAGAGTTTACAGTTGTATCAACTAGTTTTTATAATTGATTCTCTATGTTTCTCTAGGTATACCATCATATCATCTACAAAAAGTGATAGTTTTCTTCCTCCTTGCCTATGTTTAGTGTTTGAATTTCTTTTTCTTGACATATTGCTATAGCTAGCATTTCTAATACAATGTTGAATTGAAGTGGTAAAATTGGATATTCTTGCTTCATCACTGATCTTATTGGGAAGTCTTAATACTTATTCCCATGACAGATGATGTTTGTTCTTGGTTTTAGATTCATACTACTTATCATTTTGAGATAGATTTCACTGATTCTTTTATTTCTAGTATTTTTAATAGGAATGGGCATTAAATTTTGCCAAAAGCTCTTTCTGCATCTATTAGTATAATCACAAAATTTGTATTATTTTTTTTATGATACAATCATTTTTTCTGATTGTTTTCACAATATTGAACTTGCCCTGCATTCCTGGTATACATACCACCTGGTCACAGTATATGACCTTTGTGATACATTGTTGTAAACACCTAGCTATCATTTTATTGAAAATGCTTGCATCAATATTCATTAAAGAAATTAATTTATAGGGCTTTTTTTTTTAAATGTCTTTCCTCTCCCTGGTTTAGGTATCAAAACAACATTTGTGTTATGAAGGAATTTAGTAAACTCTTTCTTTATCAGTCTTATCAAATAGTTCACACATTATTGGCAATAATACTCCTTAAATGTTTGTTAAAATTTACTTGAAAATCCATCTCATTCTGGAGATATTTTCTGGGGGGAGTTCATTTATGATCTGTTCTTTTTCTTACTTCCTCTTTTTTTGGAGGGATGAGTTGAGCCAGTTGGGGTTAAGTGAGTTGCTCAAGGTCATACAGTTAGCAAGTGTCAAGTGTCCAAGGCTGGATTCAAACTCAGGTCCTCCTGATACCAGGGCAAGTGCTCTATTAATTGCACTGCCTAGATGTCCCTTATTCTTTTTCTAAAATAAGGCTATTTAAGTAGTATATTTCCTTCTTTGTCAATCTGGATAATTTGTATATTTTGCAAATATTTAACCATATGATTTAAATTGCCAATTTTACTATGATGTAATTGGGCAAAATAGCCACTATTAAATGCTTTACTTTCATATTCATTGGCAATACATTGACTTGTTTTTGTTTTTCATATTGGTAATTATATTTTCTTTTAAAAAATCTAATTAATCACATTTATTTTATCTTTTTTTTCCCATAAAACCAGCTTCTGGTTTTGTTATTTCAATTGCTTTTTAATTTCAATTTTATTCATCTCTCCTTTGATTTTTCAGGATTTCTAATTTAATGTTTAATTTTGGATTTTTAATTTGTTCTTTTTCTAGTTTTTTTTTTTTTGGTAGCATGCCCAATTCATTGATCTACCTTTTCTCTTTCATTGATGTACATGTTTAGAGATGAAAATTTTCTTCTAAGTGCTATAACCAACAATTTTTATTATTTTATCTTATTATTGTCAATCTTTTTAATGAAATTATTGGTTGTTTTTATGATTTATTTTTCAACCCATTCATTCTTCAGGATTAGATTATTTAGTTTCCAAATTAATTTTTAATCTATACTAATATGGCTCATTTTAATGTAATTTCTAAAGCATTTTAGTCTGAGAAAAATGTTTTATATTACTGCTGTTCCGCATTTGGATGTAAGGCTTGTATGCCCTAATATGTGGTAAATTTTTGTGAAGGTGACATAAACTGCTGAGAAAAAGATATGCTCTCTTCTATTTCCTATTCAGTTTTCTCTCTAAAAGTCTATCTTATCTAAATTCTCTAAGATTCTATTTATTGTCTTAACTTCTTTCTTATTTATATACTGGTTAGAATTTATCTCAACACGGGAAGGCTACTGTGATTAAGTTACTAGAGACAATGCAACACAAAAATTGGTTAAAGGGAATGAGATTAGAAGAGTAAGTTAGATATGTGGATGAAGGACTAGACATTCTGTTTAACTTCAGAGAACGGAATTAGGAATGCTAAGGGGATACAGAGATTACAGCTTGATTAAGGAGCAATTTACTAATAATTGAACCTGTCCCAAAATAGAATAGGAAGTTTTGGGACATAATGGATTTAAGGGATAGTTGAATTTTGTTTCCAGAGAAATCATGTGATACGTAATTTGTGAAAGCTAATAAGTCATATTTATCAGAAAGTCTCCTATTTATTGGTTACCTCAGGGAATAAAAATTGTGGCAAGGGAGGCAGCTCAGAATCCATAATCTTTGTTCTCTCAGAAGGCCTTTTACCTGTGTCAGAGACTGTCAGGCCAAGTGAAGCTCACTAAGAATGAGATCCATTAACCCAGATGCTATCTTAGATAATGGGACTTTTCTTATGGATAACCTGGGTTGAATCTTCAACTCCTACTTTTGTCAACTCTCTTAGCAATTGAGAAAATCCTTTTCTCATGCTATGGACCAAGTGATGGAGACTAAAAAGTACTGATGGCTTGTCATTTTTTTAGTAAATAAGGTATAAAAAGAAAAGAGAATGAGGATCAGGGAAGGGGGTGGGGGGGCCAAAATGTGACATGTAAGCCAGGGCAAAGGTTGATGGGGGTTTCTAGGCATTTTTGGACAGGTTGTAAACCCTGAAATATTCAGCCAATGGGGAACACTGGAGGGAAATGCAAATTAGGATAAGGAATAAAATGATTTGCAATTTTTTGAAAGGGTGTGATTTTCCCTAGGTGTCACCAGTCTGAAATGATGCAAAATAAAAATCTTTTTTTCCCTGAATTTCACTGATGCTCATGTGCAATTTCTTGGTAAAATGATTATTTCTCACATGGATGACTCATTGCAGGGAGATCTTCAAATGGAAGTTAGAAGAACAGTTCTCAGAGTTACTATAGAGGGAATTCCTCTTCAGGTGTGGGTTGAACTTGAATGAGAACTTCTTAAACTTATTTCACACAAGACCCCTTTTTGTGTTTTGGTAGCATTCCTTGGTGTAAAGGCATATCCAGTGCAAAGTGTGCATGCTTTGTGCTCAGAACCAAGGCTTCATGAAATTGCATGATGCAACATGGGCAAGCACTGCCAGAAACATCAGAGGCTCATTATATATTTGCTTTTTTTTTTTTAATTTATGTATTTTTAGTTTACAACATCCTTCCTTTTACCCCTCCCCAAGATATTGTGCAATCTGATATAAGCTCTACATACACATTCATATTAAATATATTTTCACATTCGTGTAATGGCAAGCAAAGAAGTATTTAGCATGTTGTTTCAGCTGTTTAATTATTTAGCATTTGTTTCAGTTCAAGTTTCTTTTAAGCCTTTCCCATGATTATATCAAGTCTTTGTTAAGAAACAGAACTTGTGAACCTCATAGTGGGAGTGATGAGGTATAGGTTTTGGGGGGATTTCTAATGAGAAATCCTTTCTCGGTTCATGTCTGAAAAGAATTACAGGCTCAGTTGTCCTTTGGCAGATTTACAAAAGTTTTATTGATTCACAGGGCAAAAAGGGATAGGGTGAGGAAACCTGGCTAGGAAAAGTTCACAAGGGGCAAGGCGGGGAGTTAGAGAAAGCTTGGAAGTGTGATGCTCTGCAGCGGGCAGATGGCCTGCTAGAAAGCCTATCTGCTAGAAAAGGCTACCTGCTAGAAAAGGCCAACCTGCTAGAAAAAGCCATCTGCAAAGAGCAGGAAGTGAAACACAGTTTTTAAGACCTAAGACTATCAATCTTAAGTTCATTAGGCTAATGAGGTATACAAAGGTGGAGTTAGGGAGGGACAAGGGAGTGGCTAATACTTAAAGAGACATGCATCCTTGACATCAACTGTGCATGTGTTTTACCCATATTACACTGGGACAAACAGCAGGGCACCAGGGCTTAGAGGTGTGGTTTTAGCCCTGAAACATCATAATGTCAATCAGTGATCAGATTTGAGGTCAAATTAAATGAGATGTACCCATCCAGATTTGCAAGTGGATGAGTTCTGTTTGCTAGGACAAAAGGAGGTAGTACCTTGAATGAAGAGTTAATGGTTTGAGAGGAAACACCTCTAGGCTGGGGCAGGGAAAGACACAGTACAGCTGGGGGAAGGGGAGAAACAGTTAAT
>CM053587.1:133627203-133646590 GCA_028646515.1 Pseudochirops corinnae | reverse complement strand
ATGGTACTGTAATTTGGGGATTTGGGGGGAAGGGGGATTATACCATTTAATCATCCTCAGCAAAAGAGCTTTGATGACCAATAGAAAAGGGGAGGAACAGAAGAATTTTATATTTTCCCCCAAACTTTTGGGATTTCTCTCTTTATTCAGTCATCTATACCACACAAAAAATACCACAAGAAAGGAAAAAAAATACTTGGGAGAACTGAAGGAAAGTGAGGAGGTGAGAATACTCAACCAAACTGGTCACACAATAGGGAATTCTGGGATAGAACTCAAAATAATCTAAAGCAGCAATTATTACTCATTTGGGTGACCCTTAAAGCTCAATATCAAATAACCTAATATCTGTAGACTCCTTTAATAATTTCCATTAGAAATCCTTCCATCTGTTGAAACCTGTTCAAACATTTCTTGGAAGCTTTAGGTGCAGGAGTTCTGACTTTGTTGACTTCTTCTGGTTTTATGTTTTGATCCTCTTTGTCTCACAAAAAGGATTCTATAGTCTGATTGCACTTCCTCTGTTTGCTCATCTTGCCAGCCAATTATTTGACTTTTGAGCTCTTTGCCACAGTAAAATTCTGCTTCCAGAGTGGACAGAGCTGCGTCCCAAGTTGCTGGGGTTTTCTCAGTTGTCAGAGCTCTGAGGAGGGTACCATCTCTATAGCCACCACAAGCTCTGGCACACTAGCATTCCTCACCCCAGGACTACCACCCAAGACTGCAACCCAGATCTAAGCAGGTCAAAGAAAAAGCAGTTACTCTCTGAATGGTCACTTGGTCCCCCTATGATCTGCAAGACAGGAGCTCCAGATGCAGCCATGTGGTGCAGCTCAGCTGCTGCAGTAGTGCACCTGGGGGCAGGGGCCAGACCATGCTCTTCTCTCACCCAGTTCCAACAGAGTTCCCTAGAGACCTTTTACTTTTTCTTTGGTGTTTATGGATTGAAAGTCTGGAAACCACTACAATTGCTGGTGATTCACTTTCCTGAAGTCTGCTCAAGCCAGGCTGTGCCACTGGTCAGTACTGCCCTGGTCTGGGTCAGAGTGGCTCATATGGGACTGCACTCAGCTCGTACAAGAGACCCTTCCTGTTGACCAGCCAGGCTGCCTTCAGTGGGCTATTTGTTTCTCTCTGTCACTTTGTGGGTTCTGTAGCTCTAAAATTTGTTCAGAGTCATTTTTTTACAGGTATTGGAGGTAGTTGGAGTAGGAACTCCAGTAAATTTTTCCTGCCCCGGTCAACATTTCTTACATTACTTTTTTCTCAATATACTCTTTATTCATAAAGAACATGAAGGTAAGCTTTTAACCCAGTCAGTCAACAAGTATTAATTAAGTATTTTAATGTGTGGAAGGCACTATGCTAAAGACTGAGAACATAAAGGAAGTTTAAAAAAAACACCTCAGAAAACTCACATTCTAATACAGGAAGCAATACACAAACAGCGGTGTATAAAAGATAGGTGCAGTGTAAATGGGAGATAATCCTCAGGAAAGGGGTTAGCATTGTGCAGAGTAATGGTGTTGAGATGTGGGGCACCTAAAAAGGCCTCTTACAGAAAATGTCTTCTGACATTTTAGCTGAGGCTTGATAGAGGCCAGGGAAGTTAGGAGAAAGAAGTGAGGGGAGAGAACATTCATGGTATGGGAGATAGTAAAAAAGCAATAGATGTAGGCAACGGTGTGTTGTGTGGGAAAGGGGAAAAAAATACTAGTACAGCTGGATCATGGAATACAAAGAGAGAAGTCAAGTTAAATAAGAGCACTAGAGATGTGGGAATGGCCAAACAGAACCTTTTATATTTCATTTTAAGGGTATTAGGAAACCACTGGATTTCATAGAGTGAGGAGAGGGGAGTGATATATTTAGACCCTGATATTAGGAAAATCATTTTGGCAGCCAAATAAAGAATGGATTGGAGTAAGACATCTGAGATAGGAAGACCCTGACAAGGCTATTACTAAAGTTCAGGCATGAGGTGATAAGGGCCTGCACTAAGGCAGTGTCTGTCTGAGTAGAGATAAGAGGATGTATAGAGATATGCTGTTAAGACAGAAATAATAAGATGACAACAGTCTGGAAATGTGTGTAAGTGAGAATATCCAGGAGTCAAGAATTATACTGAGGATATGGCCTTGGGTAATTGGGAGAATGGTGGTCTTTTTGACAGTAACAAGAAGTTGGGAAAAGAGGAAGTTTTGAGAGAAAGATAGCAAAATCTGTTTTGGTCATGTTGAGGTCTAGATGCTTGCAAGATATCTGGTTTGAGATGTTTAAAAGGCAATTGGTGATAAAAGAATAGAGCTAAAGAGAGAGACTACAATAATCACAAATCCTGAATTAGTAAGGTATGACATTTAATACTCTCTCTATAAAACTGTTTAAACAATAAACTCCTGCTGAAGTAGGTTTCCAAGATGTTCCTTCTGTCCCTAGATGCTAGATTATTTTATAAATTGTCAATTATTTTCTCATAGTCGGTGCAAAAATAATAACAATAATAATAATAGTTATTATTATTATTATTGCTTACTGCCGGTGCTGCTGCTAGTTCACATTTTTGTAGTACTTGAAGATTTATTGAGCATCTTTTTCACATCAAACCACATCTTATTGTCACAAACATTGGGGAAAAAAAATAAGCCCAAAAGCATTACATGGAATTATCAGTCTAGAAAGGACCTGAAGAGGTCATCTAGTTTATATTTTGACTTCAGGCAGAAATTGACAATTCCATATAAGATACTGTCCTTTTATGTATTTTTTTAATAAATAGATAAAAATGTAAAACAGATAGATGACAACTAAAATGTTTTCATATTTGGCATGTTGCAAGGAAACTGAAAGCCACATTTGGGCCATGCCTGAAGTTCAAATATATTTTCAGGTTATAAATTTTATCCTATGTTAATTTGAAATTTGTCCTACCAAATCAGTTACACATGGCTAACTTTTGAGATAGATATAATATCATCAAATGTTGAATTGCATCCATTAAAATATCAATGTTGCCTTGGCCTGCAAAAAGCATTTAGATAATTTAATATCATCATGATCTTTAGTAGTGGAATTGTATTACCTTTCATACATTTTAATTTTTTTGTTTCACAAAGCAACAGACTCTATATTACTTTTGTTTTTATACATTTCCATTTACCATATAAATCCGATGACAATTTTAGCTAGAGTCAGCTCAATTGTTTTCCATATCATAGAGAAAACCAGAGTCCCATTAATGCTTGTATTTTGTAAATGTGCCTATGTGGGGGGTGGGGGGAAGGGGAAGCTTAGGAGAGTGGTGAACTCTATCTATACATACTTTCACCAGGGAACTATTGCCATTTAGATATCTGGAAGAAGAAAGGTAAAATCACCTCCAGCACATACACAAAAGATTTAACTTGTCTTTCATGAAACTAGAGATCCATCTTAAATATCCCTGTGGCTTTGGAAGGTCTTTATTTTTCTGATTCAAAAGTGATTAATGAAAATTCCCTCCAACTTCTAAGCAAAGCATATTCATGTTCATAATTTGTTCATACTGTACCCAACAAAAAATTGGACATCTAAATGGAAATACAATAGAATTGGATCAAAAATTCCTTTAAAAATTTATAATATTTCACATGACTTAAATTAGCATTCTAAAATTATTTTTTTTTATTAGACAGCCATTTTTTCCTAGTTTATCCACACCTTTTTCATTTTTATGCCCAGCAGGTCATGGACCACAGACCATGATGGAGTTGGAAGGGACTTCAGAAATTATCTCACACAACCCCCTCATTGTGTAGATACTGAAAGCTGAGACTCAGAGGACTGAGACAATTTGCTTAAGATCATACAGCTAGTTATTGGAATCTCTAAGACAAGAGCTCACTTCTGGGTTCCAATTGAGTGTCCTGTCTATTATAAGAATAGGGTCAGGACCTGTCTATATTTTGAAACTTGCTAGTTATGTGACTCTGAAAAACTAACTTTTCTTCTCCATGTCTGTATTGTTATCTTTAAATTGTGGAGAATAATAATTATAGGGTTGCCACAAGAAAGGTGTTTTGTATAGGAAAACACTGTATATAAATAAATATAAATTTTATCACAAATTATTATGTGTAAAGCCCTATGTTATGAAGTGGAGACAAACTCATGACTCTTCCTGCTACAATTCTCCTTTTCTGTTAAAACTCAGCTCAGATGCTACTTATCCCATGAAAATTTTCTGATTCTGTGGCTAAAATGATATCTCTCTTTTCAGATTTGTTTACAGTACTGTGGCTGGTTCTCTCCTGCGCACTTATATATTCATATCTGTAATCAAACTTACTGGGTTTTTTTGGTTTGTTTGTTTTTTCTCTCCATAAGCTCCCTCCCATTAGAACTGAAGCTCCTTGAGGACAGTGATGTGTTTATTTTCTTCAACAAACTCCTAGAAAAAATAACTTGATAAGTAGTAACTGCTTTAAAAATTGTATTTAATCAAATGGAATATCAAAATTAATAGGTCAAGTCCATTAATGTCAGCGATTTTATAATGTAGAAGGGAGAGAAAATAGACACAAGCAAATATATACAAATTACAACACGACAAGAACTAAGATAAGTATATATAAAAGGTTGTAAATTCAAATGAGGGTGAATACATTCGTAACTTGTGAGAATCAAGGACACATCAATTGAGTGAATAAAAATTTCACAGATGAAAATAATTGCAAAAAAACTTAAGGGTGTAATGAAAATTGAAAATAGCACCTAAACTTCACTACACTTTTCATAGCTAGAATCACCAATCTAAGCTGGAGGGGACCTTATATTCAGTGTCTGTGTCTGTGTCTGTGTGTCCGTGTTTGTGTGTGTGACAGGGAGAGAGAGAGAGAGAGAGAGAGAGAGAGAGAGAGAGAGAGAGAGAGAGAGAGAGAGAGAAAGACACTGAGATGACTCAGGTAACATAAGTGATTTGCCCAAGGTCACCAGAATATGGGGTTGTGCTTATTCAGTTGATTGACATCCCTCAGCTTTGAAATAAGGTCACTTTAGATGTAGTATTTATATTTGGAGGCTTCACAATTTAAAAAAAAAGCAACTTACTAACAATAGACTAAAGAGTAAAAATAATCTGAGTGCAACTTTTCACAAATGCAGATAAAAAGTCATCTCAAATAATTAATCATCTTCATCATTTAAATTTCATACAAAATGAATCAATTTTAAGGTAGAAGCAAGTAGATTAACAAAAAAAAGTATGTTGGTTTTTAACATACTATTTATCCTCCAATCAATTCCAATTTGACCTTAGCAGCTGTAGGAAAATATTTCATATCTGTTTGGTTTGGGCACAGACATTACAATCTTTTAAAATATTTTCCCCAAAGGCAACAAATATATTTTAATTTTTATAATAATAAAAAGTCTATGAATGTTTCTCATATTTCTTTGCTTCTAGATTTTTTTATGAACTTAATATTGTTTTAAGAGTATTATCTTGAAAGAATGACACCCAGAGTCACCCTTTAAGTGATTTCTGAAGTACTGCTTCAGCAGATTTTTCACTCTGCACTCAGATGCTTTTAGAGAGTTAAAGAAAAATTCCCAAATTGTCCTTGACATCATCCATCACCATTACCAGCAAGGTATCACAGACAAAAGAAGCTTACCTCTATTGATTTAAAATCTGAGCAAGAAAATGAGGAAACAACTGTCCCTTTGAGCAAATGAATATCCCTGAACTCTCTTTGTTTAAGAAAGCATAGTCTATTCAGGGATTTCCTGAGCATACTTACCTCAAACTGCAATTCCTCTGCTATTCTCTGTCATTAATGCCATTCATTAGTGATGATGCTTGCTTTTTAACTACCAAAAGCATGTGTTTATTGTAATAAAAGAAGCAACCTAACAATACAACTGACCTAATCAGTCATTTGTAACCTTGCCAATATGTTTGCTTTTTTTTTTTTCAGGAGCACACACTGGTGATGATGAGCATAGAAAAATGTGTAAAAAGATTAACTTTAAAAACAAGTTTCACAATATGCTCAAGCATTCTTTTCCTTTTCTTTTCCTTTTTTTGGGGGGTGGGGTAGGATTGTCATACATGGTTCCATTGATTTCCTTTATATATGGAAGTCTTATTACTGAAATTCTATCTTCTAGTATAGATAAGCAACACCATGCAGTTTATTGTCTTAGGAAGGACCCTGGGACACTGAAAGGAAAGATGACTTATTCAAAGTCACACAGCCAGGAAGAGTCAAACAGAGAATTTGAAGGAAAGACTTCCTGACACTTAGGCTAGCTCCTTATATATTATTTATACCAATAGCCTTGATTTCAAAAAGAAATGGAGGGCATATGTTGACTTGAAAAAAACATAAATTAACATTGTCTCTTTTGTATTTTTTATTTTGTTAAATATTTCTCAATTACGTTTTAATCTGGTTCAAGTTTTTAAGGATTTATGTTGCCCATAGGCCTTTAGTTTGACACCTGTACGCTTACTATAATACCTTGACTCCCCTCGATTCACTTTAGCTGGGCGGTCCTGAGATTTACGGTCAGGGAGAGGCCGCCTAGTATAAAACAAAAGCAAATAAACAACAAGAGCAATATATTTTTAGATTAAGCACATTAAAGATAGTTATTTTGGGCTGGTCACATAACCTCTTTAGGTCTTAGTTTCTTCATCTGTAAAATGAGGACATTGGACTAGATGGCCTCTGAGGTCCCTTGGAACTCTAGATCAAAGATTCTATGTTTCTAAGAATAACTTTCAAGATATGAGACACATGGCAATAAATGGAGATTTCATCGATTATTTATTTAGTGTTCCCAGAGCTCCATGTGTCCCTATTGAGACACACCAAATAAATATTTGACACATCCTCTTGACTACAACACTTTCACTTCTAACTGTATAAATTAATTAACAAGAAAGTCAAAAAGGAATTTCATAATTAATTCAAGATTTTAGTTACTCTGCCTTGGTCAGGTCACATCTGAAAATATTATGTTCACTTCTAGGCACAGCACTTACGCAGGATATTGATGGGCTTGTTTACTATACATTCAGGGGGAAGAAAAAAACTATGATGGTAAGAGAACCAGAAACCTACCTTTAACTTACGTTGAAAGAAGTTGACATGTAGAAGGGAAGATTTAGATGAAACCTAAAGAGTCATCAAATTTGTTGGTAACTATTATATAGAATTAGAATTAGACTTGAGTTGCTTGGTTCCATAGGGCAGACTGGGACAAACAGGTGGAACACACAAGGACATAGATTTCATATTATTAAGAAATCACTGGGGCAGCTAAGCGGCACAGTGAATAGAGCACCAGCCCTGGAGTCAGGAGGACCTGAGTTCAAATGCAGCCTCAGACACTTAACACTTTACTAGCCATGTGACCTTGGGCAAGTCACTTAACCCCAATTGCCTTGCATTTCCCCTTCCAAAAAAAGGCAAAAAAAAAAAAAAAAAGAAATCGTTATAATTAAGTAAATTAATATGAAGAAGTCACTAAAAATAACAGCAGATACAAAAATAAAGGAGACTGGCAAATAAGGTATATGGATTGTCTTATTTGAAGACAGTTCAAGAACAGACTGGATAGTCATTTCTCTGGGATACCTTAGAGGAGATTTTTCAAATATACATTACACTAAATGATGTTTCAAGTCCCAAATCCAGAAATTTTTTATTCTGAGATTGTTGCAATGTAGTATCCACATCTTAATTCTCTATATGATAGCTTTGTGCATTTACATAGGCAATGTGGTATTCTGGAAAGAGCGCTTAACTTAGAGTCAGAAAATGCCTTGCTTTGAATCTCACCACTAAACCCTACTGGCTATGTGGCCAAATGCAAATCATGTTAATTAAATATAACTTTATATGGCATTTGTTTCATAATGTACAACATGAGGGTAGCAAGATATACATTTAAGTGTTTGTTGAGTGAGGTAATTTTAGCTGGGTTTTTTTTAACTTATTGTACAAAAATTGTACATCTGTTCATTTTTTCTAACAAATTATAATAATTAAGGTCATTTTTTTTAAAAGAAATTGAACTTGTTTAAATAGAATGAGTTAAAGATGCTAAAGTACTACCCAATTTTACTTCTCAACCTGATCTTTCTTCTAATTTGCTATTGGTTTTGACCTGTTCCTTTAAGTAGTCAAGGATCTGATTGTGACGAGAGAGAAGATTCTAAAATGATTCTCACATTGACTAACCAGCCAATTTTTGGGTGGTGATTTTTGTTCATTATTTGACACAGAACACTTTATGACTTTTCTCAAAGAAAAGATCATAAGTCACAAAAGTAAAGTTTCTGACAAGAGTATAAGTATTTATACCTTTCATTTTTCATTACAAACCCTATGTTCCAGCCTTCTTTGACCATCTTTTTTACTGCCTAGTCTTCCAAAAAAGCAGCTGAACAAATAGAAATATATTTATTTAGTTTATAGAATGCTGTCAGATATTTCACAGAATTCCTCAATTTCTGCATCCTCTGCGCTAGATATAGTTGTATTCACTCCATCTATCTATATAGAAGTCTCTTAACCTACTTTCATCATAAACATTGCAAAGTGCAATGATCAAATTCACCATAAAATGATGGTTCTAATATGCTCATTAATTTACTTACTTCTTCCAGGATACCTGTGAATTGTCTTTCCAGATAACTTTGATTTCTTTATGTCCTCTCATTTCTTTGATAATGAGATATCAATATTGATATGAGTTACTTTCTCCATTACAAGATAAATTTGTTGTCTATTTGGACAATGATTGAAAATTCCTTCCAATTTTCAATAGTCAGATTCATGTCAAAAGATCCTCTGATAATTGTAAGAAAATTTTGAGTATCTTCTAAATGTCTTACAGTGCTTCACAATTGTCACCAGAGAATTACAGTTTTGCTGCTTTATAGCATCTGGGTTCTTAAGCTCTGTGGTCAATAAATGAGAGTAAGGCCTTAGGAGTGACCAATAGGAAGAGAGACAAATGTATGAAGAACAGGAAGACATGCCAGGAACCAGATCAGAGAATCCAGGTTCATTGGGAGAAGAATTACTAAGATCTATTTAGAGTGGGCCTGGAAATTTAGGCCCCTGAGATATGAATTGGGTACATTTAAAAGATACAATATTATATTGTATTTGAGATGTTTTGTAACCAAAAAAAATCCATATATCAGTTTAAATAACTGTTACTGTGCAAAAACCTGAGAAGTCAGTAAATATTTACCTAATACAATTTGATTCAGGAAGACTAATCAGAATCAGAATGAGGGGATAAAGCAAAAAAGAGAGAAAGCATCTTTCAAAGATCCAGCATATAAAGATCACCAGATATGGTGTGAAAATTATTGTTAAACTAGCAGCAATCATTTATCAAGTATTTTTAATATTTACAAAGCATTTTTTAAAAATTATCTAGTTTTATCCTCACAACAACCCTGTGTAAAGCCAATCTCAAGCAGCTCTCCTGAGGACTGCTGCTGTGACTAACTTTAAGGATCTAACCATATAAGTATAGTGAACTCCCTATTTATTCAGCAATAAATTTAAGCATAACATTCAAGAAAGTAAAGCACAACATTCAAAACAACATAGCAAAACAATTCATTACTAAGGTGGCCACATGATCTTAAACAAAACATATCCTTCAGCAAGTTACAATCCCCTGAGTCAATACAGACTGTCCAAGTAAAGTCTTCTTTCATCTTAACTTGAGGCTGACTTCCCAACCCTAGGGTTCCTCTTCAACAGGGCTGGCTGACCACTCCCAGCTTTTGCCTGGACTCCCACATAGTCAAGTCTCCACTCCTGTTTCATACCTCAGCTCCACCCCAAGCTCTTCAAAATTTCTCTTTCTAGGAAGACAAAAATTAACAGAGCTACAACAATATTTTCACACATTGATGGAATTATCATATCAATTCGCTTTCTGTCTCAGAAAGTAACACAAATCAACAGACAAGGCCTAGGTCTGAGAAATCAAAAACAAATCAATGATAAAGTCCCAGCACTTCTGTAATAGCAGTAAAGTCCTATTTCAAGACTTCTGTAACAGTGAAGTCCTCCGTCAGGGCTTCTGTAAAAGCAGTGAAGAGCTCTTTTAGATCCTTTGTATAGGAACAACAGACAGGGTACTTTTGTCTGACAGAACAACAGAGTGCTACAGAGTGCTGACATCACAAACATTCTCTCTCTCAGTTCCAGAAAGTAACACAGATTAACAAAGTGCCAAAATCACAAGCATTGTCCCTCTCAGTTCTGATTCATCTCAGCTCTGCTCTAGCTTTTCTCTGCTCTGCTCCTTCCTGTTCTTCCCTTTCTGCTTTGCTCTTTGGACAAGCTTCTCCCAGTGAGGGCTCCATGTGATGACATTAGGAGCCTTAAGGGAAGGGAAGGTCTCCAAGCTCCCTTAGACCTCTTAAAGGGCAACACAATGTATACTATTTCCAACAGACTTTTGATACAATCAAAAGTAAGGCTCAAAGGCACTTGAATAGTTGAGACAAGCAGCAAAGTACTACTTTGCTTGTCATTACACCCTGGGAAGTAGTGCTGTTATAATTACCATTTTAGAGATGAGGAAACTGAAGCAGAAAGAGAATGTGACTTTCAGACCTAGTAAGTATCTGAGAAGGATGTGAACTCAGGCCTTGAATCCAAATTTAGCTCTCTAGTCATTGAACCATTTCACTGATGCTGAGTTCTAAGAATTGAAATTTAATAGGGAAGGGAGTTTGGGGCTGTATGTGAGAAAGAGATTCTTATTCTTGGAATCATAGGGTAGAAGGGTAGAAATGACTTCTCTAGGTTTTGGCTAATAAATACAGAGTGAAATATTCTGAGAAATGACTGAGCAAAAAGGTCACTACTGGAATAAAAAGATTTTGTAGGATTAAGATGCAGCAAGATGGGTAGTTGAATTCACTATCTTGAGCTAGAACTGAGCTAATATCAAAGCCAACATTTGGTAGGTCAAGCAAGAGAGAAAAGGGAGCTTAGAAGAATGTTTTCATTACCTTTGGAGATGTGTGTGTGTGTGTGTGTGTGTGTGTGTGTGTGTGTGTACAAAACTTGCATTTGTGACAGGAGCCTTACTAGATGTTGATCTTACTACATACACCACACTCAAGTCTGACCCTCCATTTAGAAATATATCAATTCAAATATAGAGAGGAAGACTGGAACAGTAGACAGATAACCAGTCTTAAATTCTGAAAGGCATAGGTTTCCCTGTTCTCTTACACATGCCAGTTCTGTGACCATGGCTAAGTCGCGTGAGTTCTCAGAAACCTGGCAATTCTCTAAGAATATAAGTTGCAGAGGGAGGAAGGAAGGAAGCAAGGAAGCAAGGAAGGAAGGAAGGAAGGAAATGGGGTAGGGAGGGAGGAAGGAAGGAAAGAAGGGAGGGAACGAAGAAGGTTTGTAGGATGGAAGGAAGGAAGTAAAATTAGGAGGAGAAGAGAAAAAGAAGGAAGAAAGGAAGGGGGAAAGAGGAAATGAAGGAAGAAGGCAGGTGGTTAAGGAGAAAAGGAGAAAAGAGGGGAGGCAGGAAAGGAAGAAGGGAGAAAAGGTAGATAGGAGGAGACAGGCATTTATTAAGCCTACTAGTTATATAACTGAAATACATGGGTCAAGTGAAAATACAAGGCAGTAATCTTCCTTGGGGGAGGTGGGGGAGAGATAAATTTAAAAATTGATTTAAAAAAGAATTTTAAAAAAAAACAGATAAAATTCCATCTTGTAACTTCTATTTGACTCTGTTCTCTGTGTGTCTGTGGCATGAAATTCACCATGGAGGAATACATGAGTTACAGCTTTGCAAACCATAACAACAAAAATAACATAGCCATTTTCTATTTGCTCTTTTGATTTGATAAAGATGTTGTGGTGCTATTTGACATGCTCCCTAGAATGAGGAACACGTGAAAACCAGGTAGCAATGCTGCTTAAACTGGCTGGCTTTGATTTAGTATTACATTACTGCCTCATTTTATGAGTTCTGTAATATCATTCTATTTGACTCATAATGAATAAATGATGAATAATTCATAACATGTAAAAATTAATCAGTGAACTCTGATTTTCAAGGCCTTATTCTGAAAAAGACAAAGTATGCATATAGATCATGGGCCACATTTAGTAAGACGTAGAATTTTCCTATTGGAATTGAGTCTCCAGTTCTAAGTATTCTAAAAGATCAACAAAAAAAACCAGAAACTGGAGGACAAAATAGTATTACATTGCACAGGCAAACTATAAGTAAATGGAGATTTATGCATCAGAATTGAATATAATCATGGATAAGAAAACTGTCTTGTCCTGCTCTCTTTCATCTGCTTTTGAATTATGATGAATTTTAAATCATTTGAACTGATGACTCATGTAAATCAGTGAATTCTTTGGAGAAATAACATTATTTCTTGCAAATTTCATAAATTTTAGGTTGAGGTTTTGCAATTGTAATTACTAATATTAAAAGAGAAATGGACAGTCCATAGTACATGAAAAACACCAATGTTCCCAGGCCTCAGTCTTATTTTCCTACTGCTCAGGCATTTCTGTGGATATCCTTATGCAGTTTGATGCAAAACAGGGTCACATAATCCAGGCAGTCCAAATCCCAGGGTCTCATCCCATCCTCGTGGCAAAACCCAGAATTCAATATCCAAATTTTAAGTGGTTTGCCCCCGAGACCAGCTATACCGGATTGAATTGACTCAGTTTCATGATCTTAAATCAAGTTTTTCTCTACATAAAGACATAGAGTCGGTCCTCATTATTTGCAGTGGACATACTCCTGAGAGTCACTAGAAGCAATGAAATTACAAATAATGGGGAGAACCTAGATCTGTTCAAACGATGGGAATTTTTCTTCTACTTTCCCCTGTAAATATATAAAATTGCTGCATGGGTAGCTCTAAGGAGGACCTTGTTTAAAGTAAGTCCCTGTGTTAAAGGGTAATTCACAATATTGTAACTACAATGCTTTGAATTTTGAAGGCCAGTCTTAGTATCCCCATTCATTTTCCCTAGTGTCCACTAACTCTTCTTACCCTACACTTACCCACTTCCTGTCAATTTCAGAGGGTAGTGGTCCCGAAAATCCCGGTTTTCTGGGTGTATATATATATATACTAAGGGACAGGTAGACAGTACTGACTTTAAATACCATAAAAGCATAGAAATCCAGAGTTAAAAGAGTAAAACTTTCAACTTAAAAAGTTGACCTTCTGTTTAGTAAGAGTCTTACAGGCACAGGGACTTTAAAATACCCCTAGCAACTGGTTATCCAGTCTCAATTAAGAGATTTTCAGTAAAGGCAAACTCACCACCTCTTGAGGCAACCTATTTCATAACACAGCAATTCTGATTTTTAGGTAGTTTTGTTTCGCTTTTCAGGTTTTTGTTTTTTTTTTTTTTACATTAGGCAGAAATATTATGGTGGAAAAGGAAGGTGAGGACATGAGTAGAGCACTGGAGCTAGAATCAGGAAGACTTGAGTTCTAATTTGCCTCAGACATTTTCTATCTTTTTGACCTCTGTTTGCCTCAGTTTCCTCATCTGGAAAACTTAAAAATAGACTCTATCTTATGCTGTTGTTGTGAAAAATTAAATGGTCCGATATTTATAAAGCACTTTGCAAACATTAAAGCACTAGATAAATGTTAGTAATCATCGTCATTAGGATTATCATTAAGTTTTTATCAAACAAATCTCAAGTCTCTCAAAGAGACCTCATGGTGTTGATCTAAAAGTCCTTCATAATTTGGCCCACTCCTACCTTTCAGGTTTTATTTCTCTTATTCCCCTCTGAGAACTTGACCATCTAATGACACTGGCTTGACTCCATGCATTTACTCTGGCTGCCCTCCATCCATGGAATGTTTCACCTCTATTTCCTGCCTTCCCTGAAGGTTCAGTTAAAATCCCTATACTGCAAGAATAACTTCCCTTATTTTTCCTCATTCTCCTTCCCTATCTCTCCTACACACACACACACACACACACACACACACACACACACATACACACACACACACGCACACACTTTTCCTTCTTCCTTTTTCCCCCCTATTTTAGTGATACTCAATGTTATCTATTCTAAAGTGGTGGTGCAAGCTGCACAGGGGAGCTCTTCTTATCTGCTAATTGATTTAAAACACACATATGCACATACACACACGTGAATACAAATAGAAACAACTTAGAGACAATGACTCAAAGAAGTATTTTTAAAAAGTATTTCTACACTAAAAATAAATGAATTTGGTGAAGGATGGATAATGACTTACCAGGGATGTTTTAGAGGAAATTCTTGCTCAAGTGAAGGTTCGAGCTGTTAGCCACTGAGGTTTCTTCAAATGTGGATATTTAGACACTGTGATAACCCAGAGCATCAACTTGTTAACAAATTGGCATTTTCAGCTACATGCTATTGAAATACATAAGGACATATGTTCAGCTGGCTCAGGATCAATCAGCTAGCAGAATGGCAGACAAGAACACACTAAAAATACTTCTTGCTGCAAGGGATATCAAACATTTAGCCCACCGTTTCACTCTGGTGTTATTCAGTGCAATCTGGTGTATCCAAATTATATAAAATCAGGATCCCTTCCCGCCAAAAACTCACTGAACTGTGTCTATGCTCCTCTCCTACTCAGTATGTATAGAGGGGCCTAAGTCCATCATTCTTCTTTAGCCTGTTAGGAGTTAACTATGAAATTATAGTTTGGGCTGGTTGTCCACTCACAGCAAGAAAAGACTTCCAAATCAAAATTCTCATGTAGATAATACAGATAAAATGAGTCAAGAGGCAGATGCACTAATTTGTGACTGAAATCTATGATTTCAATTGTATTTACAAATTTCAATGCTCTTTCTTAAGTAGTTAAAGAACAGAAGGAAGGGGAAGAAAGAAGAGATTCCAATCTGGTAGTTGGGTTTGCCCCTCCCCCCCCCAAAAAATCTGGAGTACTCAGAATGAAAGAAGCACTAAAATATTAGCAGTATGGTCTTATCCCCCATACAAGTGTAGTTTTACATTTCTGTCGAATGTCATCATATTTTCTTGGAATGTTAGAGGTCTAGCGCAAGGGAAGTTGACCATAGGAACCTAGCTTTAGAAGGAATCTTAGAGGCCATCTATGCCATCTCACTCATTTTAAAATTAAGGAAATTAAATACCAGAGAGGTAAGCAAATTGTCTAAAGTCTTAAAAGTAGAAAATGGCAAAGCTGGGATTTAAATCCAAGTCTTTGATGCCAAAGTCAATCCTTCAACTGATTATCTGGTCCAGTCTCCTTATTTCATTGATGAAGAAATTATAGATTTATAATATTTTTATAAATTTTATGAATTTAGATAGATCATTGTTAATTTTGTTGATTAAGAAATAGGCCTGGGGCAGCGAGGTGGCACAGTGAATAGAGGAGTGGCCCTGGAGTCAAGAGGACTTGAGTTCAAATCCAGGCCTAGATACTTCACACCAGCTGTGTGACCTTGGGCAAGTCACTTAACCCCAACTGCCCTATCGTCCCCCTACAAAAAAGCAAACAAAAAAAGAAATGAAAAAAAGGCCTATAGCATTGAGAAGATATTTCTCTTGTATCCTTCCTTTAGATGTCCTGGGAAATTGAAGCTAAAATTGAAACACTTTTCTGATGCCTTGGCACATTATTTCATGTGTTGTACTGATATTAAACTTGAGATAACTAAATGAAAAATTACAAAGCCTGAGTTAAAGTTATAGTCCTGGTTCTTCCACCAGCTATTGCCTACGAGAAAATACTTAGCTTTGATGAACCTATTTCCTCATCTATAGAGTTAGTTGGTCAATAAATATTATTAAGTACCTACTAGGTACCAGGCATTGTATCAAATGCTGAGGATACCCTCTCCAAAAAAAAAGGTGTAATCCCTTCTCTCTAGGAATTCAAAATCTAATGAAGGAGACAACAAGCAAGCAAATATGTATTAATAAGCTATGCACAGGTTAAAAAGGAAATAATTAACAGATCAGAGGCATTAAAAGTAAGAGGAGTTAGGAAAAGTTGCCTGAAGAAGATGAGATTTTAGTTGGGACTTAAATCCTGGGAATCCTGTAGGCAGAGATCAGGAAGTAGATCATGGAGACAGTCAGAGAAAATGTCTATAGCCCCGAGATGGTGTGTCTTGTTCCAGGTATAGCAATGAGGATATATATACCTTAATCTTATACTTTAATCTCCATCACTTACTCTTCATTGGATCAAAACTATAAGAAGATTGGAAAGGTAGAAAGGGGAATAAATTATGAAAGACTTTGAGCACCAAATCAAGGATTTGTATTTGATTTTGGAAATGATAGGAAGACACTAGGGCTTATTGAGTTGCAGGTTAACATGATCAGAATTGCATGTTCTAGAAATATTGAAAAGATGAAATCAAAAGACATTGAAAATACATTGGATATAGAGGATGAAGTATAGTCAGGATTTAAGAATGATACTTAGGTTGTGAACCAGAGGAACTGGGAGGATGGTATTATTCCACAACAGTAATGGGGGCATGGCTTAAAAAAAAAAAAAAAAGGCAATGCTTTCTATTTTGACCATGTTGAATTTGAGATGCCTGCAAGGCAGTTGGAAATGTGAGGTTGGAGGTCAGTCGAAAAGTTAGTATAGGATAGGTAGATTTGAGAATCATCAGCATATACATTGTATTTCAATCAACAGGAATTAATAAGATTACCAAATAAAACAGTATACAGGAAGAAGAGAAGAATGTCCAGGACATAACACCAGGTCCAGTATATAATACTATGGGACATTTACAGTTGATTAGAAGGCCTGACCTTGATGTGGATACAACAAAGGAAACTAAGAAGGAGAAGTCTTTAGGGTACAAAGATAACTGGGAGAGTATATTATTCTGAAAACCCATAAAGAAGAGAGTATCATAGGCAGCTAGGTGGTACAGAGAATAGAGCACCTGCCCTGGAGTCAGGAGGACCTGAGTTCAAATGTGACCTCAGATACTTAGCACTTACTATCTGTATGACCTTGGGTAAATCACCTAACCCCGATTGTCCTGCCTTCTCCCCTCCAAAAAGCCAAAAAAAGAAAAGAAGAAGAGAGTATTAAGAAGAGTACACTCAGTGGTGTCAAAGATTGAGAAAAGGGTATTGAGTTTAGCAGAAAAGAGAGCTTCGGTAACTTTGGAGAAGAATTTCTCTTTTTTTTTTTTTGTAATTAACTTCTGTTTATTTTTAGTTTACATCATTGATTTCCACAAGATTTCGAGTTACAAATTTTCTTCCCATCTTTCAACTAACCGCCACTCCAAAACAGCAATCCCACTATATAACCACTCCCCCAATCTGCTCTCTCCTATATTGTCCACCATCACCCCTCTGACTTTCTGGTAGAGCAAGATGGATCTCCCTAGCCTAGTGCCTGTATTTCTTGTTTCCCAGTTGTATGTAAATATTAATAATAATATATACATATATATATATATATCTCTTTTAAACATATGATTTTAGAACTTTAAATTCTAGATTCTTTCCCTTTCTCCATTGTCACACACCCTCACTGGAAAGACAAGCAATTCAATACAGGCAGTACATGTGTAGTTACACAGAACATCTCCACAATGGACATATTGTGTAACACTGATGAAATTTCCCACCTTTCTATCCTGCCCTCCCCTTGTTCTATTCTCTATTTTGTCCCTGTCCCTTTACAGAAGTGTGTGCTTCGAACAACCCTCTGCCCCAATCTTCCCTCCCCTCCATACTCCCCCCTCTAATCCCCTACCCCTCTATTCTCCTTCAGGGCAAGATACGCATTTTATAGTGTGTATCTTTTCCTTCCTAAGCCAAATTCAGTAAGAGAAAGGTTGACCCATTCTCTTTACCTTCCTGTTCTTCCCCTCCATTGTAACAGTTATCCCTTGCCTCTTCTATATGAAAGGATTAACTCCATTCTGTCTCTCTCTGTCTCCTCTCATTCTATTCCTCTCCCACCTCTTAATTTCACCTTTTAAAATATCATCCCTTCCTATTCAATTGATCCTGTGCCCTCTGTCCATGTACACATACATACACACACTCACATATGTATTCATATGCATATATACCCTTCTATATATACACATATGTGTATATATAAGAAAGGTATAAAGACCTTTTAAAGGAGTTTAGCCAAAAAAAGCAGAAGGGATGCATAAACTTCAGGGAATGGAAAGATCAAGTGAGGGTTTTTGGTTTGCTTTGTTTTGTTTTGTTTCTAAGAATGAAGAGGGACATGATCATTTTTATGGGCAGTAGGGAAGAAGACAATATATGTGTGTGGTCACAAGTCATGTTGTGTGGATCATGTGAAATATTTTATAAATGCTTTGTTACTGAAAACAAAAACAAAAAAATATATAAAACAATATAAAATGTAGGTCATTGTTACTTGTGTTATTTAAACTATGATTTTGGTGCCAATGGCACATAAGATTTAATAATATCTTAAATATTTTAATTATTAGACTAGGAATGTTCAGGACAGGTCACAGAAGTAAATTGCTGGACTTATTTTCTCTAACTTCCAGCCAGCTAAAACTGAGACTCAGATACCAAATTATTTACCTAAGGCTAATCAGAATTGACAGAATTAGAGCCAACTTCTCCTGCTTTAGTGTCATAAATTATTGACTAGCACAGATATATTTATTGTTCCATTCCAATATATAATTTTTCTCATTGGACTATTTCCTATTTATTTTGTTATTTTTAAGTGTTTTCTACACATATGTGTACACACACACACATACACACACCCACGCACACACAAATAGAACTACACAATTCTCCCAGGACTGGAGTCTTCCTTGATGTTAATATATTGGTTGTTACACTTGCTCTGCTGGATCCCTAGGATATCATTCAGTGCATTAAAAGTGGAATTTAATATTCTTTAATAGCTACTCCCTGGACGATTAATGCACCTGTCTGATGTGTTTGAAAAATCTGACAGTTACTTTTAAATTATTTCTAATAATGATAAAAAATATTATTTCTGTCGACTACTTATGTTCTTACTGAGGCAGATGTCACCAAATCTTCATCAACTAACTGTTCTTGACATGTACAGGTTTTTTTCTTTGAGATTTTTCTAGGCCTCATTACACATATAAGCTAACTGTAGAAGAAAATCCATAATAACAATTTGAAAAAAAAAAGTAAATAAAAGAATAAAAAATAAATTTAGACAAAGCATGGAACCCTGATATTGGCTCCTACTAATTTGGTGCTTACTTAAAGACTACCAAAATCTGAAAATTTACCACTGATTTTCTTTTTCTTTAATTTTTAATTAAATAAATTAATG
>CM053587.1:133612777-133626703 GCA_028646515.1 Pseudochirops corinnae | reverse complement strand
GGCACTGTTCTTGGTATGAGGGTTGCAAATTGAATGAGACAATTCCTACCCACCAAGAGTTAAAAGTCTAAATGAGAAAAAAAAGTAAATATTTAGAGTGTGTACATGAAATGAACAGATATGAATAAATAGAATAGGTACATGCAAATTGGTTTGAGAATCAAGGCAATAGCATTTGAAGGGAATATGAGAATCAGGAAAAGTTCATGTAGAAGGTCCCACTTGAACTGCAAATTAAAGGAAGAGGTTCTATGAGGTAGACATAAGTAGGGAGTGTATTTCATCCATGGGAACAGTCATTGCAAAGGAGCAAAGATAGTAGAATGAGGGCATTATGAGAAAAAAGCATGATTTTATTGGATCACAGAATATAAGTATCTGAGGGAATAATATCTGTTGAGCCTAGAGAGATGGGTTGGAATTACATATTTAAAGGACTTTTAAACCTAAATAGAGGTGTTTATTGTTTACCTTTAGAGACAATATTAATCCAGTGGAATTGATTAAGTAGGGTAGTTAAGTAAAATCTCTTTGGCAGCAGAGTGGAAGATATGCTGGAGTACAGAGACTTGACTCCAACCTGTTATAAGGGCGTTGGAATACTTTAGAGGTGAGAGTTGATAAAAGACTATATATACTACCTGAACTAAGGTGGTATAGCTGTATGAAGAGAAAATTGGGGTAAGTTATGGAGATGCAAGTGGTGATCTTTGACAACTGATTGTATATGTGAAGTGAGAGAGATAAGAGTCAAGGATGGCAAAGAAATTATGAATCTAGGGAATTAAAACAGATGTCTTTGACAGAAATAGGAGAATTTAGAAAAGGAGTGGGTTGGAAATAAGATACAATGACTTTTGCTTTAGACATAATAGACTTGAGATGTCAATAGAATATTTAATTTCAAATGTTCAGTAGTTGACAGTATAGAATTAAAGGGCAGGGGAATGACTGTGGCTAAATGCTAAGGTCTTTGAGTCATTGTAATAGAGATGATAATTAAACACATAGAAGCTGATAAAGGCACCAAAGCAGAGTATGTATAGAAGAAAAAGCGTGATTTAGATTATGAATTACCAAAGGAGACAAAGGAATTAGGGAGAAGGAGGAGGAGAAAGAAAAGGATGAGGGGGGAACAGAGAAAGAGAGAGAGAGAGACAGAGAGACAGAGACAGAGAGAGAAAGAGATAGAGAGAAAGAGAGAGAGAGAGAGAACAAGAGAGAGAGGAAGGGAGAGAAGAAGGGAAGGAGGGAAAGAGATGAGAACTCAGAAAGGAAAGAATAAATAGAAGGATAGGATGGCCAAGAGTTAAACGTAGCAGGAAGTGTTGAAAAAGGATAAGGATTGGAAAAAAGACCATCAGATTTGTCAATTAAGAGATCATTAGGAAATTTAGAAAGATCAGTTTCAGTTGATGGGTCAGAAACAACACTGTTGAGAAGTGATTGAGAGCATAAGAAGGGGAGGTAATGAATGTAAATAGCCACCCTAGTCCCAGGAGCTTGGAAAAGGGAGACAAGAAAAGGAGATAGTTCAGTGAACTTAGGTTTTTTTGTGTTTGTTTGTTTTGCTTTGCTTTTTACTTTTTTGCAAAAAAAAAAAAAAAAAGCATGCCTAATGATCTTATTTTAATTCTGTGTATGGTAAATAAACCAGTGGATAAAGGGAAAGAGATAGTTATAAAATCCTGCACTTCCACAAAGACATCAATGAATTCCCATGGCAATACTGCAAACTTCTAATAGATTTCTGATTTTACTAATGTGGCTATTTGTTGCACATTTCAAATCATAATCTATCCATACCCATGCGTCTCATGGAATTCTTGTTCATTCTTTGTAGAAATTCACCACAGATTCTGGAAGCCTTCTTACCATTCTCTTGATATTGAGTAAATACTGGAGGAACATATAGAATGTCCACTGGTTATAAGGCACTCAAACTTCATAACATCTTTTCTCTTTACATCAAAATTTTCTCTCATGACATCTTTTCTGCTGATCCATAATTCCCATTCTGTAATGTGCTACATTATTATTCAGTTTTGTGGAAATTGTGCATTCCATGCTTCATTGTCCTACAACACCACCAAAAAAATGTTGATCTTAAAAGAAGAGCTTTGTATGAGGCCATTTATATATAGCAATAATTAAAGCTAGTATAAAATGATAGAAATAGAAATCTCATTCAAAATAGCTACAGCATGCATAAAAAAAATTCTGGTAATGAATCTGTAAAGACATGCTGTTTCAAGCTATTACAAGGTGTAGGATAGAGACAAAGACAAAAATATAAAGGGAGCTTAATGGTGGGCCATAAATCAGGTGGTGTAGTGACCTGTGATTTGGGTTTAGGTACAACAGATACAGGCATAAGTATAGGTATAGGCATAGGTATACATATAGATATCCTTATGGACAAGCTTTGTAGGATCAATTTAAGTCAATCAGCATTTGTTAAGTACATACCTAGTGCCAGATGCTGTACAAAGTGTTGAGAATTTGGACGTGAAATAGCAGTTCTTGCCCTTGAGTAGCTTTCATTCTTCTGACTGTCCATTGAGTTATATACCATAGTGTATCTAATAAATACTTTTTAACAACTTTTTTTGGGGGTACAGATGATTAAATCAAACTTTAGTATGATAATAGATCTCATTTAAAGGGATCTATCATGTTCTGGTACTTGATGAAATCAATACAAAATCATTTATAATAGGAGCATCTAGAACAGTGATTCTGCATCTTTGTGGAATCTTTGCATCAAAAGGAACTCCTTCTTCAAATTGGAAATGTTTGATCTCCTCAATGACAGTAATGAACACCTCTAGTGGGCCCACTGTTCTTTGTTTTATGCCTTTCTTGATATTAATAGTAAAAGGATAGACAAAGTTATTTTTGCTATTACATCTTTAAAGGGATCTTGTTAGATTTTACATATACTTGAGAAACATTTTGTAGGAGACATTCTGTGGTAACATTTTCATATTTATTAAACACACAAAATAGAGTAAGGATGGTAGAAGCTTGTATTTTCTATGAATTACAATTAATCGTGTGAGGGCATTGCCCTCCTACAATATTCTCATGGATCTTTTCATCTCTCTGTCCAACTGGCATACCTCCATTCTTCATTTGACTGCAGAATAATTTTTCTTATGCATACATTTTATCATATCCCTCTAATCCCTTGATCATCTTGCATCGGTATTAGTATTTAGTTATTATCTTATCCTTCATGGAGGCTTACCCATTAAAGAAAGCCACACTTAGGGATTCAGTCCTGCTCTAACATGAAAAATATAGGAAGGTTGAAGAGGGTAGCCCCTGATCAATCTGGTGAGTTTCCTGAATCAACTGGATAAGATTATGGGGCATAAGCCTGTTTTTTTAGAAGCATATAAGTGACACCTCACTATAGAGAAAGGAATGCCCACTAGTGCCTTGTAAACCTTGTAGACTTCCTCTGATGCTTACTTTGTGACCAGGGCTATCCCTCTCCTTCTTCATTCTACATAAAGCGAACTAAAAGAATCTTTCTCTCCCCCTCCCTGCCTCTCTCTCTCTCTCTCTCTCTCTCTCTCTGTCTCCATTCTTCTGTCCCTTCCTCCCTCCCTCTCTCTCTCTCTCTCTCTCTCTCTCTCTCTCTCTCTCTCTCTCTCCCTCTCTCTCCTTCTCTCTCCCCTTCTATGTTTCTTTTTATCACTCTGTGGCTTTTCTAGTTTATAGAAACAAATGCTGAATTATCTATGGTTAGGCATTTTCGAAAGGGTGTTCATGGATCCTAAGTTCCTGTCCACCTCCCACTTTTCTGCTGTCTTTTGTGATCACAGGCCAGAGACTAGAGTTACCATGAAGAGACTTCTCATACTCAAGCCATGAATGTATCTATGGCATTGATTGCATATGACCTGAAAGAAGGGTTTTGTTCCTCAACAGGATATATTGGAAAGAGCATCTCTGTGTCTCTTCATGAACTCCTGTGAATTTCTTTTGTCTTTTCATATATGAGGCAAAATAACAGCCATCTCTTATCTGTTATTCATTTACCTCATATTCTCATACCTGATATTCACTGACTTGAATGCTTAATTAGAATTAAAGAATCTTTTACTTGCATTTGATGAAAGCTAAACACAAACTAAAACTTAATCATATTCTGAATAAGAAAATGACCCATGATCCACCTAGGTCAGCTCACAGGATGGGACCCACTTGTTGTTATCTCTGAGTCTTCAGGGGGCCTTGGCAACAGGTTATTATATATACACATGTGTGTATATGTATATATGTGTCATATATTATACATGCAATATAAACATTTCCTACTTCTCTCCTTGTTAACCTAATCACTGATTCCTCTAATCTTATGATGGTAGGATTTAACAAGCCAACAACACAAGACATCACATCGCACCACATTTCATTGCATTGCATCACTTATACCATACAATAATAAAAATAAAATAAAATATGTTATATGATATATCAGCATAATATGTTATGATATACCATGATAATATGATGCTACCTATATCAAAATGATTTTACACGTATGTACAATATGTAAAACACTGTATATGTATATACATATGAAATGCACTTTGTAAGACAATGTACAATATAATTTTGAACTTTCATCAATATCATCATAATCAATACCCTGAAAGATTTTATAAACTTTGATCAACTCAATTGACCTCATACACTTATAAACTTTGATCAACAATGAACAGATATCTACAGTTACTCCTTTTGCATTGGGAGGGTTAGGGGTGCAACATCTAGAAAACCTGCATAAAAATTTGTGGCCCTCCCTTCACACCAGAGAAGAAGAATGAACTCTTATGTTTTTAATAAATAAAATATGTTGATATTATTCAATGCTATACATGTATTTTGTGCATTTCCAAGTTTCTAAATTTTGTGTGTGTGTCATCTGTTAGCCTTTGCATGTTATCTAGAGTTTCTGTAAAACTCCCCCCACATTCCCACATTACTTCTTATACTGACCTGCGATATAACCAAACTGAAATGGGGAATGTCACAATGAGGATGGCATAACTGTATATGAAGATTATTGAGTTCTGCTATAGAGATTGCTATAAAATAATGCCAGATTCAAGAAATGGTGAATAGGAGTCAACGTAAAGGCCAGGATTTGAAACTAGGTGATCAGTCTTGTGTATGACATAGAGGTCAAAGGTTACTGGAAAAAAAAACCCTCAGGTAGATCCAGAAGGGAGTAACAAAAATAATTTTAGATGAGAGAAAACAGTATGCATATGTATTTATACCTACATATTTTCTTAAGGTGATAGTATTTGTGGATGCAGGGCAGGTAGGAGACACAGCAAATTGACTCTGGAGTCAGGAAGAATCATCTTCATGACTTAAAATCTGACCTCATACACTTATTAGTCATGTGATCCTGGGCAGATCATTTATCCCTGTTTGCCTCAGTTCCTCATTTATAAAATGAACTCAAGAAGGAAATGGCAAACCTTGCCAACATCTTTGCCAATAAAACCCCAAATGGGGTCACAAAGAGTCAGACATGACTAAAATGAGTGATCAGTAACAATGCATGAATGCATGGCTACATACATTCTCTTATATTCACTAGTTGATGTTGTTGACTTTTTTCTTTTGTACAGATATGGATAGTTACATGAGTTTTTGAAGTATATTTATATAAAGTTTAAATGTGAAATCCAAGAGAGGTGATAGTTAGAGGAATGTTAGGTGATTATATATGTGTAATTGACAGTAGGTTTTTTAGAAACAACTTGGACTAGACAGTCATAAAAATGATTTCCAATTCTGAAATTTGATATGTCAATGTGTGTAGATGCAGTACTAGAGTGATTATGAAGGGTTTTGTTACAAAACAGGATTTAAAGTAGGTGTTAAATGAGAAGGGAAAGTATTTTAGAAGGTGAGCCTGAAAATAAATCAGCAAATCAATACAGAAATAGCAACTTTTTTACAATAAATCTAAGCACATGAAAGTCTATATCTTTAAGTGTTTTACCTTAAGTATTCATTTAATTTTTTCATGATAGAAATATTCCCTTGGGTAAATAATTTGTGTCTAAAAATTACTGTAATACTTCATTCATAATACATATATATGTGCATATGTATACTTGAATAATTATATATATGTGTGTGTATAATGCATATGTAGATATAATTGAACAAGTACAAACTGAACTTATGTGTATGTTGTATAGATGTATATAACTGAACAAACACAAACTGAAACTTTTTTATGGATATTATATAATGTGTATATAAATAATTGAACAAACACAAATGGAAAGTTATGTATGTATATGTATATATGTGTAATGTTTAGGGGTGTATGTGTGTGTATAATTGAACAAGAACAGACTGAAACTTAAAAGGGCATCACTATACATCCTAGGGCCCTCCTTAGGCAAAGCTAAAAAGTAACTTTTCTAAATAGTACAAATCTTTCTTTAATACTAAAGCAATGCAGAGAAATTTGTTGGGGATTCTGGCAAACACATTCTCTGATATCATGGTTGACTCAGCCGTCATCCAAAATTCTCCAGAGGGTTAGTGGTCATCACTTAATTACTTGTATGCTTTCTAATGGGGCAGAGGGTGATGATCCCATTAGCATAATGACCTTTAACACTGGTCTACAAAACATGCTATTTCCCACTTCAAAATGTCAATGATTTTACTGTGTCAAGTATTATTCAGGAGAAATGCAATTATAAAGCTTCTCCATAGAATTTATTCTTTAATTGTACCATACTCCTTGCCATCCATAGGGGGTAGGTGGTCACAAAATTAACAAGAAGATATTTATTTAAAATACTGTCAGAGACATATGTGATTCCATGTGTATGTGTGTGTGTGTGTGTGTGTGTGTGTGATATATATATTCTGCCCAGTTTATTAGCTATGTGTTGCTGCCAAGGTCTCATGTAATGAAAGAACTTGTAAACATTTACTACCACATCAGTAATAATTTAGCACACTGCTTCAAGATTATCATAGAACTTTTATAGAATGGTTACACTTTCAAATAAAATGCTACATGAAATATTTAATATGTTTATGATATTTTTAAAATATTTTACGACCTCAAACTAACACCTATTCCCTGAAAGCAGTACAGTGCTTGCATGTTTGTAATAATGCCAAAAGAGTTAGGTTTCTTCTATGTAGGTTCCATTTCCTTGACATTGGTGCCATAATTAAACAGAATTATACCTTATCCCATTTGACATTTCTTTTATTTGAGCCTAGTCTTTCTCTACCTATCTCTGATTTTCTGGCTCAACATAAGTGGTTGCATTAAAGGAATATTTATATGTACCACTTTCAATGTATCTTTATTATGTAATTGAAACATCATATTCTAGAATCTACCCTTTGTGTCACCTGGTCTTGTACAGTATGCTATTGAGTCTACTTTGCAGCAAAAGAAAACAAAATTATTATTATTTTTTTTAAATCCTCCTCTCTCACTGTGGAGAAGCAATGAATTTGTAACATGCTATGATGTTGGTACAATTTTGTGCTGTGCTTGGATAAGGTATTGCTGAATAAATTCAATCAGGCTTGAATTTACTATCTTGTACTATATCTCAATAAAAGACAACCTGGGGTTGTTTTCTACATTAAGTAGTTTTAATTTGTTGAAAAACTGAATTTTGTCATAAAAAATATATTTCCTCCTCATAGAAATGTAAAATAAGATTTTCTAATCATCTACAACTCCTATTCATCAAATCAATTGCCAAACCACTGTTCCAGAAAAAAATAAAATAAAATCATAGTTCTTCTTAATATCAAGTGAGTGATACATTTTAGGAAAGTTAGGAATAAAAAAATTTTTGTCTCATGTGAAAATTAAGAACCTAAAAAAAAAAAGAAAATTAAGAACTTAATAATTAGCTGATAGCTAGTTAAGTTTTATTTTTATTATTGATAGTATTCATAATTTAGCTTTATGTAATTATGCATGTGTTATATATTTGAAGGTTCAATTCACTCATCAGAACTCTGAGAGGATTATACTACCTGGTCCCACTCACTTAATCCATATGAGTTTATTCAGTCTAATGACTGATTGAGCAAAATAAGATCAAAATTAATGCCGAATTGGAAGAAATGAGAAGACATTAAATGGAAATTCACCAGTTCCAAAAATATGTGCTAAATAAGTGGTTAATTTTGGAGTAACAAGTAAAGGCATTGACTTTGATCATGATCAGTTTTGTAGAGAAAACTAAGATAGTCACCACACTGAAGAGGTAAAACTGATTACAAACTACCTCAACTATTAAATACTAGTTGGATTTTCCAAGTGGAGAAACATGGCGACAAGCATGGTTTAGAATATAAGCTCAGTGAAAAATACTGTGGAGCAAGAGGTCAGAAAGTTTTGAATGTCATGACCTAACAAAACAGTGAAAACTGAAAAAAAGGAGGGGAAATTGAGCTTTCATAAGTATTTTTGTGAGACCAGCTAACAAAACTCATATTACAGATTTATTGTTAAAATTGAAAGGACAACAAATATACTTGAATGAAACAGACTTGTCAAGATTTCTATAAATTCTTATTCTGACTATAGTGTTGTAAATATCTCCATATTTGGGCTCTATCAGACAATTATCCTTAGCTATTTTAAGAAATGAAATTTGCACATAAAAATATGAAATAATGAAGATACACTGGATTAACACAAATAACTACAGAAACAACACATGCTGAAAGTGTCACAATTTGAAAGTCACTAAACATGAAAAAAATTCATTAGCAAATAGAGGGAGATTCCAAAAGAATATATATATGCACATATCTATATACATCTATATATGTATGTGTGTATAATTGCCCCCTGTAACAATCCAGAAGACATCAGCAACTAATAACTCATATGATTACTTATTCATCACTTTAATCTTTACAAGAATAGTCTATGCAATTACATAACATATATCCTTGATGAAAACATGAGAAGGGAATACAGATGATCTTTCTATAGCTTTAGGCAGCCAATTGATTGATTATATGCTCTATATTAATCAATAAGCATTCATTAAGGGCCTGCTATGTAATAGATGCTGTGTTAGGTTCTGGGAATACAAATGCAAAGAATGAAAAATACCTATTCACAAGGAGCTAAACCACTATATTTTTGTTAATTACAAAGAAGCATTCTAATTTAAGGTTGTTTAGAGAAAAAAACATTTTAAGCACTTTCCTCCAAGGAATGTCCCACGAACATGTTAGGCTCAGAAAAAATTCCATATTTCTATAAAGATAAATTTGTTTGATGATCCTCTAAAAATCAGCATGAAACGAATTGTGAAACATAAGAGTCAATGTTAGAGATTAGGTCCTATTTGAAGTCCAAATATAAGAAAGATTCTCTTTAGTTGGTAAAATTCTTCAGATACTCATTCATGTTTTGCATGATACTGTGACAAATATGTGAGACCCTGTAGTATTTCAGGGTCTCCTCAGTTTTATCTATGGTCATTCAGAAAGGAACACCCAAGCAATCAATACTAGAAAAAATGGAGGATGAATTAACTCACCAAAGCCATGATGTTCAATTGAATGGTCAATTCTTATGTGAGTCCTTTAGAAAATATGTCATGAACAGGCATTAAAATAGATGAAGTTGTGGGCCAGAATTGGATAGGACATTCCATGCAGGAATGCATTTGAAAATTTGCTTAGCATCTGTGGTGATTCCAAGGGTTTGATGTCACAAAAAACAGTCTTTTTACATGTGTTCTCTTATAGATGCTATATGACTATGAATCATAAGATAGCAGAATCTCAGAAGTACCAAAACATTGACTAACACAATGATGATTGGAATATTGCTGCTGGATAGTACTTGGGTGATCTGAAAGAACTCACTTGACCTCCCTTGGCCTCAATATATCTATAAATTGAGAGTAACAGAGTACATATTCTCTAATGTTGATTACATCACTAATAGGTTATTGTTTTATCATTTAGAAGAACCTCGCCAAACGCTATAGAGGTACAATATGTCAATATCTGTTTATAGTGGAGGGTAAAGTCATAAAATCTTTTGCCACTATCAAGCATACTGCCTGAAATGCCAGCAAGTAGAACTTCTTCCTTTAATTTAAAGTTTCTTTTTCAAGTAAGATATAAATATGAAGTGGACAGGAGATACTTCAACTAGTTATAACAATTTGCACAGGGTAAATAAAGGATCTGAAATTGAGCTTATCAAGAGAAAAAGAGAAGCTTGAAGGATACTAGAAACCCTAAGAGGATAGAAAGATGGGAGAAAAGGCATGTAGTATTAGAAGCAAAGAATGAAAACATGGAAAACAGTCTTTACTTACTTGATCTTTCTCCCATTGAATTGACCTATTTGGAGTGATCTCTCAAAATAGGAAAGCACTGGTTAGAAATAGACCTTGACAAAATAGGATTCTGGCACTATGTGGTCTTGAGCTAGACACTACAACTTTTTGAGGGCATCAGCTCTCTCATTTTTAAAATTAGGAAGTTGAGTTCAATTATTGATTTCCAAACATATATTGACATGCTGGCTTAAGAAATATATAATATGCACTGGCCCTGGAGTCAGGAGGACCTGAGTTCAAATTCAGCCTTGGATACCTGACACTTAACTAGCTGTGTGACTTTGGACAAGTCACTTAACCCCAATTGCCTTGCCCTCCCAACACACACACACACACACACACACACACACACACACACACACAACACTCGCACATATATATATATGTATATGTGTATGTATATATATATGTGTGTGTGTGTGAATGTATAAATGTATGTATAGATAGATATAGATATAGATATAGATGTATATAATATGGTTTCTCCTTAGTCACTGAAAAAAACAATGAACAAAGGTGGTTCTCTTGGCTCATGTTTTATTTAAATAAATTTAAACAAGTTTTATAATAAAGTAGGTCAACCTTAACCTTAAAATAAAAATACAGTGATAAATTTATGCTAAATTATCATTATATTTTCATATTTGTAACTGCAAAACCACAATCATAACATTACTGTGAATATGTGTAGACATATTTTTGGTAGAGATTTTCTCAGTGTCAGTGATGTTGCTATGCATAATTATATGCCAGTCATTAATAATAATAATATTTGTATATACATACACATACGCACAAACATATATGTATGTGTGTGTGTGTTTTCCTTTATAAGGATGTTGTTCCTTTAGAAGGTATAGATAGCTAGATATCAGGGGGTAAATCCATAAGCATGGAGTCAGGAAGATCTGAGTTCAAATGTGGCTTGAGACATTTATGTGACCTTGGGCGAGTCATTTAATCTACCTGTTTCCTAAACTGTAAAATAGGAATAATAATAGTACCATCCTTCTGGTGCTGTTCTGAGGATCAAATGAAATAATATGTGTTATGTACATGGCACATGGTAGTTACTTAATAAATGTTTGTTTCTTTCCTTCCTTCGTTCCTTCTAATTATAGCAAAAAATCTCATTTCACACAATTAAAATGTTATGCACAGTAGGAAAATGTGAACTCCTTTGATAAGACAGAGAATTTTTACTCATTCAAAGCCAAAAAATATCAACATTTTTAGATCCAGAGCATTTTTTCCAAGTATTATCACAGTATTAGTCCACAAACGTTCTTGTTCCTATGAAGAAAAGAACTAACATATAATATTTGTTCATGGCAAATGAGTTGGCTCTTCTTTACATATAAAAATGTGAAGATTTTTAAAATCAAATGAGAATTGTCTCTGCAAATGCATGAAGTGATTATTAAGCAGGTCTTTGTTCAATTTAACTTGCACGACAATTATTTTTTTAAATTAATAAATATTTCAACAACATTGTTCTATATATTTCTTATCTAGAGATATAACTATTCCTTAAATTTAAGTCATTCTGATTGTTTTATCATAGTGAATCTGAGAATCTTATACTTGGAATTTTCAAAATCCCAACAAATAAACAACATTAAAATTAAAGTTTTGTTACAAAATTAAGTTGCTTTATTTTTATTAACAATAATAAAATGAGTTTCTTATTTCTGTTCCATCTCCTATTGAAGTACTTTAACAGGACCAAACCAATCAGTTTCATGATAATAGAGATTTGTACTATATTCTGCCTCCCTCTCAATACTTAACTTTTCAGTAATCCTTGCAATTGTTTTATTTTGTTTTTTAAACTTTAAAGTTGATTACTGTTATAATAGCCTCAAAACACATCATGCAGTTCCTTGCTCATGTCATTCAATACAAGTAATAGAGGCGGTAATTTTCTCAGCCTGCATTCCTGTAGAGCATAGAGAGAATCCAACCAGCTGGATCTGACAACCAAGTGAGGAGAATTAAATAACTTGAGTAGCCAAATTGAAAAGAAAAAAAAAAAGATGTACTAGCAGACTTTTTTCTTTTCTTTTTCTTCTTAGTTTACATCATTCATTTCCACGAGATTTTGAGTTACAAATTTTCTCCCCAACTTTCCCCTACCCACAACCCCAAAACAGCGATCCCGCTGTATACCCCCTCCCCCAATCTGCTGTCTCTTATATTCTCCTCCATCACCCCTCTGACTTTCCAGGAGGGCAAGATGGGTCTCCCTACCCCAGTACCTGTATATCTTATAACCCAGTTGCATGTAAATAATAATAATAATAATAATAATAATAATAATAATAATAATAATATATACATACATATATATAAACATTTGATTTTAGAACTTTAAATTCTAGATTCTTTCCTTTCCTACCTCATCACCCACTGCCACTGGAAAGACAAGCAATTCAATACAGGCTCTACATGTGTAGGTAGGCAGAACATATCCACAATGGATATATACTGAAAGACTGACTACATTTTCCTCCTTCCTATCCTGATCCCCACTTGTTCTATTCTCTAATTAGTTGTGGTCCCTTTACAGAAGTGTGTGCTTCTAACAACCCTCCCCCCTCAAACTGCCCTTTACTCCATCATCTCCTTCTCCCCTACTCTCCTACAAGGCAAGATACCCAAATTAGAATGTATATCATTCCTTCCCTAAGACAAATTCAATGGGAGTAAGGTCATCCCATTCCCTTTTGCCTTCCTGTTCTTCTCTTCCCTTGCCTCTTCTATAGGTGATCATTAACCCCATTCTGTCTCTCCCTGTCTCTTCTCATTCTATTCTTCTCCCAACTCTGAATTTCACCTTTTAAAATATCATCCCTTCCTATTCAATTGATCCTGTGCCCTCTGTCTGTGTACACATATGTACATACACTCACATATGTATTCATATGGATGTATATCATCCTATATAGGCATATGTGTATGTATACATATAAATACATTTATATTCACCTATCCTCATACTGAGAAAAGTTTCATAAGTTACAATTCTCGTTTTTCCATCTTGCCATGTAAATAGTTCAACTTTGATAAGTTCCTTATGATTTCTTTTCCATGTTTACCTTCTTATGCTTCTTGTATTTGAGTGTCAATTTTTTTATTCAGTTCTGGTTTTTTCATCAAGAATGATTGAAAGTCCTCCACCTCAATGAATGACCAATGCTCCCCCTGGAGCATTACACTCAATTTTGCTAGGTAGGTGATTCTTGGTTTTAATCCTAGCTCCCTTGATCTCTGGAATATCATATTCCAGGCCCTTCAATCCCTTAATGTAGAAGCTGCTAGGTCCTGGGTTATCTTGATTGTGTTTCCACAGTATTCAAATTGTTCCTGTTTGGCAGCTTGTAATATTTTCTCCTTGATCTGGGAACTCCTGAACCAGGCTATAACATTCCTAGGAATTTTCTTTTGGGGGTCTTTTTCAAGAGGTGATCAGTGAATTCTTTCAAGTTCTACTTTGCCCTCTGGTTCTAAAATATCAGGG
>CM053587.1:133575838-133604905 GCA_028646515.1 Pseudochirops corinnae | reverse complement strand
AGAACAAGGGGGGGGGTGGGATAGGAAGGAGAGACATATAATCAGTCTCTCACAATATGTCCATTGTGGAGATGTTCTGTGTAACTACATATGTACAGCCTATATTGAATTGCTTGCTTCTCTTTCCAGTGGGGGTTGGGTGATGAGGGAGGGAGGAAAAGAATCCAGAATTTAAATTTCTATAATCAAATGTTAAAAATATATGTATGTGTGTATATATTATTATTATTATTATTATTATTATTATTATCTACATGCAACTGGGAATTAAGACATACAGGCACTGGGGTAGGGAGATCCATCTTGCCCTACCAGAAAGTCAGAGGGGCAATGGGGGAGGACATAGAGAGAACAGTTCAGGAGAGGGGTTATACAATGGGATGGCTGTTTTGGGGTGGTGGATGGGGGAAAGATGGAGAGAAAATTTATAACTCAAAATCTCATGGAAATGAATGATGTAAACAATAAAATAAATAAATGAATTTTAAAAAAAAGAAAAAGAAATGAAAAAAAAACACTGACCTGGAAATTAGATCCAGGAGAGACAATTTAAAAATTATTGGACTACCTGAAAGTCATGAACAAAAAAAGAACCCAGAAAGCATCCTTCAAGAAATTCTCAAGGAAAATTGCCCATATATTTTAGAACCAGAGGGAAAATAGAACTTAAAGAATTCACCTATCACTTCTTGAAAAAGATTCCAAAAATAAAACTCCTAGGAATGTCATAGACAGGTTCCAGAGTTCCCAGATCAAGGAGAAAATAATACAGGCTGCCAAGAAGAAACAATTTGAATACTGTGGAAATACAGTCAGGATAACGCAGGGTCTAGCTGCTTCTATATTAAGAGATCAAAGGGCCTGGCATATTATATTCCAGAGATCAAGGGAGCTATTATTAAAACCAAGAATCACCTACCCAGCAAAATTGAGTATAATATTTCAGGGAAAAAAGTGGTCATTCAGTGAGGTGGAGGACTTTCAAGGGTTCTTGCTGAAAAAACCAGAACTGAAAGAAAATTTGACACTCAAATACAAGAAGCATGAGAAGGTAAACATGGAAAAGAAATCATAAGGAACTTATCAAAGTTGACCTATTTACATGCCAACATGAAAAAATGATAATTGTAACTTATGAAACTTTTCTCAGTATGAGGATAGGTAAAGGGAATAGACATGTATAAATGTGTACAAATACACATATGTCTATATAGAAGGGTATTTATATGCGTATGAATATATAACTGAGTATGTGTATATATCTGTACACAGAGGGCACAGGATCAATTGAGTAGGAATGGAAGATACTTTAAAAGGTGAAATTCTGAGGTGGGAGAGGAATAGAATGAGAGGAGACAGGGAGACACAGAATGAGGTTAATTGTCTCATATAGGAGAGGCAAGGGATAACTGTAACAATGGAAGGGAAGAACAGGAAGGCAAAAGGGAAAGAGTCAACCTTACTCTCATTGAATTTGACTTAGGGAAGGAATGACATAAACTCTAAACTGCATATCTTGCAACACAGGAAAGTAGGGGGGATGGGGATGTGAGGTGGGATGACAGAGGGGAAGACAGGGTGGGGGCAGGGTTGCTTGAAGTACACACTTTTGTAAAGGGACAGGGACAGGGACAGAGTACAGAATAGAACAAGGGGAGGTGGGATAGGAAGGAGAGACATATAATCAGTCTCTCACAATATACCCACTGCGTATTTTTTTAAAATTTTCTTTAGTTACATTTCATATCTCTTTTATCATTTAACTAATCATATTTCAGTTATTTTCTTCAGTGTGTGCATGTGTATATACCTCTTTTAATGTTTATTGTTTTCATGTTTTTGAATTTTGAATTTTGAATTTTCATTTCTTTTCCCAATTTTTCCTCTATCAGTATTATCCAATATTAAAAATAATTTTTAGTTCTTTTTTTTCTCTTTCCTTACCTGTTTCAGGAATTCTTGTTGGACTTCCTTCCTATATGTTATTTGTCTTTCTTTTTTTTTGAGGAGCAAAGACAAAACAATTGGGGTTAAGTGTCTTGCCCAACATCACACAGTAAGTGTATCAAGTATCTGAGGCCGCATTTGAACTCAGGTCTTCCTGACTCCAGGGTTGGTGCTTTATTCACTGCACTACCTAGCTGTCCCCCCATCTGTACTCTTCTTTGAGGTTTTGATTGGGCTCTTCTGATTTTATTTGTAGAGCTTCTGTCACCGTGGTAGATTTTTATGCTCCAGTTCTTTTTTTCTGGAGTAGGGTAGTAGAGGATAAGGGGGTTGCTCATTTTTCTAGCCTATTTCTTAACTTCAAACTTAATGATAGAGTTGGGCACAACTCAATTGGACAGGTGGGTTTGCTCTCTTAAGATTTAGGCTCTTTCATTATGTTCTTTTCATAACCAGTTCTATGAGTATGTACATATTTATTGCTTCCAAGCTGGTGTGTTCTGAGAACAGGCATGTTCACTGCTCTTCTGGTCTTTGTTCAAGTCCTTACCAAGGAAAAGGTCACTTCTCCCATGCAAATACAAATGCTAGAACTCCTCTCTGCCCTGAAACTTTAGTCTTAAACTAGGACCCTTTCTCTTTTTCTGCCCTGGAACTGCAACCAGGGCCCCTGCACAACTGGGTTAAGGCCAATGGAGTTGCCAATCAGTGTCTGGACCTGACCCCAGAGCCATTACAAGGATCCCTTGTAATCTTTTCCTGTCTAATTCTCTAAATCCCTTTATTGCCTCTGGGTGGTTTCCCCAAACTGATGCTACTCTGCTTCTGGTGTCACAGCTGCAACCTCCAAGGGCCACAGCTGGAGTTTTCTCCAAGCTGTGCTATAAACAAGCACCTACTCATGCACCACAAACCTCTAATTCTAAACTTCTAAATTATTCTTGGCTGGGAAAATTTCTCAATCAAACCTTTCATTGGCTGTGCTGCATCAGATTCAGTTTGACTCATTATTTTATAAGTTGTTTCAAGGGGATTGTTGGGAAAGTTTCAGTTAAAATACTCTTCCAACTCCACTATTTTGGGTTTATCTCTCCTTTTCTGTTTTGACTCTACCTGGTTCAAGTACCAAGATCATATTTGTGTCATGGAAAGAATTTGGTAGGAATCCTTCACCTAATATTTTTTCCAAACAATTTATACAATATTATAATTATTTTTTTCTTTAAATGTTTGGTATAATTTGCTTATTTATCTCTCTGGTCCTGGTTTTTTCCTCTTTAGGGAGTTCATTTGTGACTTGTTCATTTTCCTTTTCTAAGATAGCACTAAGTATTCTATTTACTGTTGTTATTCTGGGTAATTTGTTTATTTAAAAAAAGATTTGTCCATTTCATTTAGATTGTCAGTTTTACTGATTATCCTGTACATATTTTGCTAGCATGTAGCTCTTCACATTTTACTACCATTAGACTGTGACTTCATTGAGAACAGGGATTATTTTTTACCTTTCTTTGTATCACCAGTGCTAAGCACCCTGCCTAGAACATAATACACATTTAATAAATGCTTTTTGATTACTTCTTATTTATTGCATTATCCATCTGCAATGCAAAATAACAGCATTTTATTTATCTATTAATGGATTACAAATATCTTTAGATGGGCAGACAATGCTTTTCCCCATTGTATTATTTACAAATGCAAATATTTGAAGCTATTTTGCATATGATTAATTCACCAATCATTTCTACAATATCAGTATTTACAGGATAAATATTTTTTTCTCCTGCTGAATAAGAATTTTTTCAAATTTTTACTTACCATTTTTGTAAGCAACCTTGTAAAATGCACCAAATCTATTGTCATTGAAAATTGGGTTTTTTAAACAGTTTATTTTTGTTTATTGAAAATACATAATTTCTTTGAAAAAGTTATCTTGCCAATGTATTCCCCATATACACATTCAAAATGTTGTAGTTTATTAGCTTTCATGCTACCTGTACTTAGAACATCCATACAAAGGAAATTCAATGTTTTTGTTTTGTTTTGTGTTCTTTTTCCATTGCTAAAAGCACTTATGAATCCCAAGAATAAATATAGGGAATCATATGTCCTAGATTGAGGCTCTTTACTTTGTTTTTTTTTTCTCTGTTCCCCGTACTTAAACTGTCTGAATTATATTTGTGATATTTTAACTGCTCAGAGATATCATGAGCCTAAACTAAAGGATGGTGACTATGACATAGGGTACCTATCTTGAGATTCATAATCTCTTACACAAATCTGACTCCTTTTTAACTTTGCATAAACCTTATTACATACTTGCTGTGCTGAAATTACTGTCACTTGGAACAAGCTCTGGTTAATTTTATTTTTGTTGATTGAACTTGTTTACATTAGACACAGTGAATGCATCATATGCAGGAGTTGTGGAGGCAATTTATCCAATAATGGTGGTTATAGCTTTGGGCCCACCTGAAAGGATCTTAAAACTAAAAGGAAAGAAGATGGGAGAGAGTGGGAAAATGAGACTCAGAGCTTGAAATCTATGGCCTAGATGATTTTCAGAGTACCTTTACACTCTAAATACATTGATCATTTGATCTACTGGCACTTTCTTGGAATTTATTGTCAACAAAATCTCAATTACATCTCTTTATGTCTTCTTATAGACCATTAAAGCCTTAGAGATTAATTCTCCTTTAATTTCTCTCAATTGAGCAGATAGTGATCTTGTAGTATACTCCTGGCACTAGAGGAATGAGAGACAAAGAATACAATGAATAAAGATAGGTCTTTGCCCTAAAGGAATTTACAATTGAAAAGAGAGCAGAATTAAAAACTAGTAAAAAGAAAAAAATAGACAAATGAAAACAAAATCTAAGAAAGTGAAGTAGGGAGTGCTCAGAAGTATTACAGGCTAGAGAGAAAGAAACCAATGACTTTGACCCTTAGTTAAGTAAAGGCTAAATCGACTGTCCATCATTTCTTTAAATATTGTATCTTGTTTTTTTCATATTAAGAACCGCAAAGTACATTACACTGACCTTTCCCTGGTAAATCAATTCATATTTTCATCACTGATATTTAGCATTTGTAAGGTCTATTTACATTCTTCAAAGTTCTTTACAATCACTTTAATTGGTTATTTTCTACATGCCAGGTGAGATAAGTCTCTTACACAGGTCAGTTTTATAACCTTCTATGTAAATATATTGTGCTTCCAAGGAAACCAGAATACAAATGATTAGTGTCTGAAAAACATTTCAACAGGAAGAATAAAAGGATGAAGTTGTTGGTATAGATTTAGGTCCTCAAGTTATGAAGTCTTAAGGACTAGCTAATTAAGGCTATATGTTCTAACATCTCTCTTCCTGGCTTTTGTTTGTTTCCTTACTTTATTTATTTACTTATTCAAGCATTCATTCATTATTTTTTTTCTTAATACTATAAACTGACTTGGGGTATTTAATTAATCAATAGTGATTATGGTGAATTTTTTTTTTTTTTTTTTTTGCTTTTTGGAGGGAGGAAGGCTGGACAATTGGGATTAAGTGACTTCCCCAAGGTCACACAGCTTGGGTCCAAATTTGAACTCAGGTCCTCCTGACTCCAGGGCTGGTGCTCATTCACTGCCCCACCTAGCTGCTCCAATTACAGTGAATTCTTATTCAAGTGATTCTGATAATTCAGTGTTTGGGTTACTGTTGATTAATCATAATACTGCTCTGCCTTTGAAGGTAGATATCTAGGTACGGTAACCAACTTGCCTTTCTACATGTAAATCACTAGTTTGTTGTTCAGTCATGTCTGACTCTTCATGACCCTATTTGGGATTTTCTTGGCAAAGATACTGGAGTGATTTTCCCTTTCCATCTCCAGCTTATTTTACAGATGACATACTGAAGCACAAAGGGCTAAATGACTTGCCCAGAGTTACATGGCTAGTAAGTGTCTAAAGGCAGATTTGAACTCATAAAGATGAGTCTTCCTGACTTGAGTCCCAGCACTCTATACACTGTGCTACCTTGCTGGCCTCCCTTCTACAAAAAGTCACAGAGATGGTATACTTGCTTGCTCTCCTTACATTCCTTTCTTATAGAATGAAATATGAAAGAGGGAAGGAAACTTAAAAGGAGTGATCAGAAAGGTAGGAAGATATCTAGGAGAGAAAACTCAGCAAATCCTTGGCTTAGTTGCTCTGTCTAAAGCTACAGACCAGAACCCCATCCACTATCTCAATTTATGAGCTACTTTCTTTATTTCTTCCATAAAGGATCAGCTCAAAGTGCCTGAGGCTTTTCTTTATTAACTTTTTAAGTATGCCAGAAGTATAAATATACTTGAGTTGTTGATCTGTTATCCCACAGTCTGACATGCAACCATTCTATCTCCTTTTTCAGTAATCCACATCCTTGATGATCTTTTTTTATGCCACTTCCAGCCTGAAAGCTGTTGCTAGAACTATGCTCTGGCCTACCTCACAGTACCATGTGTCTTTTTTTCCATTTTTTCCCTGGGTAGAAATGCTGGTATCCTTCTAAAGACAATGGTTAAGTCTCACTGAAACTTTTGAGATTTTTGCAATCAGAAAAATCTCATTTGTATTTTGAGAACATCAGCATAGATAGGGTATTCTCCTCTTCATTCTCTACACAGGAGGATCTCCACTGAATTCCTGAACACTTTAGGTAAATTTATATCTCCTTGCTGTGAACTTTGCTTAAAATTGAAAACGTTTATCTTTTAACAAAGCTTTATACATAAACTGAGGAAGACTGGAAAAGCAATCTAAATATCTTACAATTAATGAAATATATTAAAGAACTCTGAAGTATAGCAGGGAATGGCCATACAATGAATAACTCTATTATACTTAATTATGATCCATTACTCTATTAGAAATTTTGCTTCAAGAGTCAAATGATACAACTCACTAATAATGTCTATACTCCTGAAAGTACTTAGCAAACCTAAAAGTGCTAGACAAATGTGAGTTGTTTTTAGTATTATTTTCAACAAATCCATTTCTTGTTCTTTTTCTGGCACTGGAAATATACTAACATACAGATAGAATAGGCAGCCACCAAAAGGTCATCATTTAAAAAGTAAACTGCCATTTTGGTTGAAATTCTCTTAGTTATTCCATTAGTTAAAAGGTAGGAATATCCCCTATTATATGCAAATATATTTGGGAAAAATTTTTAAATGAAATAATTACTTACATTCAATAGAATATGAGATACTTGTAAGAAGCTACAGAACATGGTGGTTAGAGTTCTGGGTCTTGAGAAAGACCTCAGCTCAAATTTGCCCTCAGATACATGCTAATGTGTGACTCTGGACAAAGTACTTAATCTCTACCTCAATTTCCTCAACTGCAAAATTGGGATCATAATAGTCCCTGCCTCATATTATTGTTGTGAGCATCAAATAAAATATTTTTAATGCAAGATTGGCTACAGACTAAGTGCTTAATAAAAGCTTCATCCTTTCCCTTCTGCACTACCTCTTTTCTTGTCTTTTCATCTTCAGTGTCTGGCACAGGTCCTGACACAAAGTAAGTCTTAAAATTTTGTATTTGCATCCCTAGCATTTAATAGAATTCTTGGCATATACTAAATGCTTGATAATGTTTTGGACACATGAATGAATGAATGAATATTTTGTTGGATCACCTGTTCTCAGACATAACAATTCCAGTACTTTCCATCTCATGCAGTTCCTGTCCATATATTTCCATATTTTTCCACATATGATCCCTCAAAAGGACTAGTAAGATTCCTTTAATTCTAATGGTTAGCATTGTAATAATTGGCAATGAAAATAATAATGATTATATTGCCAATGACAATGAGATAAGAGCACCTTGCTGGCCTTGACAAGTTCTTCTCACTGTGTTTCAAAACAACTGTCGAATATGATTGTTGAACCATTTTCTGAAAGATCATGGCGAATGAGAGAAAATACAGGTGAATTGTGGAAGTGGCAACACAAAATATGGGAGAGTTTATGAGCTAAAATTCAGCAAATAACAATTCCTGGTAAAATTATAGAATGTATTGTTAAAGTGTTGGTTAGTGCATGCATCATAGACACAGAGAGATCCTTTACACCTTGCCCTCTCAGTCATTTACATGTCTATGAATATATGGTTTTCTGTAGAAAACATTATTTTCTAAATCTTAACACTTGCATGTGTTTTTCATCAAGGATATCAAAAAAACAGAAAAAGAAAACTAATCAAATAAAACCATATCTAAGTTGTTTTATTAAATGAGTTTCAATTACTCATAAGGCCTTGTATTAACTGAATGACAGGTGTGTTTTGATGGAGCAAAAGATGTAGACAATGGGGACCAATTAAGAGGTCTTAGCAACTACAGGAAACTGTGGAAGGGGCATATAGATACACCAGAGTCAAATAAGCTACAGTTCTGCCTGGGGCTAGCCTTGTCCTCTTCTACCTGGATCAGAGCTTCCAACAAGTAATTCACATTTACTGAATTACGTTCACTTTTGCTTGCAAACTCGGGTATGGCTCTTAATGAACAATAAACTTACTAGAATACAGGCAGCCTTTCAGGGAGGTACAGAGCCTGAATAACACATTCTAAAAGTTGATTAGCCCTAGAATAACGAAAAACAAGTTTTGTTTTACCCATTTCTCAGATTAGGAAGTTGCTGATTATACCCCTTATATGTTCACTTAGAAAATTTACAATATTTAGAATATGATAAAAACATATACCTTTCATAAGCATACATATTCTCTTAATACCTCCTCAGGTCTTCCATATGTAAAATAGCAGCAACATTAATGCAAGCAAACAGATCATATTTCTTGTTGAATATAATGTCTATTTCTTATACATTAATTGCATTGCAGAAATGAGACAGTTCAGGAAAGCTTAATACTTGATCATGTAGGTGCAGTAAAAAAGCATAGAGTTAATATTCTGGATTCATTCTTATTGAATTAGCTAGGTGCCCAAAATTAATTGATCCAGCAATTTACCACATCTCACTGAATTAAATAGGCATGTATCAAGCCAACAAATACTTAGATTATGACACATAGATGTACATATATATATTTGTATTTTATGTAGTATATATTTATAGACAAAGATGATTTAGGAATCTATGTGGATATAGATATGTAATAGCTAGATATGTAGATATTGATAAGATACTCTCAAGAGGGAAGAGAGAGAGAGAGAGAGAGAGAGAGAGAGAGAGAAGTTCAAAAAGCTATGATCTTGAGAGGCAGCACATTGTAGTTAAGTATTACATATGAAGCTAGGATTCTAGCACTGTATGCATCATTAAACAACTGTGTGACCTTGGATGAAATCTGAAAAATGCTTTTTTTCATACATTATCTCATCATATTGTTGCAATAATCCTGTGAAATAGGTTCCACATATTCTATTACCCCTGTTTTATGATGAAGAAACTAAGACTCAGAGAGGTTAATTAAGTTGCTCATAGTCATACTGTCAGAAGATGGCAGCATTTGGACCCAGATCTTCCTGCCTTGAAGTCCAGCACACCATTCATAGACTAAACCACTACTTTTATCATTCTATGCTCCCATTGGTTCACTCTCCATCAAATGTAGTTTAGAGAATAGATATAGAACAGAGGTGTCCAACACAAGATTAAGGGCCATATTGAACCTACTAAGTGTTCCCAAAACACATTAAAATGTTTCAAAAGCAAAAATATAATCGAACATAGATAATGTCAATATGTGGTTTTCTAAGTCAACGCACCTTCAAGCATTTTTTTGTATGATTTAGTTCCCCTCTTTCTATTTGGGTTTCCTTTGGGGACAAATTTCCTTGGGATATTTGAAAAGGGGAAATATCCTTTCATTATTTTGAATAAAATTGATGTCCTTGGGAAAACTCCAAGAATATTTATTGATAGACTTTTAAAAGTAAAGCTCAGGTCTATTTCCCCCATAAAATCTCCTTGACAGTGAGTTATTTTAAAGTCCCTGAATCTGTCTATTCTGAATTGCTTCACTTTTAGAAATGTGTTTAACCAATTTAAATATAATGCAGAATAATGATTTCATGAGGACTTTTGGACTAAAAATAATGACCTTAACCATATGCTTTAGTAATCTGAATGATGTACCATATAACCTTCAAGGCATGGAATGTGCACTTATTCCTTTATCTTCATATATAAAGCCTCCAGATTCTGCCTTTAATTTTACTTGAATTGGTAGTTTTGACTAAGTTGTCTTCCTTAGAAAAGTATGTTTTCAATCTTTTTGCCTCATAATTTCATTATGAAAACTGGGAATGTGAACCTCTCAAAAGTTTACTACTTAAAACAATTCATCTGCCCATGCATTTACTTTAATCTGAAATAAAAGGGAGAGAGAATTAACCCATTTGTGAGTGTTGAGTCATTCCACAAACTGCTGCTCTCAGACCTAAGAAATGCAAACGTTATCCAGGTCATCTTTTAATCAATATGGGAAGTGGGAGGTGAAAGGTAGAAGGATATAAATGAACATTCCCCGTTTGGAACTCTGATAAAAGCCATTTCATGGGCCGTGAGAGTTATAGATCATAGTTGGATGACAGTCCCACATAAAGCATTTTTATCCTTTTGGAGTGTTCATAGAGATGTGAGCTAGAGTTTGTCCTTCATGGGTATCAGGCTGCATACACACAACCAAGTACACAAATCAACAGGCACAGAGAAAAAAATACTGAAATACTGTATGTACAATAAAAATGAACAGAATATATTGTCTATATGAAGTTGTTGTGAGTTATAGTGCAGAATGAGGAATTTTGTGTCCCCAGATGTCCTGCAATAGCCTGAGATTACACTGAGCTAAGACAGAATGCCTTTCATTTTCCCTTAAGTCTTCCATTCTGGACAATTTTTCAGTTGCTGAAGGTCATGTCATTCTCCTCTGGGTCTCTCAAACCTTGGGGTAATAATCAACACATGCCCAGATATTATCTAACCTTTCCTCCCCCTTTACTACAAATGCTTGAATTTGACTCATACTTTCTGTTCGGGTACTGAGTCTTCCATTTCCTACCTTTGCCTTCTTCTTACTATGTAAAATTACTCCTTTCTTTTAAACTGTGGTCTGTAATCACTTCGTGAAGTAGATTTTTTCCTAAATATTCACACTCTTTGTCAGATATATTTGACACATTTGCTTCAAATGGTCCCTTGTCATCACTGAACATGTTTATGGTGATTTTCTTTCTCCATTTTCACACTTTGAGATTAGAATCATATTTAGAAGGGACATTAAAGATCATCTAGCTCAATCTTCAGGGCAGAGGCCTGTATATTATTTAATATCTGTCAAATATCTTGTTGTTTAATTCCAAATGACATGTTATCAAAATATACTTACACTCTCATTAAAACTGTGTTAACTTCTCCACATATTTTTTTTCTCTTCTGGGAAAGGAAAGAAACACATAGCTACAATCAAGGGGAATCACATTCAACATTTTTGTGAAACAATCTCGTACTTTGCTTACCCTTCCCCAGTTCCATATTATGGAGACATGGAACTAGATGATATTTGCAATAAAGTTCAGAGAATAAAAATATTTGCTTGAAGTAAATATTCTGATTGCCCCAGAAACAAAGATCCTCATGAAAACCAAATTAAACAATAATAGGAAAAAGAAACAAAATATTTTGAACTCCTCTTATATTCACTGTCTTCTTTCCTTTTTGTACATTTGATTTATCTAAGGCCCTATGTGTGTGAACCACATCGTTTTTATACTTTTTCTAGTGCCTTTTGTTTTTATATCAAAATCATTTCTGAATGTTTTTCATTCTCCTCTCTCTTCCCCAAGTCTCTTGTAGCAACAACAACAACAATGAAAAGTTAAGCAAAACCAACCATTACAGTGACCCTATCTAATGGGGAATACAGTATTGCTCAACCATATCACCCCATCTCTCCTACAACAACAAAAAATCAGGAGGTGCATTTCTTAATCACTTCTCTCAGACTAAACCCAGTCATCGCAACTATATAATATTCAGCTTTATTTTAGTGACCTTTTCATTTTCATCATTATTATTTTCATTTGAATATTGTTTCCATGGTTAGGTTCATTAATTTCAGAGTGTGAGATCATACTTCCCACCATCCATATTTCTCTAAATTTTTCATATTCATAATTTATATGGTGTGATGAAATTCTATTATAGTTAATAGACATAGTATGTTTAGACACTCTCCAGTTGCAACCCGTGTACTCCTAACTCTAGGCTTCTACTACTGATCCTACCAAGTTGTACCAACAGTTGGAAAGAGAGAGATCCTTTCATTACACAAGTTACAAATTGGCACTCACAATACAACTGAGTCCATACCACCTAGATTGCTATTCTCTCAGTTAGATAGTGGCTTTAGTGTGAACATATATTGAGAAATTGGTTCTCCCTCCTTATTCAAGAGATTAATTTATTCAGCTGTCATCCAAAAATTATTTGGTGAGATTTTTCTTTCACCTTTATATAGCAACATAATAGCATTACACTTATTTCTAATGGCACTCTTATTGATCAAGTGTTGAATGATATTCTTTCTTTCAGCATCTCAAATGCTGTTGATAGACACTTTATGTTTATTCGTTTGTATATAATCCATCTTATGGAATCCCCACTGGCAATATATGAGACAAATGATTCTATCTGTCAGCTCACAGTCCTTCAGTGTGCATATCCAAAGCTAAGTATGAGCAAGACTTATTGGTGATATGGGTTTTCCTTTCAGGTATCATAAAAAAGCTATTTATTGGTAAGTTGGTCACATGGATAAATCATTCAGGAAACTCACTGAAGAAGAACTTCATTTTTAGGGTCTGCTATGGATAAATGAAAGTAAGACAAATTAAAAACATATAGAAGTTTTTAATTAGGGTAGGACACTTATAATCAGACCAAAATTTTCCTGCCAAAGAAGTCAAGGAATTTCAGTAGCTTTAGAAAGGCAACAAGGTAAAATGGATATAGTGTTGGACTTGAACTCAGGAAGGACCTGGATTTAAATCTCACCTCTAAAACTTACTAGTTATATCATTATGAGTCAGGGGAGGGGGCGTACTCTATTTGATTTTTCCTGGCCAGTTTCCATATCTGAAATATTAGTAGCTCCTACCTCACATGGTTACTATAAAGATGAAGCAAGATTGTATATGTAAAGCATTTTGAAAACTTTGAAGAGTTTTCTAAAATCATGGTATTATTATTATAGTTTTTAACTGATACTGGCAAAATTACTGTTTCAAGGAAAGGCAATTTTGAAACCTGAAAATCAAGTGCAATTAGAAAATATGCCTTGTATAATCAAGTCAATTCATTCTGTTCTTATTATGGGTTCTGTGCTTATTAGGACACTGTGCTAAGCACCAAAAATACAAAAAGGGGGAACCACCATGCCTTTTCATAAGTAACTTACATTCTGATGAGGGAGACGTGTAAAATTTATGTAGATGTAAAATATATACAATGCAGATAGAAGGCACTCTAGGAAGGGAAAATATTATTAGTTGGGTGACTGAGAGGGCTTCCTTTGGGTTGCTGGAATTCAGCTTAGTCTTGAAGAAGTTCATGGAATCAAAGAAGCATTTTAAGGTATAGCTAGTGCAAAGGTGAAAAGACAGGGGATAATGTCTTGTTAGGTGAACTATAGATAGGCTGATGTTATTGGAATGTAGAATGGATAATGGAAAGTAAATTTTAAGAAAACTGGAAATATGTGAAGAGGCCAGTATGAGAAGAGTTTTAAATTTAAAAATAGAAGTAGTAGTAGTAGTAGTAGTAGTAGTAGAACTAGTCATAGTAGTAAGTATCTTGGCAAGCTAAAGTAATTATTATTATTATAATAGCTAATAATTATTATTCTTATTTTGCTAAGGAGGAAACTGAGTTGTCCCAGAGTCACACAAATATTAAATGTACAAAACAGGATTTTGATCTTGGTTTTTCTGATTTTGAATCCAGGGGCAGTGCCAAGCAGTTGCTACAAACACCAAACAAGTGAGTTTATAAGGTGAGTCATTGAGGTCATTGTATAAAATGAAGACTTAAAGACCTAGCTTCAGTGGAAGAAAACAAACAAGCAAACACCTTGACAGTTGGGTGGAATATAAAGACTTGAGACAGGAAAGCTCTTAAGAAGACTATCATGATACTCCAGTCAAGAAGTGATAAAACCCTGAACTAGGCTAGGGGTGGTGTCAGCAAAAAAAAAAAAAAAAGCGGGGGGGGAAGAAAGGGGAAGAGAGAGAGAGAGAAAGAGAGAGAGAGAGAGAGAGAGAGAGAGAATATATGAGAAATGGTATGATGGGAGATATAATGAGAATTGGAAATGGAGATTGCATTTCTAAGATAAGTGAGTGAGGAACCACAGATGACATCAAGGTTATGAGCTTTCTGTTTTGGAAGGCTTGAGTGAGAGATGCTTTTGGGTGATCCAATTTAAGATGCCTAAAAGGCAGTGGATGACAGCACTGGAACATAGAAGAGACACTAGTACTCGATAAATGGATCTGTAAATCGTTGATTTAGAAATGATCATTGAACCCATGAAAACTGATGAGATCACTAAGCAAGAGATTATAGAAAGAAAAGAATGCACAGAAAAGATCCTTAGAGACAGCTCTGAATTGTGAGTGTGATTTACAGGAAGAGTCAGCAAAGAAGACTGAGGTGGTCAGAGAATCAGAAGAGTTCCTGAAGATCTTGTAAGGAGAAAGGATCCAGAAGCTGATGATGATCAAAAGTGTCAAATGTTAAAGTGAGAGATCAGTAATTATGAAGATTGAGAAAATATAAGCTGTTGCAAATTTGAAGAGCATTGGCAACTGTGAAAATGGAAGTTTCAGTGGAACGATGGGATCAGAAGTTGGATTGTAGAAAATTTTTAAGAGAGAAAGGCGAGAGGTAGTACAGATACCTAGTACAATATAAAGAGGGCTTTTTCAAGGATCCTAGCTATAAAAGAGAGGAGAGATATAGGTTGTTAGCAGCCAGGGTAGAGAGGTATGAGTAAAAGTTTTTATTTTAAATATAGGGACACATGAGCTTGTTTTGTAAGTTACAGAGAAGGAGCCAGTAGAAAAGGAAAGAAAGCATGGGAATGAGAGGGGTGGCAATCTGTGTGGGATAGTATGAAAATGAAGGAATGAAGTAGGAGTTAGTAGATAGAGTATCCGAAGTGAGGTAAGGAAGATGGCAGAAGTGAAAGTTCTTCATAAATAACCTTTGTTTTTTGTTGTTGGCTTTTTTTAGTGAAGTAAAACAAATTTCTTGGCTGAGAACTGGGGGAGCGAGAAGGACAGTGCCTTGGAGGGAGCTTGAGCAGAGAAAATGACAAAAAATTGCTTTGTTTCTATCATAGCATCTAACTGTTCAGAGAATGACTACCTAACCTTTAGATGAAATCCGAATGGACTTTACATGTAGTTTTGTTTTCATGGATGGCAGGCAAATTAAGATGGTTTGATGTGGTTGAGAAATAGATATGATTTGTTTAGACACTTGTCTGGGTTCAAACTTATCCCTAAGTGGACTTATGAAACTTTGAGTCCTACTGCATTAAGCACTATCTTAAATGCCAGACACACAAAGAAATTAAAGACATGACACATCTCTCAAGATACTTCCAAGCTATAAGGGAGAGGAAAAGAGAAAGGAGGTGGAGGGAGGGGAAGAAGGACAGAAGAGAGAATCTATTAAGTGATTACTACGTGTTAGCATCAAGAAGGAAACAGTATCTGCCAAGATACAAAATCTCTAGGGTCATGTGGTCAGAGACTACCGAACAATAATGTGTGAGGCATGTTATTAGGTGCTGGGAATATATGCAAAAGCAAATGAAATGGTCCTCAAGGAGGTTACATTATAATGAAGAAGAATAATGCATTAATACAATAAGGGTTAAATATAACTGTGGAAGGGTAAAGAATACCTGCATTGGGGCATGACTGGGAGATAGCAGGAAGTAGCCTGATGGAGTGGTTTTCTGTTAGATAAGGCAAAAAAAAAAAAATCACCTATCAAACTTGGTATAATTTCCTGTTTCTTTCTGGTGGAGTGGAGGTAGAGATGGAGATGGAGAGTGAGACCATGACTGGGAGTTTTAGGTTCAAAAATATTAATAACAATAGAAGCCAGCCAAAGCTAAGAAGCACGTATATATAGTACATGCAAAAATCATTGCAAAGGGTTGTTTGGTCGTTTATTCTCTCTATCTCAGATCAGAATCAGTTTGTCCTTTAGTTTTGACTTGTTTGAAAATTAATTTGTTTAGCTTGAGTTGGGCTTATTGTTTTTAAAGGATTTTTCTAACCACAACTAGAGAACATAGCTGAAATTAAGATCATATGTGGTCATTCAAATATAAGGACAACTTATTTGCAAAAAAAAAAAGTGTCTTTAGTTGAGTCATACATACACAAGGCAAAAGTTATATTAAAAGTCCTAAGTAAAAATTTTGACAAAGACTTTTTTCCTCCTTTCCTTTATTTTTATTCATAAATAACTTCAACTGAGGTTAAATGATCCCAAAGGACAATGAGTTAGAAGATTTATTAAATAAATCAAAAAAGTGAATCCAGTTACAATTACTAAGCAACTTCTACATGATAAGTATTGTTCTAAGTGATTGGGAATCAGATATGGAATAAGATACTGTTCCTGCCCTTAAAGAAGCTTTCAATCTAATAATTAAACATGGAAATTTCCTTAAGTATGGCTCTAGGATCAGATGGCAGAAATATACTTTCTTAGACAACAAGAGTGATTGAAATAATAGATAGAAAGGCAAAAATATGAGAAGGCTTATTTGAAAACAGAGCACTGGATTGAGAAATAGAAGAGCTGGATTTAAAACCCACTTCAGAGCTGTGTAATAAGTAGCAATACTGCCAACTAATCTCTCAAGGCCTGATTTTCTTTATCTATGAAATCTTTATCTATAAAACAAGGAATGTGGACCAAACAATATCTAAGGCCCTTCCTTCTGAAGTTCTATGATTCTGTGATTCCGACTGGAAATGAGGGACTTTGGTCCTAGTGCCAATTAGAAGGACTGATTTTTAAACACTCTTGTTCTGAGGCTAAAAAAGGAAAGAGATTGATTTTATGAAGGTCTCTTGAAATTTCAAGGTGCTAATTGTTTTCGTCATTAGTTTACAAATTCATGTCTTGGGTTTTAAAAAAAAGTTTAGCAAGACGTTTTTAAAACCACTATCCATTCTCTTCACTTCCCTTTCGCATCACTGTAGTCATTCATTGACATATCTGAGGGCCTTCCCAGTTTTTCCTTCCCATAAACTGTGTGGAGATTGCTTGGATAGAATTTACACCTAAGAATGCAGCCATATCTTTTCTGATTTAAGGATGTTTTATTTTTCAATATTTTAGATGCCTATGCCTCAGGATGTTACTAGCCATTCTATTTTCTGATAAACCTACTTAGCTTCAAGGATAAAGTGTAAGAAGAAAGAGGTTTTAAAAAAGAATGAATAGGGAATAATATAAATTTTTAAAAATCTAAGCAGTTTACCTAATGAAAGTAAAGGCATATATGGCAGACGTGGGGTTATTCTTATTAGGAAAGAAGCTGGAGATGCCATAATTAGCATTAGTAAGAATGATGTATGATCTTGAAGTAGTTAGAAAGAACCTTTAGAAAGAAAATAAATCTCTTTAAAAATATTTCTTTGTAGTCATAAAGCTTAAAATTGTACAAATGGATTTTCTGGAAATATTCCCAGGCTAAGACTTTGTAGAGGGAGTTCTAAACCTAGGCTATTTTTTTTTAATTTCCTAGTTACCAACCACAGATAAAAATAGGCATAATATTTGAATGACAAGTCTTTAATTCTACAGTTTTGCTAATGGAAATAAAGAAGGCTCAAGCAATTCCTACTAATTTATATTTCAGGTTGCTCATATATTTAATATATGCAATCAATGAACAAGATAAATAAATTATTGAACAAGATAAATGTGAATGGCTAAGGTAGATAAGTTCTGTGAGTTATTTAACTTCTCTGAGGTTCAGTTTTCTCATCTCTACAATGTGGACAATGCTATTTGTCCTCTCTATCTTATTGGATCATTATGAGGAATAATTTTTCAAACTTTGCAATTCTATAAAAATAGGTACTAAGGGGAAAGAGAAGAGTCAATGGGAATGCTTGCCTGTGTTTTTTCTAGGTTGTTAAGATTTGGAGTCATATTTTTCCTACACAAAACAGTCCCCCAAATTAATATGTTAAAATGCTTTATCACTGAAAAAGAATTGGAAATTATATTACCTGGTCTGTTCACTTTCTAACTATTTTGCAATTAGACAAAAGGAGAATCATAACAGAACGTTTCTAGCAAGCACTAAAGAATTTTTAAGGTTCCTGTGCGTATCACTTTACAAATCTTAAAATCATTATATAAATGCTACTTATTACTTTTTTCCTTTACTTTTTTTTTTGGAGAGCAATTGGGGTTAAGTGACTTGCCCAAGGTCACACGGTTAGGTTTGTGTCTGTGTGTGTGCATGTTGTGTCTGAGGCCAGATTTGAAGTCAGGTACTCCTGACTCCAAGGCCGGTGCTCTATTCACTGGGCCACCTAGCCGCCCCAATGCTGCTTATTACTGTTGTCATTTTATGGCTCATATTCTTCAAATATGATAAATAATCAAGAAGAGTTAAATTAAATTAACTGTCACCTCACTACTTATTGATTCCTGGCAATATGACTTCCCTCTCAACCACTCTGCAAAAATTGATGTTTTTAACAGTCATAAATACCTTTTTTCTTTCAAAATCTAATGGTTTCATTTGCATTACATTCTCTTCAGCATTTGACATGTTGTACAACCATCCTCTGGATACTCCTGTTGAAGGAAGACTACAGGCCCAAAAGAGGGATCTTAAATGAAACAGAGTCTATTCACAAATTACAAAACATTTGTTGTCTGAGAAGAGATTGTAAGAGAAAACTTGCAAGGGAGGAGAGATAGAGATAGACAGAAACACAGAGAGAGAGACAGAGTGAGAAACAAAGAGAGACAGAGAGACAGAGACAGGGAGGAGTTCTCAGCTGCTCAAAGGGTGTGGAGAAAAGGGTGAGATATTAATAGTTTCCAAGGGATTTGGGGCACGGAGTGTGGATTAAGGAAAGGGACTTCTTTAGACACAATAAGTCAAAGAGCAAGATGTTTAGAAAGCTCCAAACAATGTCTTGATTCTGTGGTTGCAGTTTAAAGTTGCCCCTGAGCTGGTCAAGGCTGGTTCTGAGGTTTCTGGAAGCTATAGGCATCTCCAAATTCAGCCAGAGTTCACTCACAAAAGATCACTGATAGCTCTGTTATTCACAAGTCCTTCTGAATGGCTGGTTGTTGTATTACTCCAGTGCTCTGCTCCCCCTTAAAGAAGGGAAGCTCACACATATCTATAGTAATTGCAAAGCCTGTGTTGACTCTTTGTGCTCACTTGGTTTCCAAGACACCCACTTGGTTTGGTCCTTTCCCCATCTATGGCATTGTTCCTTGTTTGCTTTATTGTCCCCCCTTCCATTCCACAGTCCTTTAAATTACATGTTTTTTTCTAGTCTTAGACAGTCCTTTGTCCCCTTGTTCAGAGAAATATTCATCCAGATTAACAAATCTTTGCTAAGAGAGGTAAAAATCAAGTTAGTAACTTAAAACAACCCTGACATTTGAGTTTGAGTGTAAGAGAATGGTAGAATTTGTGTAACCCATCGTAAAAGAATTAGAAGAGGAGTACACCAGGCAGATTGTAGAAGACTTAGAATGAGGACAGGGTCTGCAGATAAGAGTTTACCTTTGATAATGATGATGAACTGTTTACTCGATTTGTAAAAGAAAGAATAAGTTAATTTTTGCTACCCCCCCTAAAAATGGGATAATGGTAAGACTTGGTGGGAAGATGACCATACTTCTGCTTTATAAAATGAAATTACTGTCAAGTATTAATCCCATGCTATTAAATCCTTTATCAGGAGATATGATGGCAATAATAACAAACATAATATCTAGAAATTAAAGCCTACCAATTTCAAACTGTTTAATAGGCTTACAAAAATCTAATTAGCTACTCACCAGGACTTTTTTTTTTCCATATGAATATCATATGCTTGGCAGCGAAAATCATCAGTATGGAACCATAGTTGTTGTTGTTTTTTAATTTCCTATTTTCTTCATTTTAAGATTATTGGTATTAATCAACAGCATGTATTTACTGCTCATTTGCATGTAGTATTGCACATTCAAGGCACTGTGCAAAATGAGCTTGGCCCATGTTGATGTCCTGAAGGCATATTATCAGAAAAGATCAGCAATCAGACAGAGCTATCCCTATGGGATGCCCTCAAGCTAATTATGCATTATACCCATGACTCCATACATACTCACACAAATATACATTTGAAAAAATGTACAGGCAAAAAGGAGATGGACAAGACTATAAGGAGAGGGAAGGAAGAAGGAGATGGGCTTTTACCTTCAAGATTCTGGGATTTAGAGAAAGATCACATTTATGCAAATTACCCAGTACTATCACTTAAGAGGGAAGTGGGGGATATGACAACAATAATCAGAACATTTATATTGGGTATTACAGTCTATAAACATTATCTAATTTTATCCTAACAACCCTAAGAAGAAGATAATATTATTGTTCCCATTTTAGAGATAAAGAAACTGAAGTACAGGGAAGTTAAGTGATTTGTCCAGGGTCACACGACTTAACTGCAAGATATGCCACCTCTGGAGATATTTTATACTCTTACCTGTTTCCAACTTTTTTTCTTCCTATCCATCAAGAAAGATAATATAATAATGGAAAGTGAACCATGGAATACAAGTGACCTAGTTTCAGGTCCAACCACTGCCACTGCCAGCTATGTGACATAGGCAAGCCCCTATTTCTCTAGGTCTCAGTTTCCTCACCTGTAAAAGGGTGCTAGATTACATGATCCCTAAGGGTGTTTTTGACATTAGTAATCTATGAATATTTTACCTAGTCTACAACTGAACAGTCTATTTCAGGAAGTAATGAGTTTCTAGAGGTCATCAAGCTAAGAATTTAGGAACATTTTAGAGACTGTTGGGAATATTAATGTTACAGAAACAAGTTAAGTTAGATGATCTCTAGGGTCTTCCCATCCACAAGATTCTTCATTTTCTGACCTATTTGCTGCTCCTCATACTTAGAAATTGTATGTGTGTGAATGTGTGTGTTAGTTTTAACTTAGAACTCTTTCAATCCATTTCCCCTGTGGAAAACAAAGCAGGTTCTCTATCTTCCCTTAATCAATTCTCTCTAAAATAACTCTCTTAGATTTTCAATAATAATAATAAGATTCCTAAGAACAAAAGAAAAACACGTACAGGTTTAAAGGAAAAGACAAAAAAAAAATTGGAAGTTCCAAAATGATAGTTTCTACTAATAGGAGTAGAGAGTACTCATTTTATATGAAAATAAGAATCGACATCATCCTTAGTCTTTCTTAGTCAACTGATTCATTGATGTTATTTTTTTACTTCCTCTCTCTGGAGTCAGATTGGACCCAGTCTTGCTGGGTTGAATACTAGTTCAATTGGGCTCCCAGGTTCTAAGCCAAAATTAGATTTGAATACAGCATAGTGTGGAGGAAAGAGCTGCTGGATTTAGAGTCAGGAACATGGGTTGAAATCCTGGTCCCTCCAACACCATTTAGCTGTATGATCGTTAGCAAGTTACCTATTTTCCTTGAGCCTCAGTCACATAATTTGCTATAAAGAGACAAGAATACTATCTATCTCATATGTTCATTGGAGGGGAGCAATGAGTAAAACATCATCATCGTCTAAAATGTGACTTAGCCAGGTTGCTAGGGTTTTGAACCCCTTCTGGAAGCTACTTCCTCATTCTCACTTAATGAAGGCATTTCTCTACCTGGTCTCTTCTGATTATATCAATTTTCTAGGGCCATTTTAAACTGATTTTGTTTTAGCGGCCTCCACTTTTCTGGGACATTTTCATATCTAAAGCCCCTCGGAAGGTTTACACTGACTCTAGCATTTTGAAAAAAAAGTAAAGAAAGGCAATTCCTGATATGAGGCCCCAAAATTTCATTTATTGATTTATTCTTTTTGCATGATCTCAAAGCGATTCCCTTAGTCATTACTGCTTGTTTTAATAACTCCAACTTCAAAATAGTCTCTCAGATCTTTGACCCATTCCTCTCTACCTTGTTCAGTTTTCTATAATCAGTTAATTAGCCATTTCTTTAATTGCTTCTACTCTTATGTTGAACTTCAGTACCTTCATTTCATAATCTAACCTAGTAACTTGGTGTTATTATCTAGTTCCATCTTACAAGCCTTATGCCACAATGGCCACGTAATTAAGATGTCAACCATGATCTCCAAGGGTTTGTTTCCTCCCAGGCCATCTCCTGTAAGAGGCATAAGCAAATCCCCTTCTTTTGATGTTTCAAAGCTTGCCTCCTTCCCCTACTTGGGCCTTTCCTGATTTCATTTCGAGGTATGTTGAACTCAATGAATATCATGTTATAATTTTCCTGTATTATGCCACCAGCCTTTCAAATCTCTTCATCCATATTTCTTTATCACTTGAATACCCTTCTCTCCCCCAACCAATGTCCCATTCCACCATGGCTTTACCAATTACTGGCAACACTTTTAATAGGGATATTTTGCATTAGCTTTTCTTACTATGAGTTGCAAGCAACATTTATCTCCCTCTTACCCCAGTCACTATGCAGTAGCTAATGAAAAACAGCAAGATTTCTTTTTCAACCTTCTACCCTTTAAAACCAAGAGCTCCCCGTGCTAGGAAGTTTCCACCTATGTATCATTACTTCTATCAGTAAAACATTAATATACCTTTTTATTTTTTTTAAGGATCAATTTGTATAATAGTTCTAGGGAGGAAAAAGAGATCACTAGAGTTACATATTAGGAGTATCATGTTTTCTCTTATTTGAGATGGGATATTATGTTTTTGTTTGTTTGTTTTTAGGATTTTATTGCAGTGACAAGCATTTCAAATAATCCATTAACTTCTCTAGTTCCAGATTTCTAGCACCTCTCCTAAGGCAAGTTGAACAGCTCAGCTCATCCTCAAAATTATTTCTCCTGTCTGATTTTACACACCAAGGAAAGCAATGAGTACAAATAATCTATAGAAACAAGACTCATCCTCATCAATGCCAGATGCCAACAATTCTTCTCAGGCTTGTTACTCAGATATAGATGTCAGTGACTCTACAAGTGCCATGGCAGTTATCAGAAAAATTGATAAAGGCTCCATAAGACAGCCAGTCCAGGGTTTGTTTTAATAGCTCTGTATTTTGCTTTCCTATTTGCTTATACTTAATAATACACAGATAGCTTGGATAGATTTTGTTCTGCAGAGTTTAAGAGTAATATCATTTCTCTGAATCACTGAAAATAAATCTATACTTGTTGTCTCGAAGAATTTACCATCTGGAGATCAAGGCAGCACGAAGGTGAAAAGAGACAATCTCAGAAATGGCATTTTAAATGTTATTGAACAAAAATGTGCGATAGCCTGAGAAGAGGTAGACATTCAAGAGTCTCATCCCTACATATTTAGAAACAATAAACAATCTGTTCAGATAGTCTGCTGTTAGTACTAGAATAATACTTGATCTATTCCATTCAAAAACTAAGACCTATGGTAAAAATCAGTCTTCAGACTCAGAAAGAACCCAGTCATCTGTCACTATCAATGCTCATTATGCTATATCTAACAATTTTAATTATCATATTAAATTAATAAATCAAGTTTAATTATCATATAAAAGCTATACATCCCTCTTTCAAGTCATGCATTTTTCTCCTCTTCCTATTATTCTTTAAGGATTTTTTTGGATGACTCCAAATCATCCTTACTTACTCAAGGTAGCTCTCTGAATTCATCTTGCTTCACTTTCAGGATTACTCTGTACCCAAGAATTATCCTGATGTATTTTAATTTGTTACTATGTAAGAAAAGTGATGGCAGAAACACAGCTAGGCAAGAAGAAGAAAAATCAACATGTCCACTGGACTTAGATTTTATGCTTGCTCAGATTCATTTCCAAGGCAAGATCTACAGTGTTTAGGGAACTCTGAAAAAGTAAAGGTAGCTTATACTCACAAACTCACAAATTTCTGTGAAACTGGTTTGAGGGAATCCTCCAACTCATTTTCCTCCTTTGACTCCAGACATCCCAACACACACACACACACACACACACACACACACACACACACACACACACACACACACACACACACACACACACCATGAAATGGGTTAGAATACATGGTCTCAGCTTGAACTTTCTACTCCTATGATTTTCATAGGAATTAAACAGGAGTAACAGGGAATATCTAATATTAAACCTGATGGATGATTCAAACAAAACCCTTTCCACTGGTGAGCAAGAAGTTTAGATAAAAACAAAACAAAAAGGCACTGCCTATACATGCTGGCTCTACATTCCAAACAAAACATGGAGGGAAGGACCCTTTTTTGTCAGGCAGCCAGTCAATAATTTACTATGTTGCCAGACACTGGACTAAGCTGGAAATATAAAGAAAGACAAAAATATAATTTCCTGCCTGGAAGGAGGTAACATTCTAATTAGGAGAAACTATGGCACCAAGTTCTTTTCCTATTATAGTCGAGGTTCAGAGAAAAGAAAAATATTTCCAAAATGGGGGAAAAATAAAACAAAAAAACAGATAACAGTTCTTTGAATAGTCTGGTATGTAAAGGGCTTGCCTCCCTGAAAAAGCAGAAGTTTAAACTTTTAGACTAAAATATGGCAGAGGCCACTCTTCTTTTATGATAAGAGGTAATACCTTGACTGAGAACACCTGCCAAAACTAAAATAAAGAGAACAAAGAGGTACCCCACAACCATATACCCAGAAGAATCTCTCAGGGCTGAGCAACAACAACCCATGAGCCAGTGGAGTGGACCCACTGAATATCCTGAATCTGGTTTGGCTCTGAGGGGGGTGAGGGGTAGAGCCAATGAGAAAACCCACCATTTGTGGGTAATCAGGGTACAACAATGATTAACTATATTTAGTTGTATGAAACTATTTGTTTTTAATTTGAAATATATCCTATTAAGAAGAAAATGTAGACTTAGGTAGATGTCGATAACAGTGACATCTTACAGGATTCATTACAAATAAATAGTTCAAGGAGTATTATAGAAAGCTGAGACAAAAAAATCTAACAATTAACAATAAGATTAGGAGTGTAATTTTATTCCTGAAACACAAAGTGATTCTTTTAAGCCATAATAGAAAGGTTTGTTCAGTTTTTAATGTCTACATGAATATGATTCTTCTAGATATTCAAATTATCAAACATGTCAGTGTTATAGCAAGAAAAGGAAATCGGCAGAGATGATCATATCAAAGACATTAAGATTACTAAAGATAAAGTCAATGTCATTCAAAGGCATAGTGCTATGCATTAGCATGAATGGGACCATTTTCTTCTGTAAACCTTAAATCTTCTCCTTCTTTTACACCTTTTATTTCTCAAAGGAAAGAGGTTTGGATGGTAGCTAATCAAAAATTTATTTTAATAAAGGGGGTCAAGAAATGATTTTTTTCCCCCTGATCAAAAGGTACTGGAAACATAATCTAGGACTAACTGTAGCTTTTGAATAAATTCCTGCCTGAGGCTGTTTCTAACACAGCTGCCTTCCCTTCAGAAGGATTGCAAGATAAGCTAAATAGACTATTAAAGAAAGTAGGTAGGTGTGGTTAGGTCCACGTGGCCTGACTTTCAAGTTTCCAGACAGCCATAATATACTGAGTTTAACAAATTATAGCAAAGTCTTTCAACAAGCTCATAACCTTCACATTATAGGTTTGGTTGATACTTGTTTTGGCTTTCAATTATTTCTGCCTGTGACCTCAAATCCTACTACTACACTCTTTATATACTCCTTTGCCTCTAGCCTTTCTAAAGCTCCTGTAAAACTTGCTGTTGATCTCTTATTCTACATGCTATCAATCCACTCTTCGCTCATGGCCCTTTCTTAGTGAAATTATTCATTTATTTTTTCACTATTTGTCTAAATGACTACCCTTTCTAATCTTGAAACCATAGTATCTTAAGTCATCTTAAGCTGTTGCTGCAGAACATTGCCCAACAAGTATCTTAAATTTGGTGTAATGTTTTTGCTTCTGTTTTTGTTTTGTTGTTGGCAAGGTGGGTTGGGACAAAGAGAAGAAATCACTTGTGAACACAGAATAACTATATTTAGTTGTATAAAACTAAATGTAGAGCTTTTTATTTGAAAAAAAAAAATATTTACTTTATCTTCCCTTCCTAACTGTAGAACCTCCCTTGTTTGGGGTCAGATTGAACAAGACAATTCCTATTGAAGTTCCTAAATATTGTTAAAGATTAAAAGTAAAAGCAGGTACATAGTCATTTAAGATTTCCAAAGCATTTTAAGTGTTATCTCATTTGATCCTCAGAATAGTCCAACAAAGTAGTTTCTTACAAATAAGGAAATTGAGGCAGAGACTTGCTCAAGGTAATAAGCATGTATTTGATGCCAGATTAAAACTCCAATCTTCCTGACTAAATCTAGCATGCTTTTTCACTCTACAACCTGAAGACTGAAGAAAAGTTGCATAGGAAAAAAATACATTTTTCTTACCTAAGAAATTGAAATAAAATAATAACACAATAAAGAAATACTTTGGTGGTTTACATAGTGGCAAACCCTCCTGACAACCTCAAAGAAGCAGAATGGGAACATTATATGTTTAGGCTTATATTGTTCAAATAACAAGTATTTATTATGAGCCAGGAACAGTGCAAATCTAAAGTAAAAATTCCAAAAAAATAATCCTTGTACAGATAGAGTTTACATAGTAATAAACATTCCTGATTTTATCCAGATTTAATTTAGTTATGATGCCTTCCTTAGCATTTATATTGGACAATTGATCAATAAGTCTCATTCAATGACATGTATTTTCATTATAAAATATCCTTCAAAGTCTTTGGGAAGTGCCTGATCTACTGGAAAGAGCCATAGATGTGGAGATGGGTTCGTGTACCAGCCTTGCCACTTCTTAGCTATTTGACCTTGGAGTAAATCACTTAACCTATCTGGGTCTCCATTTCTTTATTTATATATAAAAAAGAAAAAAAAAAAAGGAGTTTAGATTAGAGTACTATTAAGGTCCTATATATTTCTAAGTTTTCTGATCTAATGGTCTTTGGAATTAGGAAAGGAAAATTAATTGAAGCAACAAATATTTTTTACCGTAAACAGATTGCATTTTTATCAGTTGTACAACTTGGCCAATTTATCTAGGAGCAAAGATATATTTTCAATTTTAATAGAAAGTCAAAGCACAGAACTGACTTTGAACTACCACTAGCAACTTCTCAATTTAATAACTAACATTAATATTTAGAACCTGTGCTAGTGAAAATGTAAGTTAAAAAAATAAAACCTACCTTCCTTATAGAGAAGTGGCCAATGAGGCTTCCAAATGATTTTTGCTCTAATGTTCTTTCTTGTTCTTCTGACTTGGAATAGAATGAGAATAATATTCACAGAGGTTCTACAGCTTATGTACCAAAAGATGTAAGAGTAGAAATGGAACTAAAAACAGAATTCATGACATTGATGAATATTTGTTATGAGTTCCAGATTGTGCTAAGTTATGCTAGGTGCTGCATTGCCCAAACATCCTAAAGAACGTGCATACTTACATACATACATACATATATGTGAGATATGTATATATGCAATGTGTGTACAAATACATATATAAAACTATATACATATATATCACATATATTATAGATTATATTATATAATATATTATATTTATTATATTATGTATATATCTAATATATGACTTGGAGAAATATTGTCATTGTCTATTTACATTTTAAGTAAAATATTAAGAAAGTGGTAGCCTTGGAAACTGAAACTCTTCTCTATAGAAGTACAAACTTTAGTCATATAAATATTTGGACACTGAACCAAGCAAACATTTCAAGCCTTTGTCGAAAAGCTTATCTCTAATTGGGAGGGGAAAGTCTAGTTGTCATGTCCATTCTTTGTAACTGGACTTTCCCCTGAGTCTGCCAACACCAATGGCAATTAGTGCCAATCGTTACACTAGCTAGAGGTATAGGAAGGTAGGATGAATTACACAGCAATGTCTGTAAGATGAATTGCTAGACCAAAGTGATATTTCAGTAGGCTGACTTTCCTATATTTATATCTTTTTAAAAAACAATCCAAGGAATATCACTGCATGCAAGTGTTTCTAGATAAAAATTAAATGTCATTTAAGCAATATGAAATATATTTAAAATGTAATTGTCACTAGAAATGAAAATCAGTTCTGGTCATGTCAAATGATAAAGGCCTGTTCACAACATTTTTGATTAAACACACAGAATATGTCCCTTTGCTGGACTTGCATCAACCAAATCTTAGCACCTGCCACTTATCTCACATGCAAATACCATATTTCACAATCACAAAAAAGTGCAAATATCTTCCCTGTAATTCTGAAAGGAATTCTTGGGCCTATTATGAGATGCTTTTTGTGCTCTGCTTCTTTGATCTTAATCTGACTAGAAATGGAGAAAAAGAGGGGTCCCAAGGCAGGATGATAAAGAGTTTATTCAATTCAATTTAATAAATAGTAAGTGCCTACTCTGCACAAAGCTCTTTAATAGTTGCAAGGGATCCTGCTCCCCAAAAGCTTCCTACCTAATGGAGGTAGGGATAGGATATATACACAAATAAACAGGATACAAATAAGATATGAGAGCAAAGAAGGCATCTAAGAATGGCACAGTGGAAAGAGTATTACTTATCAGGAAGAGGGGAGGGATTGGAAGAGGGAATAAATTCAGTTCAAGACCATCTACAACAAAAGTCAAGCCCTTAGATTTGAATTCAGACAATTTGGAGTATCTGTAACTGAATTTCAACATATATGGAAAGTTGATTTATATTTATTGAAAAAAATTACCTTCAGGATT
>CM053587.1:133508890-133548546 GCA_028646515.1 Pseudochirops corinnae | reverse complement strand
CCCATGAGTGGAAGTTTGGGTATTCTATTGTTTCTTGTTAATGATTGAGTTGCCCAATGAGTGGAAGTTTGATTCTATTGTTCCTTCTTCTGAATATTGTGGCCACTGTAGTGAAAACTGTAGCCATTTTCTATGATAAGATGTAATGTTCTAAGATATAATGTTGTGAAAATTATATTGTGATATATTGTGAATGTTTGCCTTGATTTGTAATGGAATAAACAGAGTGTTCACTATATTTTGTAATCTGAACTCTAAAAGCTGTTCACAGTAGCATTCAGGGAATCTGCTGGTGCATGGCATTACAAGCAACTGTTAGATTTTAGAGATGAACATGATTAAAAAGGGTAAGATAGTCTCAGGAAAACCATCAGGTCCAAAAACATGGAAGAAAATGGGAATAAGATAAAAGTTGGAGGGGTGGGGGACTAGAAGAAAGAAAAGAAAAAGAGAGGGAAAACAAGAAAGTAATAATACTAAATCTAAATAGATGCTCATGTTCTAAATGCCTAAATAAACTAAATAGTTCACCTGAGCATCTCTCTGGAATCAATTTCTTCATTGCCTTTTTTTTCTAGAGGGAGAAAGACAGGATAATTGGGGTTAAGTGACTTACCCGAGGTCACATAGCTAGTAAGTCTTAAGTGTCTGAGGCTGGATTTGAACTCAGGTCCTCCTGACTCCAGGGCCGGTACTTTATTCACTGTGCCTCCTAGCCGCCCCAGTAATACACTTCTGAAACTATCTAGACACATAGCTCTCTTCAAATTTTTTATTTTGGTGATGGTGGTGGTTCCTGTGACATTTTTGTTCTGTCAAATAAAATAAGGACAGAAGAAAGTCTGTGTCAATGGAATCATTGTAATACTGTAATTTATACACAGTATTGCAAGTCTATTTTACTAAATTAAAAAAAGAGATAGACTCTTGTAAGTTTCTTGGAGGCAAGTACTGCTGCATTTTTGTATCCTCAGTGTCTGACACATGTAGGAAGTTTAATAAATGCTTGGTAATTGATTGAATGATTGGCAAAATTCAGGTGGGGTGACTTGGGCTTTGTCCCAAAGTGAGAGAAGTTAGAGAGCACTAGGGACTTGTACTCCTTTTGAAACAAAATGCCAACCTGAAATAAAAAGGACTATAAAAGTAACATGTTTAATCCACACAAGAGAATTGGAATCCCACATATCACACAGCATTATGGAAGTACTGGAGGGCCCAGGAGAGACAGGAGGGGTAGGATTTAAATATACTTTAATAGGGGGGTGGGTTTCATGGAAGACACAGTTTTGAGAGAATTTGTTATATAAATTGTTTTTGAGAAGAGTTGGAAGGCTCAGAAGTGCTGACATCTAGTCAGAACAGCAGCCACTAGGGGCAGCAGCAGGGGAAAGAGAGAGGAGGGTTCCAGAGAGACCACAAGACTTGCTCCAACTGCATTGAACCTGCCTTGACCATGGAGTCAAGTGGCTGTATTCAATAGTAGTAACCTCTAATGTGAAGAATAATTAATTTGAAAAGTAACCTTCCAGATAGCCACTTCTGCATCTTGGTAAGCACATTCCAGCTTAGTGACCCCCTTTAAGACCAAGATAGAAGCACACTCCCTCCCCCAGACCTGCTTTGAATATCAACCACAAAAAGCGGCAGAATATTGTGGTGTCCCAATATCTCTGAATTCCCTCCAACTTGACAAGGTTCTTGTATGTTTTCCTCCCTACAACTGAATTTGTCATTAAAAGTTGATTTTAGGGTACTTTTGTACTGCTTGCTGGAAACAGAACTAGAATTGTTAGTAATTAGTATTAATGGCCAACTGCATAGCACACTTGCTCTGGAAATCCAAAGATAGCTTGAGGGATTTTTTTTAAGTACAAAAATACCTGCAAAATTCACCCTTTTCCTCCTTATGCTTATTCTTTCTTTAGACCTATGGATGTTAATAGATCTGAATGGAAAGAAAAAATTTATTATTTGGTCTAGTTGCAACAGGGCTGAGTGGTCCAGAATGACTTCAATTCCCATGTTACAAAACAATCTTCATTTCTGAGGGTGTTAAATTCATGTTCATTTTAAAACTTGTAAAAAAGATCAATTGTAAAAGAATAAGTCTAGTCTTTTGACCTTATTATATGGAAGTTTGCAGTGCTCAGCTGTTATTTTTTCAACTAGTTGAAAATGAAAAATTAATTTAGGACCATGGTGAATACTGTTGGGCTAAAAGTGGATCCTGTATATGAGTTATTTCATTAAGTACCTCTCACTGGAACAATCCAACATAATATTACTCCCTTGACTTTATTATATTAATTATTTTCTTTATTACTGTTTCCAAGTTTCCTGTGTTTGATGACACATGTATCTAATACCACCATTAGAAATGATCTTTTATTTATCTTTTGGTTTTCCCAATTTTCCATCAACTTATAATAGAAACAATAATTCAAGTATCTATTTCTTCTTAAAGTTGTTTGTGATCATAAAATCCCTTTTTCTAAAAAGTCGAGAATCATAGAATTATGAGACTGACCATTATATTAGGAATCATTTAGCATAAGTACCCATATTCTACAAATCTAGAAACTGAAACTCTGAAAAGCTCAAGTAAAAGTCACATAGCTAGCTATTTTAAAAAATAATTTTTATTGTCACTATCACTATCACAACAAATTGTTTAACCTCTTAGTATTCTAGGCAACTCTCTATAACTATAAGTTGCAGAAAAGCTGCCATGTAACATTGCAATTTCTGACAACAGCAGGGAGTTTCCTGACCAAGGAGTTTCACATATCAATAAAATCACAAGTCCATTCTTTCTCTCCTATAATTAGAATATATATGATTTTATCATATAGATGAGAACAAAGTTATAATGTTATCAGTTCACATTTATGTAGTCTTTGAAGGTCCATAGAATTTATTCCTCAAAACAACTCTATGAGGCAAATAGTACAAATAAAATTATCTCAATTATACAAATGAGTAAACTAAAATTCAAAGAAGTTAAGTAAATAAACTAGAGCCATAGTACTAGCGAAAGACATGACATAATTGATAAATTTCGGTAATTATTGTTGTTCAATTGTTTCTGCAATCCCTGTCTCTTTGTGACCCCATTTGGGGTTTTTTTGGAAAAGATCCTGGAGTGGTTTGCCATTTCTTTCTCCAGCTCATTTTATAGATGAGGACCTGAGGCAAGTAGGGTTAAGTGACTTGCCCAAGGTCACACAGCTAGAAAGTTTCTGAGGATAGAATTAAACTAATGAAAATTAGTTTTCCTGACTCCAAGCCCAGTGCTTTATCCACTGTGCCACCTAGATGGCCCTAAAATGGAGATAAATAGAAGAGCAGGAAGACAGGGATCCAAGTCTTATTTCTGGCATATAATAGCTATGTGACCCTGGGCAAACCCCCTAATCTCTCAGTGCTCTAGGCAACTAAGACAATAAATGATAAAGAACATACTAATGTATGTTGGTAGAGAATGATTTCTTAGCTAGGATTTCACTTTATCAATGATATCACAAATTTAGCTCCTATGCTACAGAACTATAGATATAGTCTGGCAAGATCATATTTTGCTTAATAACATATTTAATATTAAACAAAATTATATTAACCATTCATATAATTTTGAAAGTTCTACTACACACATATGATTCTACAAGGCAGTTTGTTAATTTTCCAAGTTTTTACCAGCTTTATTAAATATTTTTTCCCATAATGTATACAGAGAAGTGTTTGAAACCTTGAATGAGACTCAACAAGTGTAGATATTCATCTGAAATCTGGCCAATGCTACAAAGAGAAAAGATATAAAAAAGATAAAATGTGACTGGAAGTTGGATTTCTGCCTAAGAGCTTCTAGAAGACAAAAGCTAAGTGGAGCTTATTCTTAGGAGTTCCACAAGAAACTGCCAATCTGTTTGTATCTTAAGTTGCAGTTGAAAAAACCAAGAAGTACCATATTCAAATAAAATACAGGAAAAAACCCCAGAAAATGATGATTGTTAGGGATTTTTCTGCATTAACTGGGAAATGAACCTCCATCTGTGCACTCTTATAATATGCAGGGATATTAACGGAAATAAAAAATGCTAATCCAGCAAAGAAAAAATAATGTGAATAAAGACATTTGAAGACTGATCCACTGGAAGATAGAGAGTAAAGATGAAAGGAGGGGAAGGGAAAGAAATGGTGGAAGTTGAATTTCACCTTAAGATATTCTCTAATACATATATATGTATCTCTCTCTCTTTCTCTCTCTCTCTCTATATATATATGTGTGTGTGTGTACTGTAGGACTTTTACAAGAATCAGTGATCAAATATGGATCAAATGCATCTGAGAAAACCAAATTGTATCTCATCAAGAGAAATTTTAGGAGAAAATCAGAAAAAAAGAGAGAAACCTCACTACAGGCAAAGTATTCATTTGGAGAAAACAGTGACTGCCTTTCCCACTCCCTCCCCAGCACAAATCACTGTCATTTGAGTCTAGTCAACCCTTTAGGGTCCAATAAATAACACCTACATTGATGGCTCTTTTCACTATAAAATATTGCTTCTCCAGAAAAAAATGACCATTAAAAACAATCATTTTTCAAGTATTAGACTTAGCTCTTTAAAAGCATGGATTGCATTTTGTTTTTCTTGGAATTCCCAACACTGAACATGGTGTTTGGCACATAATAGTCAATTTAAATATTTGTTGAGAGAGGAGGAGCCAAGATCATGGAGTAAAGACAGGAACTTTGCTGAACTCTTCCCCAAACTCCTTCAAATGCCTTTAAATAATGACTCTAAAACAAATTCTAGAGCAGTAGAACCTACAAAAAGATAAAGTGAAACAATTTTTCAGCCAAAGACAACTTAAAAGATTGGCAGGAAAGGTCTGTTGCATCAAAGTGAGAGAGGAGCACAGTCCAGTGTAGTCCAGCATGGATTATGCCATCACAGACCTTGCCCCAGTAAACCAGAAGCAGGCCTTGAGAGTGGCTGAATCAATAGTGGCAGTGGCTGCTTCCAGAGCTCTCAGCCCACAGACAGTAAGAAGGTCAAACAACTGTTTAGAAGGAAGTTGAGGGTCTCTTTGCTAACACTGAGGCATAACTCAGTTGCGTTGCTCATACTTGGATCTGGATCACAGGCCTAGATAGCAGTACTAGGGCAAGGAGGAGCACTAGCACACTGGAGCTTGCAGCCAGAGTAGAATACAGGATCTTCCTAATAGTTGCAGGACAGAAAAGAAACCTTGCATTCAGTCGTAGTCCAGAGCATAGGCCAGGAGAGTAGTAAACATCACTCCTCAGAGATCTCTCCTCTCCTCTTTTCCTTGGAAGAATTAAAAACTTACAGGTCCCTAGAATTATCTCTGAAAACAGCTGCACAAAATCTCTGAAGCTTGGGATAGTGCACTCTTCACCCTGAAAGGAGAGCCCTACTTTAACAAAGAATTAATAGACTAGTAAAAGGCTGGAGAAATGAGCAAACAGAAGAAAAAAAAAATCTGACCAGAGAAAGGTACTATGGTGACAAGGAAGATCAAAATACAGACTCAGAAGAAGATAAAGTCAAAGCTCCTACAACCAAAATATCCAAAAAATATATATAAATTGATCTCAGGCCATGGAAGACCTCAAAAAGAATTTTCAAAGTCAACAAGAGAGATAGAGGAAAAAATGGGAAGAGAAATGAAAGTGATGCAAGAAAATCATGAAAAATGAGTCAACAGCTTGGAAAAGGATACCTACACACACACACACACACACACACACACACACACACACAAAATAGTGAAGAAAATGAAACCTTAAAAAATAGACTGGACCAAATGGTAAAAGAGGTACAAAAAGCAATGAGGAGAAGAATGCCTTAAGAAGCAGAATCTACCAAATCGTTTAAGAGGTACAAAAATTCACTGAAGAAAAAATAAATTCTTAGAAGTGGAATTAGCCTAATGGAAAAGCAGGCATAAAAACCCATGGTAGAAAATAATTCCTTAAAAATTAGAATTGAGCAAATAGAAGCTAATGATTTTATAAGAAATCAATAAAAAATAAAACCAAAAGAATGAAAAAAAATGAAAAACAATGCGAAATATATCATTGGAAAAAAAAAATGACCTGAAAAATTGATCCAGGAGAGATCATTTTAAAACAAGTTTCTCTGATAAAGGCCTTGTTTCTCAAACATATAGAGAACTGAGTTGATTTTATAAAAATAACAGTTATTCCACAATTAATAAATGATCCAAATATATGAAGTTTTCAGCTGAAACAATCAAAGCTATCTGTAACAATGTGATAAAAGGCTCTAACTCACTATTGATTGGAGAAATACAGATTAAAATTTTTGAGGTACTATGTCATACCTATTTTTTTAGATGATAGGACAGAAAAAAATTGACAAATGATAGAGGGGATATGGGAAAAATGAGACATCAGTGCACTGTTGAAGGACTTTAGAACTGATTTAACCATGCTGTAGAGCAACAGTTCTCAACCTGTAGGTCACAAACCCTTTGGGGATCCAATGACCCTTTCACAGGGGTCACCTAAGACCATCAGAAAACACATATTTCCAATGGTCTTAGGAACCGAGACATCGCTCCTCTATCTGTCTCCAGGCAGGTCTGCCCACATGGAGATATACCCACATACATACTAGTATTAAAGGGTTGTGGCATTAGGAAGGTTGAGAACAACTGCTGTAGAGCAATCTGGAATTATGTCCAAAGGGCTCCAAAGCCATGCATACCCTTTGACCTAGAAATACCATTACTAGGTCTATATCCCAAAAGAGATACAAAAATTAAAAAAGATTTATATACACAAAAATATGCATACCAGCTCTTTTCTGGGGGCAAGGAATAGGAAATTGGAGAATCAAAAAATTATGATATGTGATTGTGATGGAATACTATTGTGCTATAAGAAATAATGAGCAGGATGGTCTCAGAACAACCTACAAAGACTTACATGAGCTGAAGCAAAGTGAAATGTACTGTGTACAAAGTAAAAGCAATAAATATTGTAAGATGATCACTGTGAATGACTTGGTTCTTCTCAGCAGATCCAAGACAATTTTGAAGGACTTAAGATAAAAAATGTTATCCATCTCCAGAGAAAGAACTGATAATGTCTGAATACAGATTGAAGCATACTTTTTAAAAAAAATCTTGAGGTGTTTTTTTTTTTCTGTTCTGCTTTCTTTCACAACATGACTATTATGAAAATGTTTTCCCTAACTACACGTATATAACCTATGTGAAATTGCTTGCCTTCTCAATGACAGAATTGGGAAGGGAGAAAGGGAGAGAATTAGGAACTCAAAGCTTTGAAAACAAACTAAATTAAAAATTGTTTCTACATATAATTTTGGAAAAAATAAAATACTATTTAAAAAAAGAAGTAAAGAAATTTTTTGTTGATTATTAATTTTACCCTTACAGTATCTCTCAAAGCCCTCATCTTCCCACTCAGAAGATCACTAAACATTGCTCTACCTAACTAAGCCTATTAATACCCTCTTTTTCAATCCATTTCCTACACCTTTCCAAACTGATCTGATATTTCACACCCTGCTCATGAAACTTCACTTAGGGATCTATTGCCTCTAGACTGGAATATCTATGCCCATCTTCTACCTATCTTTCAGGATGATTTCACTGTATTTCCCAATAGGCAATTTATGTTCCTAGGGATTGGCCTATTTGATACTCCATAGATAAGGAACACCAAAGACAAGACACCTTCCTCCCCATCCCACTTCACCCCCATTGACCTGAAGACGACTAATCCACAATTTGTACAATTAGAAAATTAGTCCCCAAACTGCCAACCCGTGACTAGAATGCTGTCCTTTCTAACCTCGGACTCTCAGAATCCCTAGCTTGCTTCAAGGTTAAATTGAATTTTTCCTTTTTACAAAGGTGTTTCTTGATTCCCCTAGATGTTATTGCTCTCTATTCTATCCATGAAATACTTCAAATTGATTTTGTATTTAATTGCCTATGCTGTGATGGAGATTTTCTTTTCATCCAGCTTCTAGTTTCAGCAAGAGTACTCAGCTTCCTCTTGAAGAGAGACTGGATTCTGCCCTATTTTTCCTGTTTAAAGTCTTGAGGCTTTTCAGTTTTTATAAATAAGTATCCATTCTTCCAGGTACTCAGCAAACAAACTACTGAGGTCCTTGTTTTCCAGGGCTCTTCATTTCTCAATCCTCAACACACTTTGGCTATCTGATGGAAATGAGTGGAGGAGGAGAGAAGCATAGAAACAAAATTAAGCTCAAAGGACTAAGTCATTATCCTTTGCTTCCTGGGCATGTTCCAAATTAGGTTTCAGAAGCAGCATGGCACACTGGAATGTGACTTGGACTTGGAGTGCAAGGACCTGGATTTAAATTCAGTCTTTTGCTACTCTTTAACTGTGTGACCTGGGGCAAGTCATATAACCTCTCTGGGTTTCAGATTTTGTCATTGTTGCTGTTCAGTCATCTTCAGTCTTGTCCAACTCTTCTTGACCCCATTTGGGATTTTCTTGCCAGACACTGGAGTGCTTTGCCGTTTCCTTCTCCAGGTCATTTTACAGATGAGAAAACTGAGTGGAGTACACTCTCTGCACCCTCTGTGAAGACTCCTCAGAATGAGAAGGGAGAGAAACTATCTGGAAATGAGAGATAGAAAATACACAACCTAGGATCCTTCTGCCCTTCCCTTGCTGTCAATCAGCCTTAAGCCCTTCAGGAATTTTAGGAATCTCTTAGCCCTTCCCCTTCATGTTGTCTTTTGCCAAATAAGGACATGAACTGGTTTCCTGGTTTCCTGTCCCACCTCCCAGCCAATTGGAGATAGTGGCAGGCTTCTTTGTTATCCACCACTGGATTAGATTTCTCACCAAGACTGAGAGCTCACCTCCCAGCCAGTGGGAGAAGGGATGGGTGGGAGTGGGGGGTACTTGACTTCCTTAGGGTATAAATTCTTGTTCTGTCTTTTGTAACATGCCTCCTCTCCTTGATCCCCACCATGGAGAGGACTGCCCTCTTCCTGCTTGGGGGTAGGGGGAAAGAATAAAACTTCCTGTTCCTTCCTCAAGATACCTCTGACTTTTGATTTCTTGGGTAGGGGATTTTTGAGGTCCTGGTACCCCACACAAAACTGAGGCAAAAAGGATTAAGTGACTTGCACAGGGTCACACAGGAAGTGTCTGAGGCCAGAATTTTAGCTCAGGAAGAGGAGTCTTCCTTAATCCAGGCCTGGCATTCTATCCCCTGAACCCCCTAAGTTGCCTAAATTCAGCTTCCTTATCTGTAAAACCAGGGTGTTGGGCTTGATGGCCTAGGATTTCTTCCAGCTCCAAAACTATGATCCTGTAAAAATGGAGTTAAAAAAGCCTCCTTAAGCTTTGGCACCTTTATGTACATGGCTCCTAAAGAAATGAGCAAACCCTGGTAAAAGAGACACATTCAAATACAATGGTCCCTTAAGGCTACAAGACCCCCTTGACCTCTCTTCTAGTTCTCCAGATTTCTCAGCTTACTTTTGGTTTTTCGCTCCAATTCTTCTGCAACTTCCCCCCTCACCCACTCCCCCCAATCCCCAGTGCCATTTCTGGCCTGGCTGGGCATTTCTGGGACCTCATGCAATCTTCACCAGCTTCCAAGCTACAAAGTTTAGAGCCTAGAGGAAAAGTACCCACCACCAAACCCTTCCATGAAGACAATGTCCTATATGTGTCATTTCCTAGTTGTGAGACTTTTTTGATAATTGTGTTTGCTTCATAAAGTATTTCCTTGAGAACCTCTCAGGAATTTCCTGGCAGCCTTTGATTACAATTTTATCTATTTAGGAAGATAATCAAATTACATGGAGGTATTTTCAGAGAATACACATTTACATGAATATTGAGTAATCTAAAAGCTCATAGGTATCTCTAGATAGTTAAACCAGTTTCCCTTGTCAGTTGTAAAGAGATATTGTTCTGTGGTACTGAGACCATTAAGAGCCATTAAGGCTAACGACTTCAGTCACAGTTTGGAGAAAAATCCTCACAGTGAAATTGCTTCCAAATTAAAAAATCCACCTACTGTAAATGCATTGATAATGTGCAGTGAAGAAAAGGTATCTAAAGTAATTAGAAGCTAAACTTTTTGCTGATTTAAAAAAAAAGGAAGAACAAAACTGCCAAATTTAAGACTGTATCAGATGGCACTTAATGGGGCCCCAGTCTGTAAGAGCTTGCAGATAGACAGGAATCATTCATCATGTGCAAAGACAGAATACTAATTGAAAGGAGCTCAGGATGTCAGTAAAAACAGAGTGAGAAATTTAAAATCCTGACAATTGGATAGCACGTAATACTTTGAGAAATCTGAACGTGTTATGGAGATTCTTCTTTTTTTAATAGCAACTAACTAAAAATGTCACTCCAATATTTGAACAGATTCCAATGTGAGAAATTATAGGGGGAGGAGGGGAATCCTAAAACTCTGGACAGTAAGCCCATAATAAAAAATGTTGACTGTCTTCCAAAGCAAAATATTTATGTCCTTTTAAATGTTATCAAGCAGGATAAATCTTGAAGTAGAGGAAAAGCCTAGATAATTACTTATAACCAATTCCAGATTCACTCTTCTCTTATAAAGGGAATGAGAATTTAAAAAAAAAAAGTCAGGTTATGTGCTTATGCTTTATGGATGATGCCAACCCGTATATGTAAGTTTTTAACAACTGCTATTAATTCAGGAAAATCTGTACTCCTGCTATGACAAAGAATGGAAGTTTTAGTGAATTGTCAATTTTACAAAATGAATTGTTGACATATATCTGAATTTGGTGACAATTTTTTAAAATTATCAGGTGCACAAATGGTGCTATCAATTTTCAGAAGAAAAGTGAGTAATAGGTTAGGTCATTGTATAGGCATTATATCTCTTTAGTGAAATCAGTTCCAGGGATTATATATCTGTACAATGTTGATCTCTTTTAGGTCAAACCTGAAATCCTGACTTCTCTGTGGACAACACAGAGGAATAATAATGTTGTTCATATCTCACACACACACACACACACACACACACACACACACACACAAATACATACAAACAATATAAGTTTCTTAATTTCAGAATGTAATTATGTGAGCATTTATACTTCAAAAATTGGTCAATGATGCAGATTGGGGCAAGATTTATTGTTTTCCTGATTTTCAGTCAAGGGGGGAGAGGGGACCTGCAGCCTCAAGGCCATATATGTCTCTCTAGGTTCTCAAGTGTGACCCTTTGATTGAATACAAACTTCATAGAACAAATTCCTTTAATAAAAGGAGTTGTTTTGTAAAACTTAGACTCAGTCAAAAGGCCACACCCAAGGACCTAGGAGACCACATGTAGCCTTAAGGTCACAGGTTCCCTACCCCTACATAAATCTAGACCCAAACAAGTAATGGAAAAAATAATATTAATGTAGAAGAAACTTAAAAGTGTATTTTGCATTTTCAGACAGCTAGTTGTTAAACATTGGTCAATGCGCCACTGACTTTAAAAGCATAATAATCCATAGTCAATAAATTTCTGAACATTTTCTCTTAATAAGACCCCAGTTTTCCTTTTGGATTTAGGTTGTAACTTTTATTAGAGGAACTTTTTGTTAAAGACTTCTATGAGCCCAAAGCATCTGTAACTGTGTTTGGCCTTGTGCTTAAAGCTTAAGGCTTTTGTAGACACCAGCCATGCTAAAATCTCAGCTGGATCTATTCTGGCTTTCTGCACTCAATATAAGTGTTGATGCTTTAAGGCATTGTCCCTCTTACTCTTCTCAGCACACCAGTGTAAAAGTAACTGAATTCATAGACTAAAAGAGAGCTCCTTCTCCTATGCTGTGATTTTTCTTGTCCATTGAAGGGAGAAATTAGGGCAGGAGTTGTCTGTGTTTTCAGTCCATGACAGAAACGCCCTCCCTCTCTTCTGTTCTAGCCCACTTCCTCTCTGTAAGGTATTGTTACGTTCTCATTCTACACAATGTGGGAACATAATAAGTAATTTCCACTTCTGCTGTCAGGGAAGTTTATAAGTTGTTATACAAATTTGTTTACTACTGACAGATTTTCTTCCCTCATTTCTACTAATCATATATATGGAAATATGTAAAATATGTTTTAAAAATTCAAAGTAGAGTTTTCTCCACAAGTATTCACCTGACACTCTTTCAAAGATCTGTCTGTTGTCACACCCATTGTCTGCTCCACATTGTTCATTTTTTAGCATTAGCCCCATTCATCTTCCACTCCTCTCCTACTGCCAGCTCTTTAGGTTTATGAGAGCTGGGACTTTGAAAGAAATGTCTACTTTATTGTTAATTAATCAATCAACAAGCATTTATTAAGTACTTATCATGTGCTAGGGAAAAAGAAAGGTAATCTTTGTCATCAGTGGAGCAAGAATTCTATTGGAAGGGACAAGTAAATAACTAGGTCCATAGGAGATCTTGTAATGGTAATGGAATTTAAAGATCCCCCTGTATTGACTTGGTTTTTGGATTGAGTGTTAAAACCCAGAGCTTGTGAATCCCACTTGTGGGATGGACTTGTTGACATGAAGAGAGAAGGCTGAACTGGGAGGAGCCAGGAATTGGGAGAGAGGCCCAAGCCAAGAGAAGACCCAAGCAGAGGAGGCCAGAGTTGCTGAGAGAGGACTGCTGAGGTCCAGTTGGAGCTGCCCAGGACATTTTGAGAACTGTCACCCAGGGCTGCCAAGGACTGAGGAGGCACGGCTGTGATGCTGGTATTTTGTCTGTCTGTTTTAATGTTGTTTTGCCAGTTTCACCTGTTGGTGAAGGACAGTGCTACTGTTGTAGAGGTCCTGGAAGCTTGCTTGGTTCAGAAGCCCTGAAGGAGGATTTTCTTGTTGTATATTTACAAAAATACTGGAAGAAGACCTTGCTGATGTTTCAGGGATTCTGGGACTGTTCTGCAGGCAGAGAGTGACTTGATGAGGACACTGGCAATGGCTTTGTTGAGCCTTGTTTCCCCAGGAACTGAGATTGCTGAGAACTTGCCTCGAGTCAAAATGAAGGAAGGCCCTTTCCTTGGGTTCTCAATGCTGTGATGATATCTTAACTTTGTTGTAGCTGAAGGGTAGATGGCCTTTTGTGCTCTCCTGTCCCTTTTGAGAAAGTGCTTAGAGTTAATGGATGGTATTGTAATTCAGTTGTGATCCATGGATGGGAAACCTTAGACTTTTTTTTGTGCTCTGTGATTGACCAAATGAATGTACTTTGTTTATGATTGGAAACTAATCTCCATTTGAGAAGAGACTAAATGAATGTACCTTCCAGGAGTGGGCTACTTTGACTACTGGCCAGGGGTGGGATACGTGGACTTTGGTACTTTGCAGTTGAATTGAGAACTTACTTGCTAAATGAAAGAGTTATACCATATTTTGATTTTCTCTGTTCTGTGAATGTTTTCCCTTAACCTGTCACTGAATAAATGAGGTTTGCTATGCTGGTAAACCAAAACTTGGAAGTTGCTTTTGCTTCCCATTACAGATATATACTCTTATATACATTGTCAATATATATATGGAGCAGATGGAAGATAATCTGAAAAGGGAAGATATTAACAGCTAGGAGAAATAGGAAGAAGGTTTGAGTTGAGCTGTGAAGGAACCCACAGAAACTAAGAGACAGATATGAGGGAGGCTTAGCCTTCCAGGTAGAGGCACCAAAACAGGAGAATTAGTGTCTTTTTCCAGGTGTTTCTTATAGGCTGGATAACAGAGTACATAGAAGGGAGTAAAGTATATGAAGACTGGAAATGTAAAATGGGGCTAGACTAGGAAATATTTTTAATGTCTAAAAAGGACTTTATATTTGATCCCACAGGTATCAGAGGCACTAGAGCTCCAAGAGTTCATTGAGTGACATAGTCAGACCTGCATCAAGGAGACCAATTACAAAGTTATTAGTCCAGGAAAGAGGCAATGAGGTACTAGAAAATTTAAATCTAAAATTGCTTTCAGTATTGGCCAGTTCTTGGGGGGAGGGGGGGAGAGAGAATCAAATTTGAATATTGAGGAAATTATATATCACCATGCTGTCAACTAACAAACAAATACATTATTAAAATCCCAAGAATAAACCACTATGCCAAGGATAAAAAAAAAACCTCATGTTTTTCCCTCTATTAGAAATAGAAGCAAAGATAGCCTGCAAGGTGCACTAAATTTGTAAGAATTGGAGATTTCTAAATATGCTGTTTAGGTAAAGTGAATGTAGTAATTCATCAGCACTCTTTTGACACACATCTTATTGCCACTCTGAGCAACCTTAGTCCTGGATACCTTCTAGGAAGAATAATGAAACTAATATGAGGTCAAGATTCAATCACCTAACAATTACAAAACTAGACCTAGAAGAGATCACAGAGGTCATCTAGTTCAACTTCCCCATTTAATGGATGAGGAAGCTAAATCTCAGGAAGTGTCAGAGGACCATTTGAAAGCAGATCCCTTGACTTTGGAGCCAGTGCTATGTTGTACCTTTCTGCCTCCCTTAGCTATAAGTTCCTTCCATACACATACAAGGAAAAGATAACTAGATTGCAAAGGTTATACAGCAAGTGGCTGTGAATCCCTGATCAGAAGAAAGAATAATTTTCAGATTTAGTAGGAATAGTGCCTGGTAAAAAACCATCCAGGACCTTAGCTTGTAGTCTCATATGATAAATAAGTGACTGACCCTGGACCAGTGTCTACATCTATACAATGAGAAGGTTGGAGTAGCTTATTTCTATGATTCCTTCTACCTCTAAATCTATGATCCAATACAGAAATAACTACTTCATGAAAATATACATTTATCATTTTGAAATTACATAATATTTCAACAATCTGGCTTCTGGAATTTGAATTTTTAAGCTTAATCTTTCATGAAAATTTTAATGCAATCTTTACTATCAGGAGTACCAATACTTACAAGATAGATTAAAGTATGAAACCTGTTAAATTTAGTCTTCATTATACATAGTCCTGAGAGTATATACCTCTATGATGTTTGGTTGTAAGGGAATACTTCAGTGGCTTTAGTGACTAAATCCATTTGAATGGATTCCTAAACCACTCTTATCCCACTGAATTCTATCCTCTGCCAGTTCATGTTATAAGAAAACTCCATCATATCATGAATGCTAATTGATTTATGGCATTATTCATTGGGCAAAGGTAAGGGAACTGATGAGGTACAGGCTCTGGGAACCCCCTTGAAGTCTGATTGAATCTTCCCATTTGATGAGGCATTTGCCTGAGGCCATAAGCCTTTCATTATAGCTAGACCCAAATCTCTGTTACTAGCTTAGTCCTTCATTGTCCAGCTAGCTCCCACCCTTGATCCTCCCAAAACATTTATACACCCTTAAAGTAGCCTAGCCCTCCACTGTGTCATCTCCAGGTAGCCTCCAGCTACTTCCTGCCCTTAATCTCTCATCACTGGAGTCTGACCTCATTTGACTCCTCCTGAAGACACCACCCCCCAACTCCTCCTCTAGACTACCCTTAGATTCCTCCCACAACCCTTCATGTATAAGACCCCACTTTGCCCTCATGAAAAGGAGGAAGTCAAGAATTTTCTAGGGCAGACTCACTCTGTGTTGGATGATTCTGGCCCCTTTGTCCAATATAATTGTCACAGATCCTGAGACTCCTTAAGAGTCTACCCTTTAAGGTGAATCTCTAATAAACTTTGCTTTTCTTTGGCTGAGAGAAGGCTTGAGTCAAATTCATCAGCAGGACCCTGTGTATTGGCATTTGGGGGTCTCAAACACCCCTAAACCCTATACCTCTACATTTTATGGTTCTCTGACCTCTACAGACTGATTGTTATCCATGCCATCTTAGGGATAGTTCATTAATATATCCACATCATCTCAAAGTTATCGGCAACTCCTTAAGTTTGGTTCGTTAGAATATTTGCTGGAATTCTGCTGGCCTTATTGCAGATGTCTGAAGGTTATCTGACGCTTACAGATAGTGACAGTTAGCAATCCCCTTACAGTAAGGCCTAAATGGCATCCCCTGATTTAGCACATTGTCTTAGGATGTAGTTTTATGAGTTTGTAGTGACTTATACGTTCTCCTAATTTATGAGAAAGTTTGCAAGTAACCTTTACGCTCTCTTAATTTATGGGACAATCTGTAAGTCATTTCTAGGTTTTCCTTTGCAATCATATTATTGTAACTTTTTACTAGCTATTTATAAACTTGCTTACTGATGAGGTATAGGCTCTGAAAATCCCCATGAACTCTCCTTGAATCTTCCGACTTGAAGAGGTATTTCCCTGAGGCCATAAGATTTCCATTATTGCAATTCCCAAATTTCTGTTTCCTTCAACCTTACTTAGCTCTCCATTGTCTGTTACCTCAGGATTGTCTCAGGCTGCTTCCTACCCTTGATCCCACTCTTAATCCCATTCTCTAGATACTGGGTGTCATACCTCTACTCACCCCAATCTCATCAAGATCCTCCTTAGATTCCTCCTCAATATACTTCCTAAATCCCTCCTCTAGATGATGGGGTACAGGCTCTGGGAAACCCCTTAAATTCTGATCTAATCTTCCCATTTGATGAGGCATTTGCCTGAGCCCATAAACCTTTCACTATAGTTAGGCCCAAATCTCTTACTCTTAACATAGCCCTCCATTATCCAGCTACTTCCCACCCTTGATCCTTTCAAAATATTTATACCCAAATCTGTTTCCCTTAAACTAGCTTAACCCTCCATTGTCTGTCATCTCCAGGTAGCCTTCAGCTATTTCCCACTTTTAATTCCATTAATGGAGTCTGACTCAGTTCCATCAAAAGATGCTCCTTAGACTCCTCCTTAAGACTCACCCCCAACTCCTCCTCTAGACCACCCCTAAATCCTTCCACAATCTTTCTGTATTTAAGATCCATTTTACCTCCATGAAGGGGCTGAAAGTAATCTAGCTCAGACTCACTCTGTGTCATATTATTGTGGGCTGCTTGTCCAATACAAGGATCACAAATACTTAGACTCCTTAAGAGTCTACCCATCATGGCAAATCTGTGATAAGCTTTGCTTTACTTTGCCTGAGAGAAGACTTGAGGCAAATGCATTCAGCAGAATCTAGCATGTTGATATTTTGGGGTCTCAAACACTCCTAAACCCTAAAACTCAACATAGTCACCTCACAATATTTGACCACCCCTAGATCCCTCCCACAGTCTTTCTGTATATAAGATCCTTCTTGCCTCCATGAAGGTGTGCAGATTCAATCTAGCTGAGATGCAGTCTGGCCTGATTATATTGACAAGCATCACAAATACTTTAGCTCCTTAAGAGTCTACCCAATATGGCAAACTTTAATAAACTTTGCTTTTCTTTGACTGAAACAGTGGTTCTCAACCTTCTAATATCGTGACCCTTTAATATTCACATGTGGGCATATCTGCATGTGGATAGAGGAGTGGTGTCTCGGTTCCTAAGACCATTGGAAATATGTGTTTTCTGATGGTCTTAGGTGACCCCTGTGACCCTTGTGAAAGGGTAGTTCATGACCCACAGGTTGAGAACCACTGGACTAAAAGAAGGTTTGAGTCAAATTCACTAAGCAGGACCCAGAGTGTAGATATTTTGAAGTTTGGGGTCCTGAGCACCCAAAAACTCAACACTTATTATGCTAACTTAAAGGGATTGCTAGTCAGAGGGACAAAAAACAACACCGACAACATGAACTCTTGTTACATTAAGTCATTTTTCCCAATTCGAATTGAATGACCTTGGACTACTGGTCTTCTAAATCTATAGAAATATCTTTTTCAAAATTGAAGGAATGAAATTAGGCAAAGAAGAGACTAAGCTATTACTCTTTGCAGATGATATCATGATATACTTAGAGAATCCTAGAGAATCAAGTAAAAAGCTACTCGAGATAATATATAAATTTGGCAAAGTTGCAGGATATTAAAAAAAACACACACACATAAATCCTTGGCATTCCTATATATTTCTAACAAAATCCAACAGCTAGAGATAGAAAGAGAAATTCCATTTAAAATTACCATAGACATTATAAAATATTTGGTAATCTACCTGCCAAAACAAATCCAGGACATATATGAACATAATTACAAACATCTTTCACACAAATAAAGTCAGATCTAATTAATCGGAAAAATATCAGCTGTTCCTGGCTAGGTCAACCTAATATAATAATAATGACAATTTTATTTAAATTAAAATACATATTTAGTGCCATGCCAATCAATCTACAAAAAAAAAAAAATTAAGGGCTAGAAAAAATAGTAAAAAAAATCATTTGGAAGAATGAAAGGTCCAGAATATCAAGGGAATTAATGAAAAGAAATGCTAGGAAAGGTGGCTTAGCCATACCAGATTTTAATCTCTATTACAAAGTAGCAGTTATCAAAACTACTTGGTACTGGCTAAGGAATAGAGCAGTGGATCAGTGGAATAGATTAGGTACATGAGACACAGTGGTCAATGACTATAGTAATTTACTGTTTGATAAACCTGAAGAGAGCAGTTTTGGGGATAAGAACTCACTATTTGACAAAAACTGCTGGAAAAACTGGAATATAGTATGGCAAAAACTGGACATAGACCAATATCTTATACTGTATACCAAAATCAAGTCTAAATGGGTACATGATCTAGTTATAAAGGCTGATACTATAAGCATTCTGGGAGAGCAAGGAATACTTTACCTGTCAGATTTATGGAGAAGGGAAGATTTTATGACCAAACAAGAGTTACAGAGAATTATGAAATTCAAAATGGATAATTTTGATTACATTAAATTGAAAAGTTTCTGTACAAATAAAGCCAATGTAACCAAGATTAAGTGGGAAGTGGAAAATTGGGAAACAATTTTTACAACCAGTGTCTCTAATAAAGAAATAATTTCTAAAATATACAGAGAATTGAGTCAAATCTATAAGAATACAAGTCATTCCCCAATTGATAAATGGTCACAGGATATGAACAGGCGGTTTTCAGAGGAAGAAATTAAAGATATCTATAAGCATATGAAAAAATGCTCTAAATCACTATTGATTAGAAAAATGCAAATCAAAACAACTCTGAGGTACCACATCTCACCTGTCAGATTGACTAAGATGACGAAAGAGGGAAATGACAAATGCTGGAGAGGATGTGGAAAAATTGGAACACTAATGCATTGTCGGTGGAGTTGTGAACTGATTCAACCATTCTGGAGAGCAATCTGGCACTGTGTTCAAAGGGCTATAAACAATTTCATATGCTTTGACCTAGCAATACTACTTCTAGGGCTGTATCCCAAAGAGATCATGGAAGTTTGAGGAAGACCCGTATGTATAAATATATTTATAGCAGCTTTTTTTGTGGTGGCAATGAATTGGAAATTACAGGAATGCCCATAATTGGAGAATGGCTAAACAAGTTGTGGTATTTGAATGTAATGGAATACTATTGTGCTATAAAAAATGAGGGGCAGACAGACTTCACAATAACCTGGAAAGACTTATATAAAATGATGTTGAGTGAGAAGAGCAGAACCAGGAGAAATGTGTACACAATTACAGACACAACATATGTGTGATGACTATCTTTGATAGACTGGGCTCCTCTCAGCAATTCAAGGTTATAAGACAACTCCAAAAGTCTCATGATAGAAAGAGACATCCACATCCCAGAGAAATATCTACAGAGTCTGAATGCAGACTGAAGCAAAATACTTCCTATCTCTCTCCTTTTTTTGTTTTTTGTTTTCTTTCTTCTTTCTCATTGTTTACTCCATTGGTTATAGACCTTCTTTATAACTTGACTAATATTTAATGTGAAGGTATTTGTAGATCCTATATTTGATTACATGCTGCCATGGTGGGGGTGGGAGGAGAAGGAGGGGGAGAAAATTTGAAACTCAAGGGATTGCGGAACTGAATGTTGTATACTAAAAGGAAGTAAATAAATTTAGGGGAAAAAAAGGAATGTCTTTTTTCCGCTATAAAACTTGATACACTACCTGACACCCGGGGATCCTAGAAAATTTTTAATTCAAATCTATGAAGTGTATAGGAATATTTCATCTTTATTACCATTTTGTAGATTAGTCACAAAGAGATTTAACAACTTTTCTCAGAATTAGTGATAGAAGTAGAAATGAAATTAGAAACAGCTATTACCAGCACATATCCTGTTTCCTGAACCACATTTCCTTCAATTTGCTCAAATATATTTGGAGATTAAAGTTGATTGTGACAGGATCTGAATATCCCCCACCATCACCCCCCCCCCAAAGGAAAAGACCATATCTTTGGGATCTAGACTCCAAAAAGCAAAGGCCCCTAGACTTTCCCAGCAGGTCTCTACCATTTGCCTGGGGCAATAGATCCTTCCCAGTTAATTAATTGCCCTTTCATAGTCCACAGCTGGAGCCACCCTAGACCCAATCCTTAATTCTATACTGACCCCTTCTGTGATTATATAATTGGAACCACTGGGATTCAAATGAGGAAAGCTCTGCTTTGTTTCCATTTGGATAGTTCAGGGAGGAAAACAACTCTGTTCCTTAGCTTGTGATCTTGATAAAGTCACCAACACAAATATGTCTAGCAAGTAGAAACAGGACCAGGAAACATATAAAGGTTGTCCTGGGCCCCTCCACAAAATAGAAGCTCCAGGAGGAACTTTGTGATTAGAGAGAAGAGTAGGCCTTAAAGAGAGGGGACAGCTTGGTAAAGCTGAAGGGTTGAGTGGGATGTTCTATGGTGGTAAGACCCTAGGATTAGATAGTGTGGTTTGGAGCAGGATAGGGGGAGAAAAATTATTGTTGTTTAGTCATGTCTTACTTTTCATGACACCATTTGGAGTTTTCTTGGCAAAGATGTTTCAGTGGTTTGCTGTTTCCTTCTCCAGCTCATTTTACAGATGAGGAAACTGATGAATCCCATGTGTACCACAAGAATATTGGGGTGTCACTAGAAATGATGGAGTAAAGATGTATAGGTCCTAGTGTCCTTAAAAAAAAAAAAAACATTTGGACAATTCTCCAAGTTAAAGTAAGATATTTGTTGGGCAGACACACCCAAGCAGGCCTGGTCCCTGTGAGGCTGAGCCCCAGCAGCCTCTACTTCACATGGGAGGCAGAGCATAGGCAGCAGGCCCTGCTCCACTAAGGTAGGCAGAGCAATTATTGGTTATAAGTGTCTGGTCTATATACAGCTAGATGGGATAGAGGGAAAGGGAGGAGGGGCAAGCAGGGCTCTGGAATGCTTGGGACATCAGGTAACCCAGAGGTAACTTTGTCATGAGCAAGAATAGGAAACAGAAAGGGAGGACTGCTTCTGATGTCACTCAGTACATACAAATAAGCAAAGGGAAGAGGAAATGGGGAGAGTTGTTCTGATATGTCAGGTAAAGTACTACTTTGTGAAAGCACACTGGTTAAGTCCATAGTGAGAGGGGCTTCAATGCATAGTTTTCTTTGATCACTTTTCCTGACTGGTCACACCCTCCACATTATCTCATATATCTCACATCCTGCATCCTGCTAGCTCCATCTGCCTCCAGCACTCCATCTACCTCTTCAAAACTGAGGCAAACAGGGTTAAATATTTGCTCAGGGTCACACAGGTAGTAAATGTCTGAGGCCAGATCTGACCTTAGGAAGATACATTTTCCAGCACCTTATCTACTGAGCCACTTAGTTGTCCTATATATTTTGCTAATTTTAATCAGATGCATTTTTGATTCTCTCCTATTAAATATCATTTTACAAGAGTAAAAATATGCTTCACCTCAACCCTCATTGTATTAAATTCCACCAGGATCAATAGCAGGAATCACAAAAAAACAAAAAGCTTTTAGAGTAGGGAATTATTAGCATGAAAATTTTAAAATGCCATGTTCTAGAGATAAAATAGTCTCTATTGCAAAAATGTCTACAATAATACAGTAACATTGCAGCCTGGGATAATGAATGATATACAGGTAAAATAATTAATTTTATGTTAACCCAATCAATTAAAAAAACTGAGGACCGTTCCTTTCTTCTGTATTGTCTCACAGAAATTTATATTTAAAAAGTGAGGGGGACCATCAGAGGACATGTAGGTCAGTCTAAACTGGATTTGAGTAGAAAAGTAGATTCTACCCCTGCTGAAAGAACACCAGTGAAGGAGAGCACACAATGTCCCATAGTAACTTCAAAACAGTCCTGTTTTTGGAAGGTAAATAGATTATTAGGATCTTTTTTCTTATATGAAGCTGATCTGTGCTTCACTAAGAAGCCCACTAGTGGCTCCAAATTTTTCTCTGAACCTGAGCATGATAAGCCTAATCCTTCTTCTACATTCAAAGGTCCATCAAATATTTAAAATAATAATAAGTACTCACATTTATCAATGTGTCAAATGACAAGGACAAGAGATTCTCATGTAATTTTAGGCAGAATTTTGGTAGTAGCAACAAATTCACAATAGGGCTCACATCTGTTTTCAATTGACCTGAACTGCTTCTCCTCTGAGCCCACAAGGTCTGAGACAGGTAAAGGTTACTTTAAGTCAAGGTGATCCAGTCAGTTGAAGGTGGTCCTCAGGTCACTGATATCTTACTTTCAGATATAAGTTGGTGGGAACTGAGTAAACTCTTTCCTGTAAAGATAGTATGTAAACACTGGTAAAAATCTATCCAAAGGATATAACACGTAAACTACATGTACTAAACAAGTCCTCATTCTTTGGTCCTTTGGTTGATGTTTACCTCAAGAACTGTTCTTTTATGTTGGGGAGTTGCATTCACTTTAGATTGTGAATCTATCTCTGCTTAAAAACTCTTTTCTTCATAAAGAACTTGACCAGTCATTGAAATACGAACTCAATATGCCTCCAAGGCATTCATGAAACCCCCAGAGGAAATCATCTCTATCAACCCCTTGAACCTCAAAATGAAGTAGGTACCTTGTTTCTGTCTCTTTCCAGACCAAGCCTTCCCTAAATCTGTAACTTTATTCATTTACCTTCCTTTGGAGAGGAGAAGAAGAGGTAGATGGAGAAGGAAAGGACAAGCTGAGTTACCCCACTAGTTGAGTTCCCATTCAGACACCTTGGTCTACTCACAGGTTGTGTTTGTCTTTTGGTTTTGAAGAGGACCATGATGTCAGGGAAATGATGACACACTTCTTAAAGAGACCTATTCACTGAATGGATGTTACCTCACTCTAAGTGAGCACCTAAAAGAGCCAGGGTCTCCCATTGCATCCTGGGCCATCTCCAGTCATCCTGATGAATATTTGGTCACTGAATCCAGATGACTCTGGAGTAGAAAGTGAGGCTGGTGACCTTGCACAGCCCTTCCTCACTCAAATCAAAGTCAAGTGCAAGTCAAGTCATCATTTCCTCAATGCCATGTTCCTCTTCAAAAATGAAGGACAAACACAACAACCTATACTCATAACCTTATTAAGCACAGAAAAGGACAAATGACCATAATTTCTCTTTTCTATAAAAAGTTGAATTTTTTTTTAAATAGCAATAAAACTTGAAAAAACAAGTCTGCTTCTTTTAATTTCTTCCCTACTGGTTTTTTTGTTTATTTTTAATTTATTTTATTTTCAACTCACAAAACAAAACAATATTTCCATAACACAGTACAATTAAAAAAAGATGATTGCCCATGAAACTGCAAATCTGCCATGTACAGTTTGCTATTCCTTTCAAAGATACAACAAAATTATCACGTAAATTTCTTGTTTTTCTTCCCTCCCCCTAGAGATTGCTAACATTAGACAGAGATGTGTATATTACCTAAAACTATTTATTGCAGAATACATGTCAATCTGATCAATATATATTGGTAGATAAGAGTTTCCTCACAGGAAATTTACTATACTAATAAAATAGTTCCAGTAGACATACATACATATAGATCGATCTATCTGTCTATCCATGCATATATATGTATAATCTCTATATTTGTATATGTATGTATGTGTTGTAAGTTCATATATAGTGCTTTCTTGTATACTTACACCTCCATACCCTAAAAACACCCTTATTTTCAAGCCCTGTGTTTATTTTCCTCAGAATTCTTTAGGTAAATAAAAAGTACCGAGACCATATGCTCAAGCCAGCTGTTGACATCTTAATTGTTATCTATGTAATTCATAGTTTTAAACAGCCTGACTCCAGGGTTAGAAGAGTTAAACTGAGTAAGAAAATTTAATTTCTATCAGTTATTTTAGTAGCGCAAAGGTTGTGTGGGCCAAGAATGAGAAGTCAGCTCATCATAATTTTTAATTACCTATTACAGAGCAAGTTAAGGCTTTCCCAACACTGAGTTGCAAAGATGTATCTTGGACTATGAGGCGAAAGCAATAGGTTTGAACAAAATTTTGTATTTAGTATTAAGAAGTATAAGAATGTCTCTTTCCTTAATGGGTGTAAGCCCCTAGAGAAGAATGTAGTAAATAATATTTCCCCAAATGAGGTTACAGATAGTTTATTGTTTGTTTATTTTTGGCATCTCAGAAAGAAATGGTTTATGTAATGAGAAAGCATACTATATAAGTACATACATACCTATTTTGCTGTTCACTTATTTCAGTCTTGTTTCTGATTCTATTTGGGGTTTTCTTGGCAAAGATATTGGAGTAGTTTTCCATTTCCTTCTCTAGTTAATTTTATAGATGAGGAAACTGAGGCAAACAAGAGTAAGTGATTTGCCCAGGGTCATACAGTTGTAAGTGTCTGATTCCCCAAATTAGAACTCAGGAAGAGAAGTCTTTCTGCTATATCTATATCTATATCTATATCTATATCTATATCTATATCTATATCTATATCTATATCTATATCTATATCTATATCTATCTAATCTACCATATACTTTTATTCATTTATCCATTTGTTTGTTTATCTAGCATCTACCTATTCATTTATTTATAGTCAGAGAAAGAGAGAAGCAAAACCAGAGGAACAGATGCAAAAGTTTATGTTCAAGTCAAACTTGTCAAAACTAGTCTACTTAATGACTATTTTCTAAACCAAATCTATTTTAATAGGCAATCCTTGTGAAGAAATTAAAGTGTTAACAAAATAATTTCCTCTTTTTGCCAGTTGTTGACATGAATTACGTTAATTTTTTTTTTTTTTGCTTTTTTTGAGGGGAGAAGGCAGGGCAACTGGGGTTAGGTGACTTGCCCAAGGTCACATGGCTAGTAAGTGTTAAGTATCTGAGGTCAGATTTGAACTCAGATCCTCCTGACTCCAGGGCCAGTGCTCTATTCACTGCCCCAGTGAGCCACCCCAATCATATTAAATTTTGAATAAAATTGGAACAGATTAATAATTAAATGCATATCAGACAGACACCAGTGTGATTATATGTCTAATCATGGTATAAGCAATATGATATAGAAGAATGGGTTATAGACTCAGAGTGAGGAGGGACTTGGGTTCAAATCCTGCTTTGACAACTCTGTTAAGGTGTCCATGAGCAAGTCACTTTTTCTCTGTGAGATTCAATTTCTACAAATATAATGGGATAGTCATATTTCTGGTACCTACTTCATGGTTATTGGAAGGATTAAATGAGATTAAGTATATGAAGAACTTTGCAAATTTTAAAACAAATAATACAAGACAGTTTTAAAAGTTATAATCTATTTAAATTAGAATGTACTTTTTAAGGCATTCTCTAGTAATAACTATAGGTAACCTGTCATGGGTAAGTAACACGTTGATAAATTATAAATGCCTTCACTTTTTCATGTCTAATGTTCTTGACTCTTGCAAACTTAGTACTTTTCATACCATATGATTTCAACTCTTCTCTCCAAGTCTGACCCTTCTCAGGCTTTCTATATGTGTGTGTATGCATTTGTGTATATATGGGTGTTCATATGTGTGTGTGCATCTTTATTTATTTATTTATTTTGCATCGCTGTTGACTTTTGCAAACTTACTACTTTTTACCCATCTTTCTGGATAATCATTTCTGCCAGGGTTGTCCCATAACCACCCCTACTAAAATCTTCAGTAGTAGGGTACTCGCGAAGAAGACATTAATCCTAAAGAAAACTAGGATTCTGTCCCTTAGATGCTTTTTAGACAGATTGAAACTCTTACTGGATAGAAGGAGAGAACAGCAGGGGTAGACTGAAGAATTTCACTAAGGGTCAGAATCTGCCCAACAATCACTACCATCTAGTTATCAGCTGTGGACAGAGATGTGGATATATGAAGTTTGCCAGGTTATGAGCCAGGCACCAGCAAAATCCCAGATAGTTATTAGAAGCTTGTGTAGTTCATATTATTGATTGTTGTTGTTCAGTCACATCTGAATTTGTGATCCCGAATACAGTTTTCTTGACAAAGATACTCTAATGGTTTGTCATTTCCTTCTACAGTGGATTAATGCAAACAGAGGTTAAATAGCTTGCCCAAGGTCACCCAGCTAGTGAGTCTCAGATCTTTCTGACTCCAAGCCCAGTGTTCTATCCAATGAGCCATCTAGCTGCTTCAAGTTATTGATAGAAATACCCAAACTATCTCCACTGTGGAAAAGGAATAGATCTCGCTAGGAGCTTATCTACTAATTCGTCTCCTAACACAATGGCTATGCAGTGCGTGAAGCAGCAACAACAAGCTGCCGTATTAGGAAGACTTTTTCAACCCATAATGGAAACATAGGTCACTTGAGTGGTTTTCTACCTTGGGACAAGTCTACCCTCACAGAACAAATTTCTACACTGAGTCAGGAGACACTTACTCTAATGGCTTTTGGATAGCCCAAGTGACTAGGCCTGTCTTAATGATATCATTATATCCTGGCAATTGGTTAATAAGCATATATTCAACTAAATTGGTGATTTTCCTTAGTAGAATGCTTTTAGAGGCAAGCACCATTTTCCATCAGGAATTATCAGTCTGGAAGCTTGTTCCACAAGTCAATCAATCAAAAAACATTTGTTAAATACCTACTTTGTGCCAGGCATATAATAAAGGGGCTATAAAAAGAGACAAAAGACATTCCTTGCCTTCTAGGAGTTTACAATCTGATAGAGGAAACAACATGCTAACAAATATATGCAAAGTGAGCAATATACAGGATAAATGGCAAATAATTGAAAAAAGGAAGTGCTAAACGTTAGCATGAAGAGAAAGAGTGGTAGTGGAGGCTTCCTGTAGAAGATGGAATTTATGTTGGTATTTAAAGGAAGACAGGAAGATCAGTGGTTACAGTCTCGATTGGTGTAAGGTCAGGAGAAAGGGAAAGTGGTGTTAAGGGACAAAAAACCAACTGAGATATGGGATAGGACTCCCATAAAGAGAAAACTGGGAAAGGGAAGTCAGAAAACAGGAACCACAGATATTTCCAACAGAAGCTCTCCCCTCCCCACCAAGAATCACATGCTGGTGACTACTAGTAAAGAAATAGGGAGGGTGTGGGTGTGTGTTGGGGTACACATACATTAAGCCCCTAAGACCACTCTTTTGCAGAAAATTAGAGATGAGAGTGAGAATGGCAATTGATAGAGATGTTCTAACTCATTTTCACTTTTCCTGTTAACAGATACTTGATATTAAACATGGTCATGCCTATATGGTGGAAGCAACCAGAACAATGGCACTATGAAGGCAATCCAGTTATATGAGGGGACACTCTGGTTTTTGTATTTTTCCCCAGGCACATCACCTTAAAGTCAACAATACCAAGCTCTGTCCTATCCGTAACTTTAAGAAGAATAAACGCAGTGTAGAAGAGAGTTTTCTTTAGTGATCTTCCAGTGGAAACATTACTACTGCTACTACTACTACTACTACCACTACTACTACTACTACTATTACTAATGATGATGATGAGGATGATGATAACGATGATGTTGATAAGCATTTATATAGTACTTTATGATTTTCAAAGCACTTTTCAAATGTCATCTCATTAAATCCTCCACATAATCCTAGGAGGTGGGTATTACTGTTATCCTTATTATATAGGTAAGGAAACTGAGTCAAATAGGTATTAAGTGATTTGCCCAGAGTCACACAGCTAGTAAGTAAGTGTCTGAGTCTGGATTCAAACTCATGTCTTTCTGACTCCAGATAAGTGTTTTTTCTATGCACCACCTAACTGATACTTAATTTACCACCTAATTGCCTCTAGGTCAATGCTGAGTTGCAAAGACAGATGCAGATTAAAATGTTTATTATATATCATCAGAAGAGATCGTTTATATAAAGTGTTCATCCTTAAAGCCCAGCACAAATCTTTATACATTATTCTTATCATCATGATCACAAATAGATTGAAGTAATATAATAATCTTTTCTATTTAATTTTTTTTTAACAAAAGTTGTTAAGAATTGAAGAAGAATATTATCTATATCTACTTGATAGATATACTGATGTTCAGCAGGGAGATTTTAAATATGTTAGGGCCCAGCCTTAAAGGAATCCAAAATGACACTTTACCTTCACTTTGCAGTCATGAGTGGCAGTGCAATACAACTTTTTTCCATTACCTTGTCACTAAAATTAATGAGTTCAGCCCAATATCAATAAATGGAACTGTATAGTACCATAATGAAGAATCGGGATATTGTAATGAATCTTAACTGTATTATATTTTCTTTGATTAAAGATGTTAAGAATGTAATTATTTTAATTTTCTTTCATAGTCCTTTGAATCTTTATCTAAATGATGGACAATGAGATCCCTGTTTGCACTTAAATGCATCATAAGTTAAGTATTGAATCATTTCTACAAGCTTATTACTCAACTGGTGGATCATCTGAAACTCTTAATGCCTTGTATACTTACTATAGGTGATTATAAGAGGAATTAATCAGTTTGACTTGTGGAGGCCCCAGGAGTACAAGTATCTTATCTTTAAGTAATAACATGTACCAAACTGTAATAAAAAAAATGGAATATGTTTCATTAAAGGTCTGGGCTTTTATGAGATGTGCTCCATATTAAAGAAATAAGTGGACAGTCTTTTTAAAGTCAAATTGCCAAAAAGTCAATGTTTTCTGAAAAGGAACAGAATAATGTTTTGTTCATTATTTTAAAAAAAAAAGTGACCAAAAGTTTTACCTAGCGTCTACAAATCAAATCCCACAGAATAACGCTAACTTATTTAAAAGTTTGCTAGTTGCCTAATCAAGAGAACTCAATTTCTCCAAGTTTCAGGTCTTCACTTCTATACCTCATTAAAAGTAGAGGTTCTCTCACTAGGAATGGTCTCACAAGTCTAGATAAAAGAAACCATGACACGCCTCATGAAAGATGTGAAGCTTAACAAAAATTCCAATATGTATTAGACCTCATTCAAACTCTTTTGATTAAAAACTGCTAAGAAAAATTCAAACTTTTAAAATCCATATTGAAATTTTCCCTCATTGTATTGCGAGTGCAAATGCTATAATAGACAGGATTGTATGATTTTTTTTGCTCCATCTTCTGATTGAGCCTTGACTTAGGCACAGAGTGATTCAATTAAATTCTGTGAGCCTCATATATATGGACTGAATCTCTTCCAGCATATTCAAGATTGACTTAAAAAAAGAAGTAACCCATTTTTTTTTCTGAGCAGTCATCACCAACCTATTAATAATTATTCAGTAGGATCACATTACATATATTCTTTCTAAAACCTATCCATCCATCCATCCATCTATCCACTTATCTATATACTTGTCAGTTGATCTATCTACTTCTTTCCCTGTTATTGTTGTTTACTTATATGATCAGGTCCAACTTTTGTGGTCCTGTGGACTATATCATGCCAATACTGTGCATGTGATTTTCTTGGCAAGGATACTGGACTGGTTTACCATTTCATTCTCCAAAGGCAAACAAAAGTTAAGTGATTTATCCAGGGTCACATAGCTAGTAAGAGTCTGAGGCCAGATTTAAATTCAGGTCTTTCTGACTCCAAGACCCAGGGCTCTATGCACTGACCAGTCTAATGAACTCTACCTACCTACCTGCCTACCTATCTGCCACTCTTCAATCTGACAATAAAAAAGAAAACATTTATTTCCTAGTTATACCTGGATCATCATGAACAACAGACATCATTAACAAACTTTTACTGAAAGATTCTGTGTGAAGAATATTTTTCTATTGAACACATACCCTGCCCAAACAGGAAAGCTAAGAACATCTTCATCTGTTAGGAGCTGGTTAATGGCCAGCATTAAGTATGATTGGAGACATGAGGAAAAGAAGACATGACCAGACCATGTGGGTAGTTCAGGGAATTACAATGAACTCCTTTTAATGATTTTTTTAGCAAGAATTTTATACATAAAGATGAAGGATTCACATTTTACTATCATTGTCTTAAGCTTGTTAGTTCCTGGAAGTAACTTTTAGATAAACTCAGGTTTTCTAGGCACCAACAGGTCAATTAACATTCTTAAAGGAATTAACAATGAGGAGACAAAAAAGATAAGACTTCAAAGTAACTTAGGTTTGTTTGGATGTAATCATTGTCTTGAGTATACTGTGCCTTGGAACCAACACAGGAATGCAAAATCTAATAGAAGACTTGTCTTTTTTTAGGTATCTGAAGTTGGGGGGGGCAAAAGGCCTGGTTGTAGTCAGGGTCTCAGACACAAATCTTTTAAATGTAACTCCAGGGAGTCTTTAGGGAGCTGGCCTTAAATGAATCTACTAGGTGCATCACCAAAAGGCTCTAATTAGGATGCATTGTCTAAGCTCCGCCTTCAGCTTCATAATTTATCTCTTTATCTCCTTTCTAACTTCCTCAAGAAATATTTAAATATTGACAACTAATATTAAACAAACTTGAATATTGATTAGAATAGTGCCTAGCACGTAGTAGGTACTTAAGTACTAGGTGACTAACATATATAGTTAGCTATATCTACACATCTTTATCTGCATATGAAAGTTATAAAGGTGAAATATCACAGGAGTGATGGGTGGAATGCATGGAAGAAGGGAAAATTATATCTCTGGACTTGATCTTCTGATTAATATATCCCTCTATGTCTATGCAAATTACCTACTATGGTCAAATAGATTTATCTGTAAATTCAAATGTAGATGAATAATTCATTAATTAATATGACTCAGGCTGTCTATATGACTTGCTCATATATGATTTGGTTGGGAATAACTGATGGAATCAGTGATTTAGTGTCCATAAAGATAGCCTGAATTTTTCATTTTAACTCAGAATTGAACATGAGGAGGAGATCAGACTGGATCACATTCAAGAAATTGCCCACAGCATATTCAATGGGCATAAGCTGCTCACTGAAGCAAAAACTCATCTTAATAATACCAATATGTTCTCAGTGATGCTATAAGGCTGTAAGGCTGGGAACATCACATTAATAGAAGAATCAAAATTGTAGGTGATCCAAGGACAGTAGAAAAGACCTATGATGGGTTTAAGTAGACTGCACTATCTTAGCAATTATGACAAGTACAAGGCATGCTATGGAAGTCATTATTAAGAGGTACTACAAGATGGCAGGAAGGCAACTTTCTAGAATGGAAGAGGGTAGATTCTTCAAATGAGAACTTTGGAATCTTGATTATTATTCCCTGGGGTTGGGGGGTGGGATTATAGACTGAATTTTTAAAAGATAGTTTATGATTATTTAGGAAGAAGAGAAGTTATCATTACTAAAATCTAGTAATGGTTCATTTAGAATGAATCATCCCATTTCTGATTTTAACACTTAGAAGATACAGTATAAATTGGTTTTGGTACAGTATTTAACAAAATTATTCTCAAGATGAAGAGATGTGGGTGAGATGATCATATAATTAGGTGAATGTGGAACTTGTTGTGTTAGTGAACCCAAATCATTCTTATTTGTGGAGTCACACTATTTGTGTTTGCCTTTAGAGAGTCTCTAGGAGAAATTCTCAAGAATCTATCATTGTCTTTAATTTGTCCAGTGTTTGTATCAATGTCTTTAAGGATATGTTGACCGAATGCTGACCAAATTGTGGTCGATGGAAGCCTGGATGCTGATAGATGAATAATATGTTACAAAAGAGAATCAGCCTCCCAAAGCCCAAACAGCTTATGATGATGAGTCACTTCTTTTTGGATGAAACTTAATATGGATAAATATAGTCTTACACTTTCTTCAATACTGTGAATGCTCTTCTTCTACTCTAACTTTTAAGTCACAACTAAAATTTCACTTTATACAAGAAGCTTTCGCAATCTGTCTTAGTTCCATTGCCTTCCCTTTGTTAATTATTTTCAATTTATCGTGTATATAGCTTGATACATATTTACATATTTAGAGCTATATTTACAATATGTATTGTGTTGTTGTACTTGTCCTTCATTCTTGAAGAGGAGCATAACATCAGGGAGATGATGACATGACTTGTAGTTGACTTGGATTTGAGTGAGGGAGGCCTGTGCAAAGTTGCCAGCCTTACTTTCTCCTCCAGAGTCATCTGGGTCCAGTGGCCAGATGTCCATATTTATAGCTACATTTATACTTAATATAACATTTTATTGTGTTGTATATTTATGTATGTATATACATACATTATACATACTTATATACATACACACATTGTGTGTAGAATACATGTATATGTATGTAAAGATATAGATATCTCAAGCCACATAGAGGATAAATGGGTAAGCGGGTCAGAAGATGAAAAAGAAGATTGATTTCTTCTTTGATGACCCCATGAACTATGTGAAGGAAACAGAAGAAAGCAATCAATGAAGACTTTAAAAAAACACATTTACTGGAATATACAGGACAAAAAAATATATAATATGCACCCTTGAAGGAACAGATTATCATAAAAAGATCATAGATCCATCTAAGAACTGAAATAATCCATGGTTGAATCCATCAAATTCATATTTTCCCCTTCATTAACAAGGAAATATTCTGCAAAAGCTGAGTTCATTCACCCAATTCTTTTCTCTGACTCAATCTATGTCCGCTATATCATCTTTGTTTCTGTCTAATTGATTCGCTATTTTTAATTATAAGTATTGCAAAAGCAAATTTTTTTTTGTATGCCCCACTGGGACAACTCTTTATAAATGAAATTCATAATTTTGTAAATCTGCCATACGCAGCTAGGTGGCTCAGTGGATAGAACGCAGGCTAGATGCTGAGTCGGACCTGCCTCAGGTAGTAAATAACTCTATTGCATTGGGTAAGTCACTTAACCTTTTTAGCCTCAAGTTTCCTCATCTATAAAGTACGGATAATAGAGCACCAAGGTTATAAGCTTATTGTGAGGACTGAATGAGATAATATGTGCCAGCACCTAGCACAGTTTCAGCAACACATTAGATACTTGATAAGGTAGCTAAGTGGTTTAGTGGATACATTGCCAGCCCTTGAGTTGGAAAGTCCTGAGTTCAAATTCAGCCTCAGACGCTTACTACTTATGTGATCCTTTCAAGTCACTTAACATGTTTGCCTTCATCTCGTCATCTGTAAAAGGTGAAGAAGAGCATCCACCTCTCAGAGTTGTGAAGATAAAATTGATATTAGTGAAATGCTTTGAAAACCTTAAAGGGCTATACAAATAGTAGTTATTAATCCTAAAAAAAAATGCTAATTGATTACTTAAAAATAAATCCCTTCAGGTAGTCTCTTGGACTCCACCTACTCAAAATAAAACTTTGGCACTATCTTTTGCATTGAACAGGATTCAAAGCACAAAAACATTCATCTGTTGGTCAAAATGTGTGTTTTGTGGCAGCTAAGTAGTACAGTAAATAGAGCACAGGCCCTCAGATCAGGAAGATCCGAGTTCAAATTTGACCTCAGACTCTTGATACTTAACTAGCTATGTGACTTTGGGCAATTGCTTTCCCTTCCCCCCTCAAAAAAAAGAGTTTTTCTGCTTTGTGATTATGTCCCCTCCCTCTATTTTTTTTTTTTGCTTTCCTCTTTGGTGACAAGATCAATTATTTATTGTATATAAAGGTATGCATATAAACAGATAAATATTATTTCTTTTGTTTGTTTTCAAATCATTTTTCCTTTAGAACCATGTCATATTTATTAAAAAAACAAAACATACCACCCATAAGATTCTGAGGAAGTATTTGGGATTGTGCCTCCAGTTACAGATTTGATGATTGATTCTGATTACCTTCTTCATTTAAAAGTCCTTTCTTCTTCCACTAAATCAGTTGGCATTCTATTCATATTCTATAGGTTTGCAGCTTCCTTGGGAAGCCCACTATGTTTCCATCTGACATTAGACATTCATCTTTTAAATCAATGTTTGTCATCTTAGCAGCCAAAAGTATTAGTTCAGTATATTTTTAAGAAGGCTGATGTGATAAAACCAAGAAGTGTAATAATATCTCCTTAAATTTTCTTCATGTCTTAAAGGGCAAAAGGGTAAGTAAGTGTAGGCTGGAATGGAGAAAGTCTTGGCTTGATTGTCATGGTGTCATTCAATGTCAGTCTTTTGCAAGGAACTTCTTTTTCTTCTTCCTCCTCCTCATTCTTCTCCTCTCCTCCTCCTTCTCCTTCTTCTTCAGAGTCTGCAGATACGCTAGGATCTCCAATCAATTAGGAAATGAATTTTTGAACTGTGCTTCCAATATATTGCTCAGATGAAACGCCCAGAGAATTTGGTCTTAGAGTTTTATTTTATCTCTGACCAGTATTCAATACCTTCTTTAGGTCTAGTTTTTCTCTTGTCTTGTTCTCCACGGGTGAATTAAAGTGGAAATTGGAAGCAATTATTTTGCATTAAAGAACACACATTAAAAAAACCACATTTTTTTTTCTTTTCATCTGTCTTAGATTATAAATTGCTATGGAATAGGAACAATTCTCCGTAACTAATTCTGTGTTGTCACAGAAAGGTACAAGATTCATCCAAATATGGCCATAGGTTTCCTCCAAATCTCTGTTATATAAAACTCTTGTTACCATGTTTAATCAATGGTAGATTTCACTTTACAACTAACTACCCCATGAATTTGTTGATGTTCAGTCATTTTTCAGTCATGTCTGACTATTCAAATAATCTCATTTGGGTTTTTTTGGGCAAAGATACTGGAGTGATTTGACATTTCCTTCTCTAGATCATTTTATATAGATGAGAAAACTGAGGCAAACATGGTTCAGTGATTTGTCCAGGATCAAACAGCTTGTAAGTGTCTGAGGTCACATTTGAATTAATCAGGATAGATTAGTCTTCATGATTCTAAGCCCAGGACACTATCCACTGCACTACTTAGAAAATATACACATATGTATATATATATATATGGAATTATACAATGAAATATAGCACTTTAAACTGCACAAGCATTATAAACACACACACACACATATATTCAATACTTATAACACATGTGACCTTCCAGATATCATTGGTCTTCTTTGAGAAGGAAGGACAAACAACAATAATAACAACCAGCAAAATATAAGCATAAATCCTTGGTATGGCCTAAAATTAGTATTATATTTTTAATGTACCACTAATTCTAAATATATGCTATTCATATCCATGTTGCTAGGTCTGTTAGTACATTGAAAATAAATGATTATGGGTCAATAAGATTTTTCTATAATGGAGATCTAAGGGAAACATGGCCTATGTATCATTCAATCATATATTTTCCTGTTTTTACACAAAATTAACTCATATGTCTTATGCATATCAATACACGCCCACATAGTTACATGTTAAATATTCCTACACCTCTTTTAACCATAGGTCCATATATAAATGAAAAGCTTTATGCAATCTAAAGTTAACATTGTATGTTCCCACACATACATATTTTCATGCATTCCTTTCAAAGAACTCTCCTTTTAGGGGTGGGGGCTATATTCAAATTAAATAGTAGAGTACAGCAAATAATTTTACACTAATTTTTAAAAATGAGTTTTCAGTCTGAATTGCCAAATAATTTAGCCAAAAAAAAGTTTACTTTAGTGCCTCCTCTGTTCTGAGATCCAGGTTGGATGCTATGGAGTGGAGGTGGGGGAAAAGGTGTAATGTTTCAGTTCATAAAACTACTTTCCTTTTTCAAGCATTTATTAGAAGTAATTTCAGTCTTATTCAATGGGTTTTTGCTTTTTTTAAGTTTGAATTTTTTTGTCAGTTCTTTCAGAGTGATTCCTTACTAGGTATTAGCCATATGGCTTTGACACATGCTATCAGTCTGGTTCTTTTCTCAATATATTAGTTCTCCAGCTGAATTAAACCTTAATATCTCATAGCCTGCATGATGTTATAGCCTAGAAGAAAGAAGACAATATTTTTTGACAACTTTGTGGCAAGAAGACCTCTCATTTAAGGAGGTATTAAAATAATACTATAATATGTCACAATATATAATATAGCAATAAAATTCTGTCATTTTAGAACATGTGCAGATAAACATTGGCACATGATTTTCCAAAACAATATAGTTTAAGAATGAGTTAGATAATATGTAGCATCAAGTATAAATAGTTTGAAAAATACCACCAATGTCAGTGTAGGCTAAAATGGGACTTTATTTCTTTCTCTTCAAGCTACTTTTCATATGTACAATATAAATAGAATGCAAAACTCCACTAATGTCAAAGAGGTTTCAAAAGAAATTTGATCTGATTTCAAGAAATATTTCACATATTCACTGTGAACCACTTGAATAATGCTGGCCTGAAGCCGAGGCAATAATAAATTGCAACTTTTAAATAAATAGGAAAAAATGCTAAAATTACCAAGTGACTTACTCACGGTGAAATTGGGTCAAAGAAAGATAAGTATGTGTGTTTGTGTGTGTGTGTGTATGTGTGTGTGTGTATATATATATATATATATATATATATACATTATATATATGAAAAAACTTCAAGTCCTATTGAATGTAAATAAAAACTATCACTAACTAACTTTTTTGGCATGAACTATAGACTATAGAGGTCTTTGAAAATATACTATTGATTTCTTTCATTTTTAAGTTGCTTACATTTCACCTTAGATGCTACTCTTCCCCCATCTCAGAAAAAAATCTCTTAAAATAACAAAAAAAAAAAATGAATAAGAAAAGAAAGGAAGAAAAAACAGCAAAAGAAGTTAGTAACTACTGGCATTTGTATATCACTTTAAGAAATAGAAAAACATTTTATGTAAATTATATGATCTGTTTCACACAACAATCTTGTGATGCAAGTTTATTATCCATATTTGGCAGATGGGAAAACTGAGGATGAGAGAAGTTAGGTGACTTGTTCAGGGTCACAGTGAGTATTTGAAGCAAGACTGCAAAGTCAGGTCCCCTTGATTCTTAAGTGAAGCCCTCTCTATTCATTGCAGCATATAGCTGCCTAAATCTGATATTATATGCAATGTTACACAGCCATGAAAGTTGTACCTCTGCAAAGGATTGGAGAGATTAAGTTAAAGAAGGCGAATTCCCTCTGTTGCTTTTAAATGTGAACTAAGATTTTCAATCCCCAACTTTCAACAAGCTTTTGTGTCTTTTTTTTTCTTTTCTTTTCTGGATACACAGCTGACCCAAACACTATGAGATTTCTAGGCTCTGGGAACTAGAAAAAAATTATATTAAATTAAATTAAAAGGGGAGGAATTTTTTTTAGGGATATATTGTTACTTTAACTAAATTCTCTCCTCTAATACATTATTTTCTCCCCCTTCTCAACTATTCTGCCTTCCAACTTTCACTCTTTTCAAGGAAATGTCATGTTAAACCAATAACAGGCAATCTTGATTTGTGTGAAACATTGTACAGTTCCAGAAAAGTGCTGAGCAGGTGAAAAATTGTATCAAAAAGAAATAAAGTACCCTCCAACAGCTAGATAACATGAGTCAATCAATAGTAAAAATCAATAAGGACAAAGCAGATTCCCACAGAAAACAACCTTGCTCCCTTAAATTGGGCCCCCATGCATTTGTGTCACAATCCCTGCGAAGGATTTCAGATGCAAAAACAAACCAAGTGTTCTCATATCTTCAAGGCCACTGTAAGATTTTGAAACTAACACATAATGGAATTCATGTTTTCAGAGACAGCAGTGAAACATATATATATATAGTGAAACATATATATATATATATATTTTTTTTTTCAAGATTATACAAATCACTTTCTTTCCAATTATTCTGTTAGGTAATGGAGGAAGGAAACAACCCAAGATTAGTATGTGAATATGCTTACCACAGATTAAGATAGTAAAGAGAAAAGTTGTCAAAAATAGACACCAAAACAGATATTTTAACAGCTTAAAAAAAAGGTCAGTTTTCAAAAACAAGAGAACTCTTTTGAAAATAATTTTTTGGGGGGTAACTAGGTGATGCATTGAATAGAGCACTGGACTTGGAATCAGGAGGACTTGAGTTCAAATGTGACCTCAGACACTTGACACTTACCAGCTGTGTGATCTTGGGCAAGTCACTTAACCCCAATTGCTTTGCCTTCCTCCATGAAAAAGAAAAAAAAAAAGAAAATAATTCTTTTTTGAATTATAGAAATCTCAAAAAATTAAAATAATAATAATAAATTACATTTTTACATTGAAACAAAATTAAGCTCTTTGATGACAGGGATAATGAGTGCAAAATAATATGTATACCTATCTGAAAGCTAGCTGAATGCAACACACAAATAGATTCAATATTTTTTTATGTGATTAAAGTCAAAAGCTGACTAATTTTGAGGACGGTTCATATTTATAGGTTGTCATGTTTTACTTTCACATTAAATATATTTAAAATTGGATATCTCTTTCTTTGTCAAATGTTTGTTAACCCAATGTTTGAAAGACTTTGCTTGGTATGGTTTCAGTTTAGAGCCTATAGATGGGAGGATTAATTTATGTATAAAACTTATACATAGATCTAAAAGATATGTCTGTATGTATCTATAAAGTGCATATTTGGAGCTTGTCTTGGCACATCACATGAGATAGTGGTCTAAACCTAACCTCTGCCAGAGAGCTGCTGGTTTCCTTAGTACCATCAGATACCGAGTCCTTCCATCTGACAATTAGGTCTTTGGGTTTACTAAACCAACACTATGCTACTATTTTTGTTGCTTCTGTTCATTGTATTTTTAATCTGTTCTAATGATCTACCTTTCTCTCTCTTTTGAAATCAGTACCAAATCATGTTAATGCTCAACTGCTTTGTAATATAGCTTGGGATCTGACATTGATTGATTCCATTCCTTCTCATTTCTTTCATTATTATTTTTATATGCTTGACCTTTAGTTCCATCCATATGAATTTTTTGCCGTAAATCAAATCTTTTTCCCTAAGTCTATAAAATATTTTGTAAGTGGTTGATTTCTGAATTATTAATTTACTAGTACTGTTTTTTTCTTATGTTGGTTAAGCCTACCTAACCACAAACAATTTTTCTCCAATTACAGATTTTTTTTTCATAACTCTTGTAGTTGTTTTGTAGTTTGTTCTCTCTCTCTTTCTCTCTCTCTCTAACTCTCTCTCTTTTTATATGTGTGTTTATGTGTTTGTGTATACATATATATTATATATGCTAAATTTTTATATAGACATATAAATGTACACACATATCCATATCTATATATTTATACATATATATAGGATATTTTTATGAAATATAAATTTTACTGTGTTATAATGAGTAAATGATGT
>CM053587.1:133486401-133508390 GCA_028646515.1 Pseudochirops corinnae | reverse complement strand
GTTTTTCCTTCATAGATCACTATTTATGTAAGTGGAGGGTAATTGTATTCAATCTTCCTTTATCATGAGACTCATGAAATGAACTTTGTCCCTATTCCTTCGTCCATGATTTATATATTCTCTACTTTATGCACCTCTATCAAACAATAATAATTCCATCCCTTGTTATCTTTCTGAATATGCCTTGTACCTCTTTCTTTTCTCTCCTATTTATGCCATTAAAACAGAGTAAACTACCCACAGACCCTCTATCATTTTGACCTTTATTATACTTAAAGAGAAAAGTTGTCTGAAAATAAATTCATTTCTGATAATCCTATTAATATATCAACAACTCATCCTTCACATTATCTGTTTTTCAATTAAACAATTATATGTATACTTTTCTACTTTTCTTGGTAGCGACATTTCCATTTCAAAATATCTACTCAGTTCTGGCCTTTTTATTAGGAATGCTTGAAAATCCTTTAATCCATTAAAGGGTCATGTTTTTTTCTTTGTGAGATCATATTTCATTTTGCCAGATAAGTTACCTTCACTTGTAAACTTTTATCTTTTGCCTTTTAGAATATGACATTCCAGGCTCTCTTCTTCTTTATGTAGCAGCTGATAAGTCTTGTTTGATCTTCCTCCTTGGCATTTGAACTCAATTTTTTTGAATGCTTATACTGTTCTTTTTATTTGATCTGAAAGCACCAAATTTTCACTCTTATTCTTGAGTTTTTATTTTGGGATTTCTTTCTAGAGGGGACTGTTGTATTTTATTTTCACTTTCTTCAAAGGCCAAGAGTACTAGCACATTAAAACAGTTACCCAAGCAATTCAGATTTCAAAACCTTATATTTAATTGTGACTTCTTTTACTCTTCCTTCTCCCTTGTCCCCTTAATCCATTCAGCTGGCAAATCTTGACATTTCTACCACCATGATATTCTCTTGCATTCATCCCTTCCTTTCTCTCCATAATACCAAATTACTTATTCGGATAAGTAATTACTTACTACTTCTCTCCTAAAAATAATGCTGTAAGCTGGAAAATGTGTTTCAATAGCTTCCTAACTGATTTCCTTTTTTTTTTTTCTAAAGACTTTACAACCACTCCATTCCACTGCCTGAAGATTATTCTTCCTAATGTATATCTCTGGGCATATAAATCCTTTCTTCAATGGTTCCCCTTGCCTAAAAAGAAAGCCTAAATCTTAGTCTACATTAAGGCATCACCACAGTTGAATTCCAAGCAACTTTTCCATCCTTATCTTCCATTTCTCCCTTTTATATGTCTACTCTGCTTTTATCAAACTGGATTATTCACCCTTTCCCAACAAAATTCCATGATGTCCTATCTCTGTCCCTTTCCTTATGAAATTCTGTTACTGGAATGATATGCTATCTTCTTGGACAATTTAAAAGTCTATACATTCTTTGGGAATGCCATGTCCTTAAGCTTCCCTTCTCCCCCTAACATGACTTTCTATTTTGAACTCTCACAGTATAGTGAGCCTATCTCTTATAATCCTTAGATGTGAGAGATCATGTGGTGCACTTAAAGGACATGTGGTTGAAGAAGTGGACATACTGACACAGGTACCAATACTGATATCAGCAGAGTTACCTCATATAAGTCATAAAATATCTGAGCCTCAACTTTTTAACCTGCAAAATGGGAGTGATGAGGTACTCATACTTCACAGGATTATCAACAATGAAATAGTATGTAAATGTCAATTATATGTGTTGGTAAACTATACGAGTGTTACCTTCTTTATTATACTGTTAGTTCTTTGATTATGAGATTCAGTTTTGCTAATTTTTTTTTACGTTTCCTTCATAGCTTGTTATACATACGAGGTAATAAATCTTGCCTTAATTCAATCGAACTAAACTCATTTTTAAAAATCTTTCAAAGAAAATTCTTTGTGGGAGATGCTAAATGGTGTTTATGCTGTTTACTTTTGTCAGATGATCATTCATTCATTTTCTCCACTTTGCCTACATCATGATTCAGTGGAAAGGCTGCTGAATTTTGCTTCATAGGAGTTGAATTCAAATGCCACTTACTACCTCTATGATCTTGGGCAAAGTCACTTAGCTTCTCTTTATTTCAGTTTCCTTGACTATAAAATGAGGGGATTAAACTAAGTTACCTCAAAGGAAACTTTCAGCTCTAACTCCACGATCCTTTGAAATAACACCTGTTGAAACTCACATTTATTTACAACACCCTGTACCCTCTCCTCCTCCTCCATCACCCCAAAAAAGTAGTTTTAGTACAAGTTTTAAAACCTGGGGAAAAATAGATAAAGCTAAAAATTAAATGAAGCTGGAAGAAGGTAAGAATTTTCATTTAAATTGAAAATACAGCCTCTAGCATTTGGCTACTGATGGGTGCCAGAAGATTCACAATCATTTAGAGAATGGCAAGATTTATAAAGGGTGGTGAAGAATGCCCAGGCACATGAGAAGGATTTAAGGCCAAGCCATGGAGTTGTTTTATAACACTGTACACTATTGCTGTCACCTGGGAATTTTTATAAGAAACCCACATATTTATATAGCACTTTAAAGTTTAAAGCTATAGAGGCAGTCTAGCATAGTGTATACAGTGGTGAACTTGAGATTCCACCTCAGACATTTATAACTGTGTGACCCTGGGCTACTCTCTGAGGCTATTTCCTCCTCTCTAAAAACAGAGATAGTAATAATATGTACCTAGTTTTGCTGAGCCACAAATTCAAGAATTATGGCAAGTACTTTGTAAGCCTTGAAATACTACAGAAATGTAAATGATATTATTGAAGTTTATAAAAACACTTTGTAAGGGTACGCTGAACCTTGATCTAAAACTCTTGCAGTAGTCAGTTGTTAAATTTTAAGTGTGAGTATGTACATCTCAGATATTGGCAATCTAAAAACTAGAGTTTGATGTACAGAGTTAAACAATTGTTAATAATGCAGATTAAATGTGAGAGAATGTTTGTGTGTGTATATATATATTTTTTTTTCTTGAAAGCCCAGTTATTAAATATTCATCAGCACATTCCTGCATTGCTTCATAAACTTTGCTTCGTCTGAGCAGGAGTGAGGTAACAGCCTCAGGAAATGAAGTTGTCACCAGACTGTACACCTGGAGATTATAGGCTCATTAGCAACAACAACAAATATAACTATTGGCATTTGCATAATGTGTGGGTTATTATTTATCAATTACTGATATTTTTTGGACCTAACTTTATGTGGCTAGGAAGTTGTTTAACCCAGAAAGCTTACCATAGAGGTCAGGCTGACCCCAGAGACACTCCAAAGAAGTCAGATGTTTGGAAGGAATGCTTAGATCCCAGTGCTTGTTTTGTGTCCTCTAAGGTCTTGTCTTGGGTCTACCCAAAGCTTGAGTTTTAGGTTCCCTAAATTAGATTGATATACCTGCTGATGCACATCTCAAACCGCCCTGCTCTTAGAGGAGTTTACTTTGGAGTTTTTTGTCATTTCCTTCTCCAGCTCACTTTATTGAGGCAAATAGGGTTAAGGGACTTGAACATTGTCACATACATAATAAGTTTCTGAAGCTATATTTGAGCTCAGAAAGATAAGCCTTTCTGATTCCAGGCCCAGCATTCTATCCACTGTATCACCTAGCTGCTTTCAAGTACTTTACATCCATTATCTCATTTGACCCTCAGAACACCCATTATTTTACAAGACTTGTCTCATTTAAGCCTTCCCCCAACCTGTAAAGTATGTACAGTAGGTATTATCCCCATTCTACAGATGGGGGAACTGAGGCTCAGAAAAATTAAGTGGCTTACCTATGTTTACATATCAAGTGAGAATTGGGGGCAGAACGAGAACCCAGATCTTCCTGACTCTAAGAATAGGATTCTCATGATTGTCTATGCTGTACTGCCATCTTTTTAAAAAAGACAAATGATAAATGTATTACTTCTCTATGGTATCTACCACAGGAAGAGAGGTCAGTCATTTCCCCCCTTAAGTCAAAATAAGATGACATGATATTGTGATGCATTCCCTCACACACTGTAGCTGGTGGGTATATTCTCCCACCTCTACAGCAGCCCAAGGACTGAACAGTCGGAAGTAGTAGCTGCACTGATCTGTCATGACTTGCTGGCATTGCAGTGTTCCCTTCCAGCATGTTTAATGAGGGGGCTCATGATAATATAGAAGATAAGGCATTCCGTTACCATCAATTGATCCTTGCTCTTACAGGTGATTTATCTTCAATGTGTCTTGCAGCATTTTTCCCAGCCGCAGGCTAAAATGTCAACAGATTTTCTTATTCTGCTAAGAAGGCATAGCAGATAACGACAACTACTAGTGTGTCTGTGTCACCTTAAATCATACATTACACATGACATAGAAATAGTAAAATGTTAATGGTCTTCTTCTTTTATTGGGAAGATGAATATAATAGAGACATTGCCTATTTCATAAATTATAGTTGACTTGATCATAAGTAACATTAAGGTAAAAAAAAAAATCAATATTTTAAATGTCATCAACCAGGGAAGTGGACCGCAGAATGTAGTAGCTGTTCATTTTGTCCATGCGCATTATCAATGTGGATTGTAGTCTGATCAATAGCCATAACAATGAGCATAAAATGTCACTGGAGGTAAAGTCCTTTCTTTGGCCACATTAGAGTTTATTCTAGAACTCTGTTCTAGAAATAGTATGACTGTTGAATACCTGTTTTTTCAGTTTCCTCAACTGTAACATGATTTTTAAGGTCCTTTATAACTCTAAGATGCTGTGATGCTATGACCTGTATAAAAATACAATAATTAAAAAATAAAGTGATCCTTTAATATTTTGTTCACTAATGTGCACAGTAGCTTAAAGAAAAAACACAAATTGACAGTGAGCATGCATGGCACAGGGAAAATTGGGTTGTATTTGGAGTTAGAGGACCAGGTTCAAATCCTTGTTTCATTCCCAAGGGAATGGGGGTAGTCAGTGAACTTCATTAAGTCTCACTTTAGTTTCTTCATCTATAAAATGAGCAGTTTGGAAAAGATGAGTTCTGATATACTTTCCAACTCTAAATACATGAACCTTGATTGGAATTTTTTTTTTTTTATCTTTCACATATTACATGAAACAGTGGCTTTTCTCTTCCCTGAGGGAAGCCTCTCAATGTGCATACTTGATCCCATTCCTTCCTATTTTCTACATCAGATTATTCCCACTCTAATTTTTAGAATTTCCTATCTACTGGCTCAATCCCAGATGCCAAAAACAAACAAACAAACAACATACCTGTGCTTCCCCATCCTTAAAAAGAAATCACCACTTGATCCAACATTCCCTACTAGGTATCATCCTATGTTTCTCCTTCCATTCTCTCATAAATATTTTTTTTTTTCCGGAGGGAGTGGAGGAGAATCCACATGTGACGCCTACATTTCCTCTCTTCTTACTCTTGATTCTGAAAACTCTTCAATCTGGCTTCTCACTTCATTATTCCAAAGTTACCAAAGATCTCTCAAATGCCAAATCTTCTATCATTTTCCCCAACATCTCTTCATCTCTATGCGACCTTTGACAATGTTGATCATGTTATCCTCCTATCTATTTATGCATCTCTGTGTTTTCATGACACTGCTCTTTCTTGGTACTGCCCTTACCTGATTGAGCACTCTTCAGTTTCTTTTAACACTTCCTTATCCAGGTCATTCCCACTAATTGTGAGCATCCTTGAAGGCTTTATTCCGGGCCCTCTTCTCTTTTATCTATTCTTTCTTACTTGGCAATTTCATCATCACCCATTGGTTCATATTTTAACCCATCTGGATACAATGGGAGTGACCTGGATGAAGAACTAGCAAAGGACACTGAGAATGAGTGCTCATACAGGAGAAGGAGAACCAAGAGAGAAGTAGGTTGTAAAAACCCGAAAAGTAGAGATATACAGGAATGACAGTGATCAATAGTACTGTAGCCTATAGAACAATAATGAGCAGCTCAAGTGAGGGTTTTTTCCAAGTTTTTTCAAGTTACATTTGAGATATTCTGTATTTTTTAAATTCATGAAAGAGAAATAGATGATTTTTAAGCATAATGGGAACCAGGAAAGAAGTAAATATGGAGAAATAGAAGATTATATAAATGTTTGCATGAGCTTTCATTAATGCCTCAGATTTTTCAATGGAGTATGCAATGAGATCCTCAGCTGCCCACTTAGGCTGGCAATGTTGGTGTCATCAATGAATCTTTACTCACAACTCACATTTAGAATCTGTTTGCAAATCCTGTATTTTTTTTAACTTAATAACATCACTAGCACATACCCTTTTCTATACACTCACAAAGCAAGCACCTTTATACAGGCCTTGATTATCACTCCTTTAGATTACCAAAAGGATAAGCTAAGTGGATAGAGCACTGGGCCTGGAGTCAGAAAGACTCATCTTCCTGAGTTCAAATTCAGCCTCAGACACTTACTAGCTGTGTGAACCTGGGCAAATCACTTAACTCTCTTTGCCTAAGTTTCCTCATCTGTCAAATGAGCTGGAGAAGGAAAAGGCAAACCAGTCAAGTATCTTTAATAAGAAAAATCTAAAGGGCGTCACAAAGAGTCAGACATGATTGAACAACAAGACCACTGCAATATTCTTCAAGTACTTCTGCAAGCAGAGATTTAAATTTAAAAAAAAAAGAAAAAGGATTTTCCAAAAATACAACATAGATACGTATAAAAAATGAAGTCAGATTTTTAAAAAAATGAAATAAGGTTTTGTTCAAAAGAATTTGGAGACAAAGTACCTTAGAAGAGAGTATTATATATTTTACCCAAGAAATGGAATAACAGAAAACTAGAATATTAGAAGCAGAAATCAATGAAATCATGAAATGGCAAGAAATATTAGAACAGTGAAAAGATTAAAAAAGATAAGAAAATGTATGGTGTCATATAAAAACAACTGAATCACTAAGTCAGTCAATAAACATACTATTTCTTAGTCACCCGGGATGTAAAAATTAGAACAAAACAAAAAACGATAAAAGGATAGCCCCTGCCATTGAGAAAGTCACAATGTATTAGGTGAGACAACGTGCAAATAACTGCATAAAAACAAGCTATACACAGGATAAGTGGGAAATAATCAACAGAAGGAAGGCACAAGAATTAAAACTGATCAGGAAAATCTTCCAGTAGAAGGTAGAATTTTAGCTGGGACATGAAAGAAATTGGCAAAGTTAAGAGGCTGGGGATAAAGAGGAAGAGAATTCCATACATGGGACAGACAGTTAATGAAAATGTCTGGAATGGGGAGAATGAATGAAATGCTTATGTGAAAAAAAAGTGAGGAGACTAGTCCCTGGACCAGAGGTGTGTGGTGGTGTGTAGGTTGCAAAATGACTGGAAAATCTGTGGGGTGTGAGCAGGATTTTGAATGACAAAGAAAGGATTTTATCTTTGTTCCTGGAGGTGACAGGGAGGCACAAGAGCTTGTTGTGTAGAAAGTTAATATGATTAAACTTGTCTTTAAAGAACATCACTTTAACAATGGAATGGAGTATGAACTGGAGTGGGGAGAGACACGTGGCAGGCAGATTAATGGACATGATATTCCAAAAGGACAGACATAAGGTGGTGAGAGCTTGTACCAGCATTCAGCAGCAGAGGAGAGAAGAAGGCATATGTGAGATATGTGACAAAAGATAAAATAAGAAGCTTTGAATGAAAGTGAGGTGTTCAGAATGATACTTACATTACAAGTCTGGGAAACAGGGAGAATGGGGTATACTTGCATGTAATAGGGAAATTTGGCTTAACTGGTAGGCAGGTCAAGGACAGATAATGTAAAAATCATTGGACTCCATTAAAAACATGATTTTAAAAAGCCAAGTTACTATTTTTAAGAAATCATAAGTCGGAGGCACCCAGGTGGTGCAGTGAATAGAGCACTGGCTCTGGAGTCAGGATGATCTGAGTTCAAATCTAGCCTTAGACACTTGATACACTTACTAGCTGTGTGACCTTGGGCAAGTCACTTACCTCCAATTGCCTTCTTTCTCCCCTCCCAAAAAAAAAAAAAAAAGAAAAAAAGAAAGAAATCATAGGTGAATACAAATCTATTAGAACCACAGCACAACGCAAAGGTAGGGAAAAAAATCTACTTCACTTCCTGAAATGAACTCCAAAAGGAAAAATTCCAGGAATGTCCCCACCAAAATCCAGAGCTTCTGTGGCAAAGAAAAAAAAATTCAAGTATCCAGAAAGCAATTCAAGTACCAAGGAATGGCAATCTAGATCACATAAGACCTAGCACCTACTAAAGGAGAGGAGATCTTATAATACTCCAAAAGACAAACCACAGAGGCATATAACCAAGAATAACTTACCAATAAAACTGAATATAACCCTATAGAGGGGGGGGGGGGAAGGAATCTTAATGAAATAGAGGACTATCATGAATTCCTGGTGAAAAAATTAGAAATGAGTTTGACTTTGAAATGTAAATCCAAGACCAGAGCACATAGAAGGCAAAATTCATTTGAACAATTGGAAGGAACTGCGTGATGATTTACTGCTAACATTCTAATAAGGAGAGAAGATACAAGCATTCTTTTAGAACCTTTATATTTTCAAAGGATATCAAAAGGAGTTAAATTAAAAGATAGACATGCTGGGTATGCACTGATTTTACTTAGTGTCTGATAGGGAAAAGAAAAGGATAGGAAAGGACAAATACATTGGTGTTGAAAGGAGAAAGAAGAAAGTAGAGCCTGCTATTTCTCATAATTAAGAGGAGTGAGAAAAAGAATATACACATATGGGGGAAGGGGTGGGGGGTCCATTAGATGAACTTCACTTTCATCTGCAATTAACGTGGGGGGGTGTGGTTTCAACACACACACATAGATGCAGTTCCCTGAAGAAATATGTCAACCTCAATGACAGAGAAATAAGAGGGGACTAGAAAAGGAGTATAATTCTGGGAAGGGAATTGCTGATAGCAAACAAACTTCCTGATTCTCAAGATAAAATTAAAAGGGGGGAAAATAGAAAAGAACTAGAGTTTAAGAGGTGCTTTCTCGTCAATGAGCAGCTAAATAGCACAGTGGATAGACTTCTGAGCTTGGAATCAGGAAGATCTGAATTCAAATCCAACCTCGGACACTTATTTGCTCTCTGACACTGGGCATGTCACTTTAACCATGTTTGTCTCAGTTTCCCTATCTATAAAGTGGGTGTAATAATAACACCTACCCCCCCCCATCTCCCAGGACTATTGTGAAGATCACATGTGATAATAATTGTAAAATATTTAGCACAGTACCAGGCACATATAAAAGAGAGACAAACTGACAGAGAGATGATAGGGCATTTATCAAAGATTTTCTATGTTTCAGATGCTTTATTAAGGAATGCTCACAAAAGTTTTAAAAAAAAGTTCTTATCCTCAAAGATCTTACACATAAAAAAAGAAGAGAGGAAGGTAAGAAATATTTATATAACCCCAACTATGGGCCAGGCACTATGTTAAACAGTTTACCAGTATTTATCTTATTTAATCTTCATAAAAATTCTGTGAGATATGTGTTGTTCTTATCTTCATTCTTACAGTTGAGGAAACAGAGATCTAGTAACTTGCCCGGGGTTATGCAGCTAGTTTGAGAGGTCGTATTTGAACTCAGGTCTTCTTGCCTTCAGGCCTAGCACTCTAGCCACTGTGCCATCTAGTCACTCAGCACTAGAATAGCACCAGAAAATAGGAGAAAGGGAGGGTTAGTGAAGTTGCTAAGGAGGAGGTAGAAAAGTCAGGAGCATAAGTAGAACCAGAAATGAAGTAATTATCATCTTGACACTTTCTGAAATACCTGTATGGCTCAGGCACTCAGCCACAAGGCAGTGAAGAAGACCATGGCACTGAGAGATATTGAGGTAAGAAAACAATGAGGGAGGAACTGGAAAGTCTGGAGAGAACAGAATAGTGTGTGTGTGTGTGTGTGTGTGTGTGTGTGTGTGTGTGTGTGTGTGAAACAGTCATACATTTTCAACATAACCACTGTGTGGATTCATTTTGCTTGACTATGCTTGTTTGCATGGATTCACCTCCCCTTTTCTTGGTTAATTGGGGGTAGGGTGAGAAGATTCTCTTTAATAATGACCCTCATAGGGTCACTGTGACGTTTTTTAAATGCATAGGAAAGAACAGAAAGAAGTACAGATGGAGGCATGACCAAGTAGGATGGTTTTGACAGTACTCTCTAGAATTTCTTATATACTTTAAAAGAGTGGTATGAAATGGAAATTGATTCATGGTTTTATGTAGAATCTTCTTTATTTTGTTTGCTGCTCAGCATAAGTAAATGTTCTTTATTTTGTTACTTAAGCTTGGAAGGAAAAATAAATACAAGAAAGGAAACCAAGGAGAGAGAAAATAATGTATCAAATGCTACAGAAATATAAAGAATACCAGTGCTAGATTGCTGCAAGGTAATCCTTTTATTCTTTCTTAATTGAGGTCCTGTATCATTCCCCTAGGGAAGAAAAAAATGATTTTTTTCATATTTTTTGAATGAATGAATCACTAATAGAATCAATTCAATGAGTTATCCTGCATAGAATTTCAAAGTATTGTTGCTTTCTTTTTGTTTGTTTTGTTTTCTTTTTGCGGGGGGTTGTTTTGTTTTGTTTTTGATCAGAGAAGAATGTTCTAAAAATTTTCAGATGAATTCACCATGTCAGGTGGTTTTGCTACCCTGTTTTTCTTTGTCACAATGAGTGTTCTATTTGAATAATAGTCAGTTTCAGAAATGACTGTGATAAAAATATAAGGCACAAAAGAAACATATTTTATAAAATAAATCTAACTACAAATTAATGGATAGTGGATGCAGAACTAGCCTCAGAGTCAACAATATCTGGGTTCAAGTCCTGTCTGGAAATCTGAACATGGACAAGTAACTGAATCTCTCAAAATGCCTCAAGCAGCTCTTCAAGACTAAATTGCAGAAAAGTTAGCTATCTAACTGATCGAAGAAATGTGTATACTGAGGGTTTCCTAAATCAACAAAATCCTAGATGTGGTATCAGAAACAAATAAAAGAGCTATCACATAGTTAGACTGGTTAATTCAGAAAACAGTAGATTCCTTCTAACTGTAAATTTTCTTCAGCAACTCATTACCTAATATGGTTTATTGCAATATGATCCAAAAATATATACTTAATATTTCTGCCTTTTAGCATTTGTTTGTGAAGGTTTTATGTCCTAATTCATGGTCAAACTATGGAAAGGTACCATACACAAGCAAGTAATATGCATACTCCTTTTAATTCCCATTCAATCATTTCCAGAGGCCTATGATTTCTGATTTTCAAAAATTCTATTCATATCCTTCACCTCTTTCTTCTTTTCTTTGATTAGTTTTATCAGTCTCAAAGAGGTAAATAAATTGCTCTGTTTATCTTTATTTTATTAATTTTATTTTTGCTATTTCCTTATCTGAGGTCATGATTGCTCCCTCTGCCATTTTTACTTGAGCTTAGGCATAGATTTTTGGTGTAGCCCCTAATTTTGACAGTGTGTATCTTTGTTTTCAAGTATCTTACTTGCAAACAACATTGCCTTGAATTCCCCTTCTAATTCATTCAGCTATCTTCTCTTTTACAAGAGAATTCATCATATTCACATTCACATTTATGATAATTAATTATGTGGTTCTCTCTATAATCCCATCCTTGTCTTCTTCTATTCTATCCTTCCTTTGTTTCCTGTCCCCTCTTAATAAAGAAGAGGGTTGTGAGAGATAAGGAATATGTTCGACACAAGTGAGCTGAGTGTGGTGCCTTTTGCTTCTACTCCACTTTCCTTTTTCTCTTTCCCTCCCCAAAGCCCAGTAACAGTGTCATCTAGATGATTTCATCATCATCATCATCAACATCATCATCATCATGTACAGGTTTCTATATTTGTCTGAAATCGTACTCTGATGTCTTATCTCAAAGTATATGTTGCTCCTCTTCTTTGTCATACCTGTGGAGAACGGGTTTTGGTGTACCCAATAAGAATCCTCAGTTTTTGCTCATCATTTCTTTAAATATAGTCTCTATCTTTATAGTTTTCTCATGGTTTCTAGGGATATTGAAATCATCTCCTTTTGGTTGATTCCTAGGTGAGTTGCTTCTGATAATAGATACTTTAGCTTTTATTTTTTTTTTAAATCTTTCCATTTTGGTCAAATATTTGTGATGATTCATTGAATGATTGAGTCCTGTTTCCTTAATTCTAATATTCAGAGTCTTTTACTCATCTAGAGTTTCCTATTTTTTTTTCTAAACCAGATTTTATCTTTTGAATTCTTCACTCTAAGGTCATTATTTTACTTATAGTTTTTGACAGACAGATGGATAGATAGAAAAATATAGGTATATATATATACATACATACATACAGATATAGATACTGGTCTTAGTTCATTTCTTCTGGGTATGTTTTTACTCTTTGGGGTCATACCATTTCCCCCTGATTCTCTTCTTTCAGATGATGTAAGCTTCTTTTCTTCTTGGTGTGCCTCTGGGTTTTCTCTTTACCTCCAATTTATTTATAGTGTTCAATGTATGTCTGTTTATTCACATCTAAAGTCTCTGTTCCTAATTTGCAAAATTGTGCCAGGTCTATTCTCTCCCTGCTTTAGTACTCTGATGCAATGAATGGGTCATGTTTGGCCCTGACCTCAATTACCTGAGTCCTTGATGCTTTCTTCTATGTTCTCTACTATGTCATCCCTCAGAAAACTATCAGGTTTCTGACTCCCCTGTGGACTTTGAGACTGACTAAGGAATTTAGTAAAGAGATATGCTAACTCCTGATTCAATATCTAAGGTCAGAATGGGAAGAGTGTTGTGGGTTTCTGAATCCCTCCCTGCCTTCCCTGACCAAAAGCACTTTGAATGTTCTGACCCTGTTACAGAGCAACAAAGGTTTAGTATTTCAGGTCATAGTGCTATGAACTTCAACCTCTATTAGGTTTCATAGTCAAAATACTAATTGATCTTGTCTCCATATCCAAAGCAAGAGACCTATTTTCTGAAAAGACAACCTGAGACTTCAGTATCCTCTTACTCTAGACTTCTTGTTCTACCCTGCAACTCCTTAAAAGGAATGCAAGATGGGGGTGGCTAGATGGCACAGTGAATAGAGCACTGGGCCTAGAGTCAGGAGGACCTGAGTTCAAATTTGGCCTCAGACACTTAACACAAAACTAGCCATGTGACCTTGGGCAAGTTGCTTAACCCCAATTGCCCTCCAAAAAAAAAAAAAAAGACAAAAAAGAAAGTAATGCAAGCTTAAAGTGCTCCTAAAGCATCACTCTCTTCTGAGTACTGTCAGGCTTCCAACTAGTTTTATTTGTTTTCAAGTTGGTTTCCCTGGAGGAGGAGTCCCTCAGGCTTCTGGCTGTCTTTTTTCTAGTTTTAGACTGGATGAAAGCGTTAATATTTTTCTTTTTGGATTTCTTGATCACAACCTGGTCTCATGATATTTTTAGAACTGTATTATACACATTGTATACGTTGTCATTATGATTTGATCATTGCACTGATGGAGAGAACAAGCTGCTGAAGTGTACAGTATATTGTCTGTGACCCTGTTGGCATAGTCCCTCACAACTCTGTCAAACTTCCTTGTCACTTTTCAGGTGATGATTATCTCTATGGTCATAATATACCACTGAACTCACACTGTCTTGGAGAAATCTAGCCCAACCCATTTAGTAATTAGTAAGGACCTTTTATCAAATCTCATATAAGGCCAAATGGAGCAGCTACACCTGGAAGATGATCATGCTAATCTTGGAAACATTAGAAGGTAACATGCCCTCAGAATGTCAACATTCTGGTCTATGTACCTACATTACAGTAGCCTCTTAAGTATTCTCTTTCCCTCTTTCCCCCTTTAGCATCCCCTTTCCTGATTTTCTGTGGAAATGAAACCTCAAAGTTTTTGAGTATCACAGGGGGAATCCTATGCTGGAAAACATAAAGATTTCAAATTTCTCCTCAGATCGCATTGTATAGTGAAAAGAACAAAATTAAACAGTTTGTGACCTTGGAAAATCATGATTTATTCTGGAAATAAATAGGTACCTATATTGTACATGTGTGTGGTATATATACACATATGTATACATGTGCATTGGATCAGCAATGCAGCATTCACAATGCCTACAGTAACTATAAGTATGCTGATATGGTTATTAATCACAAAATGTAACAGGCTCTCTACATGAGAAATATAACTAGAGTATTTATTTAAGTACCAGAAAATTGAGTCCTAAAACCAGACAGTCAAAGCCAAGACAGTAGTTATGAAGTTGGCACATGTAGTTAAAGTAGTAAACACACACATTCTCAAGCCTTCAAAACAGGACAGGCTACCTCAGGCAAAGATCTTCCTCTCCTCACTGATGACAACTGCTCAGCGTCCAGGCAGCTTGCTTCCAGCAGCTCCGGCCCCCCGCAGTTCTCATCCCTGGAAGTCCTCAGCAAGAGTCTTAGCAGAGATTCTGGCAGGCTCAAAGAAAAAGGAGTTTGCGCAGCAACCGCCCCCGCTGCCTCTGCCACTGCTTCCAGTCAGCACTGCATGGAGACCAGCTTGGTTCCAGTGTTCTCTTGATCCACCCCTTTCTGCTGCATCAGCAAGTTCAAGGGGCATGGAAGAGCTTCAAAACCCAGTCACATTACAGCATATATGTATATACATACATTTAAGTGTATATAACACATATAGTATTATAATACATCATATGGTATAACAAATTATATGTTATATATAATAAATAACTTATGTAACATATCATATCTTAGATTACTTATATACGACTTATAGTTAGCTATTTCAGTCATGTCCAACTCTTCATGATACTGTGGACCTCTGTCCACGGAGTTTTCTTGGCAGTATATTAGAGTGGTTTACCATTTACTTCTCCAGACATAAACAAAAATTAAGTGATTTGTCCATCACACGGCTAGGAGGTTTTTGATGCTGCATTTGAACTGAGGTCTTCCTCACTCCAAGTCTGGAGCTGTGTCAGCACTGTGTCACCTAGCTTCCTCTTGACTTATAGTACACATGTGTGTATACATATGTGTATGTGTATATGTGTGTATACACACAATACATATATACACACTTATACTTACATGTACATATATATGTATGTGTGTGCGTGCATACACACACATTACATATATAGCTTATATAGATACTTGTTTCCCTCCTGAGGTCAGGAACTGTTTCATTTTTATCTTTTATCCTCAATATACAACACAGTGGCTAACACATAGTAGTTGATTATTAAATTTTTGTTAAATGAATCAATTTACAAATTTGTTAACTTACCTTGATGTCTGGGAGTTTAAAGTTCTGACTCAAATTCTAGTAAATTTTTTCCAGGTTCATCATCCAATGAGAGCTGGGATTGGATGGATGGATGAGATATAGAGACATAGAAAAATAGATAAACACACACACACATGCACATATATATACAGATACAATATACATATGTATACACATATACATATACACATAGATATATACATATATATATATACATACACATCTATATTTATATGTTAGTTTAATTATCTATCATTTGAAGCTTAGGTTTAGCATCCACTGCTTCTAGCTACCTGATCCTGATTTGTTTGTTTTTTAATTCTTATCCCAGGTTGTAAGGCAATCAAAATATATTCTGATATTTCCTCTTAAATTAATTAAATTGAAACATATTTCTTATTAATTAATCAATAAGTTTTGACAGTCAAATCCGGTTTTGTTAAGTATTATTTAGAAAATATACTGGGGAAACCTTTTTCCCATAAGCTTTTGTTCAACTTTGTATATCAAATTCCCTAATCTCCTTGGTTTAAATAAATATCAAGGTTACTGGCTATACAATTTATTAATAGTATATCAAAGAATAAAACAAAAACATAAATATTTATAATGTATCAGCTATGAGAAAACTCACAGAGTCACCTCTAACTAACAACTGTTACTGCTGACTTCTCAATTCTGAAAAACCAATTCCTACTGTTCTCCTCTCTCAGGATGACAGCCACAGTCTCTCAAGAATTCTCTTCATAATATTTCTTCACACGATAAGAGTTAAATTCAGTTCTCTCAGGAAATGACTCTTCATATTCCTTTATTTTGACAGTTAACTCAGTCTCTCAGGAAAAATCTCTTGGTCCTTTATGCCTTTGTCTCAACCAGTATGTTTTCAGGCATCACAGTTAAAAACCTCCAAAAAGACATTTCAACTAGCCCTTTTAAAGATAAAGTAACACTATCCAAAGTCCTTGAGGGAAGCTATTGAAGCTGGTGTTACTTATATGAAATACCTTCAGGACAAACTAACACTTGGTGGGATCAGAAAAGTGCTTGTGTAGAAGCTAGTACTTGACCTGAGCTTCAAAGGAAGTGAAAGTGAGGAGGGAGTACACTTCAGCCATGGGGGACAGTCTATACCAAAGCACAGAGATGCGACATAAAATGTCACACACAAGGAGCAACAAGTAGGCCATTTTGTCTGGAATGTAGAGTGTATGAAGAGTAGGTGGTATGTAACAAGCCTGTAATGGTGCATTGGGGCCAAACTTGGAAGGAACTAAAATGTTGAAAATAGCAACTTGTATTTTATCCTAAAGAGTCATTAGGAAGCACTAAAGTGTTCTAGGGTTGGGCGTAGATTGATAGGGTAGTAGCCATACTCCAGGGAAATTTAACTTGGCAGCTATAATGAAGATTTGGTTGGAGAAGGGGAAGTTATGAATCTGGGAGATTAATTAGGAAGCTTTTGGAAGAATTTGGGTGAGAGCTACTGAGGACCAAAACTAGGGAGATAGCCTGTTGAGTACAAAGAAGGGGATAAATGAGAGAATTGCTGTGGAGTTTTCATCAACACAACTTGAAAACTAATTGAAATGGGGTATGGGAATAATGATTCAAGTTTGATTCTGAGTAAGTTGGCTAAGAAAATGGAGTTACGTATTTTATAAAGGTTCTACATGACTTGGTATACTACCATGAATTCCTCCAAATGGCAAGAACCATAACCCTTCACCCTCTACAACTGCTCCAACAATGATTTGAGAAGAATGCTAAGAAAATTGAAGGCAAAACTATACATACACATATATATGTGTGTATATATGTATTGTGTGTGTATATGTGTGTGTGTATATGTATGTATGCATGTATTTTCCAACCTAAGATTGCAAATTGGATTTGCAATCATGTGACCAGTGCAAAAATTGTGCATCAGTGGTAGGAAGGGAACATGAACTCAGGTAACGGAGCTGCATGCTAGGCCAGAAAAATGGAAACACACAGAGCCAAGGACAGAGCAAACTCTGAGTTTAGAATAATACTGTTGAGTCTCCCAGAGTGGCTAGGAACAGGGACTCAGTGCCCCAATAGTATAGGGATATCAAGAACTGATCATGTACTCAGTTCCCACACGTACACCAAGTACAGAGTTTCCAAGAGTTCCAAACTAGGCAAGCAATGTGAGGACACCCAGAACTGACATAAAACTCAGACTGCTGACTCCATGCCAGCCCCACGGGTCTCTCAGAGTGTTCAGGATTGATGTAAGTCTGTACAACTCTCTGATAATGCCAGTATCAGTAGGTTGCTTATATCAGATCACTAGAAAACTGAGTTAACGCAAAGGAAAGAGCTACGACCATTCCAGGGATATCCAAGATCCAAACTCCGAAGGGAAGAAATAACTTACCAACATATACAAATAAAATCTCAAAAAAAAGTTTAACTTGTCCATGAGATCAGTCAGAACAGTCAGATCAGTCAAACTCAAATAGAAACAGGGACCATTAACCCATTCGTGAAGATCCATTTGGGGCCACATGTTAACCTAGAAAACCATATATTAATGTTATATACCTTCTATTGTATTTTTATTTAAATATTTTCCAATAGCATATTAATTTGGCTTGGGCTGAGTGCATAGGCAGATCTTTAACGAAGTGGAGAATTCCTATTCAATGTCTGAAACTAAAGAAAAACTGTGAAAAATATACATGGGGTTAAGGAAGATGGCCTAGTCATACCAGATCTCAAACTATATTATCAAGTACTAATCATCAAAACAATCTGGTACTGACTAAGAGATAAAGTGGTAGGCCTGTTGAATAGATAAGGTATCCAGTATCTAGTAGGAAATGACCATAGTAAGCTACTGTTTGATAAATGCAAAAATCAAGCTTTTGGGACGAGAACTTACTATTTGACAAATACTAGGAAAACAGGAAAGCAGTTTGGCAGAAACCTGGCCAACATTTAACACTGTATATGATGGTATGGTCAAAATAGGTCCATGATTTAGACATGAAGGGGAATACCATGAGAAAAGCAGGGGAACGTTGAATAGTTTACTTGACAGATATATGGATTAAAGAAGAATTTATAAACAAATAAAAAAGAGAATTGTAAATTATAAAATGGATAATTTTGATTACATTAAATTCAAAAGGATTTGCACAAACAAAAGCAATGAAAACAAGATTAGAAAGAAAACAGGAAAACTGGGGGGAATTTTTACAGGAAGTCTCTCTGATAAAAGCTTCATTTTTCAAATATATAGATTTGGGGGGAGCTTTTTGGGGGGAAAAGCAGGGCAATTGGGGTTAAGTGACTTGCCCAAGGTCACACAGCTAGTAAATGTTAAGTGTCTGAGGCCAGATTTGAACTCTGGGTGCTCCTGACTCTAGGGCCAGTGCTATATTCACTGTCACACCTAGCCACCCCTTCAAATATATAGTTTATAAGAATATGAATTATTCCTTAATTGATGAATGGCCAAAGGCAGTTTTTAGATGAAGGCAGATGAAGTCTAAACTGTCTGTGGACGTATGAAAAAATGTTCTATATTACTATTGATAAGAGAAATGCAAATTAAAATAACTCTGAAGTACTACCTCATACGTAACAGATTGGCTAATATGATAGAAGAGGAAAATCACAAATGTTGGAGGGGATATGGACACTAATGTGTTATTTTTTTTTTTTAACTTTTGTTTATTTTTAGTTTGCATCATTCATTTCCATGAGATTTTGAGTTACAAATTTTCTCCCCATCTTTCCCCTACCCACCACCCCAAAACTGCTATCCCACTGTATATCCCCTCCCCCAATCTGCTCTCTCCTATGTCCTCCCCCTTGCCCCTCTGACTTTCTAGCAGGGCAAGATGGATCTCCCTACCCCAGTACCTGTATATCTTATTTCCCAGTTGCATGTAAATAATAATAATGATAATAATAATAATACATATATATATATATATTTAACATTTCATTTTAGAACTTCAAATTCTAGATTCTTTCCCTTCCTCCCTTGTCACCCACCCTCACTGGAAGGACAACCAATTCAATACAGGCCATACATGTGTAGTTACGCATAACATCTCCACAATGGACATATTGTGAAAGACTGACTATATTTCCTCCCTTCCTATTCCAACCCCCACTTGTTCTATTCTCTACTTTGTCCCTGTCACCCTTTACAGAAGTGTGGGTTTCTAACAATCCTCCCCCTCCATCCTCCCCCCTCTGATCCCCTTCCCCCCTACTCCCTGTAGGCCAAGTTACCCAATTTAGAGCGTATGTCATTCCTTCCCTAAGCCAAATTCAATGAGAGTGAGGTTGACCCATTCCCTTTTCACTAATGTATTATTGATGGAGTTGTAAACTGATTTAACCATTCTAGAGAGCGATTTGGAACTATGCCCAAATTGCATACCTTGTGACCCAGCAATATCACTACAAGTCTTCAGCCTCTATCAGTTATTTCTCTGGAGGTGGATAGAATTTTTTTTTTTTTTTACCATAAGTCCTTTAGAATTGTCTTGAATCTTTGTACTGCTGAAAATGTCATTCACTGTTGATCTTCACCCAATATTGCTGTTACTATATACAATGTTCTCTTTGTTCTGCAAATTTTAATTTGCATCATTCCTTGTAAGTCTTTCTAGGTTTTTCTGAAAGCATCAAGCTCATCATTACTTATCCCACAATAGTATTCTTTCACAATTATACATCACAACTTGTTTGGTCATTCCACAATTGATGGGCATCCACTCAATTTGCAATTCTTTGCCACCAGAAAAAGAATTTTTATAAATATTTTTGTACATATTGGTCCTCGCCCCTCCCACACACATACCTTTTTAAAAATCTCTTTGGCATGCAGAACTAGTAGTGGTATTGCTGGGTCAAAGGGTATGCACAGTTTTAGGGTCCTTTGGGCATAGTTCCAAATTGCTCTCCAGAATGGTTGGATCAGTTCACAACTCCACCAACAGTGCGTTAGTGCCTCAATTTTCCTACATCTCCGTCAACATCTGTGATTTTCCTTTTCTGTCATATTAGCCAAACTGATAGGCATGGGGTGGTAGTTTGTAGTAGTTTATATTTATGTTTCTCTAATCAATAGTGATTTAGAACAATTTTTATACGACTATAAATAGCATTGCTTACTTCATCTAAAAACTGCCTATTCCTATCTTTTGGCCATTTACCAATTGAGAAATGGCCCTTATTTCTATAAATATGACTCATTTCTCTATATATTTGAGAAGTGAGGTCTTTATCAGAAAATCTTGCTGTGACTTTTTTTCCACAGTTAGGAATATTAACTATGTATTTCCCATCATCCTATTGACCCCCTGTTCATTCTATTATTTCTCTTCCATCGTTCTGTTCATTCTCAAGTCTTTTACTTCTGACTTTTACCTCCCCAAATTCACCTTCCCTTCTATTAATCCTCCCCAATTCTTTTATCCACTTCACCTCCTACTTTTCAGTATGGTAAGCTAGCTTTATATATCAAACTGGGTGTGTACATTATTTCCTCTTTGAACCAGTTCCAAAGAAAGTAAGGTACAAATGCTTCCCCCCACCTTCCCAATTTTTTCCTTTACAATAAAATCTCTTTCAAAGCCTCTTATATGTCAGATAATTTAGCCCATTTTGCCTCTCTCAATGCATTCCTTTTTCTTGTCCTTTTATTTTATTTTTTAATAATTATCCCATCATATTCAACTCATACCTATGCCTTCTTTGTATACTTCTAACTGCCCTAGGGATGAGAATGTTTTTAGGAGTTACAAGTATCATCTTCCCCTATAGGTATGTAAATCATTTAACCTTATTGAATCCCTTATGATTTCTTATTCCTATTTACCTTGATATGTTTCACTTGAGTCTTGTATTTGAAAGTCAAATTTTCTATGCATTTCCAATCATTTCATGAGAAATGTTGGAAAGTCTTCTTTTTTCATAGAATGTCTATTCTTTTCCCAAAGGATCATATTCAGTTTTACTGGGTAGATGATTCTTAGTTGTAATGCTAGCTCCTTTGCCCTCCGGAATATAATATTCCAATCCATCTGATCTTTTCTTGTAGAAATTGTTAAATCTTTTGTTATCCTCACTGTGACTCCATAATATTTGAATTGTTTCTTTTTGGCTACTTGGAATATTTTCTTCTTGACCTAGGAGCTGGAATTTGACTATAATATTCCTGGAAGTTTTCATTTTGGGATCTCTTTCAGGAGGTCATTAGTGGATTATTTCAATTTCTGATTCTAGAATATCAGGCAGTTGTTCTTGATAAGTTCTTGAATGGTGATGTCTAGGCTCTTTTTTTGATCATGGCTTTCAGGTTGTCCATTAATTCTTAACTTATCTCTCCTAGAATTGTTTTCAAGCTCAATTGTTTTTTCAATGAGATATTTCACATTTTCTTCTATTTTTTCATTCTTTTAATGTTGTTTTATTGTTTCTTGATGTCTCATAAAGTCATTAGCTTCAACTTGCCCAATTCTAATGTTTAAAGAATTATTTTTCTCAGTGAGATTTTTTACCTCCATTTCCATTTGGTCAATTCTACTTTCTAAGAAATTATTTTCTTCAGTGAAGTTTTGTACCTCTTT
>CM053587.1:133456609-133476109 GCA_028646515.1 Pseudochirops corinnae | reverse complement strand
TCTCTCTCTCTCTCTCTCTCTCTCTCTCTCTCTCTCTCTCTCTCTCTTTCTCCTCCTGCCTTCCTCCCTACCTCCCCCTTCCCACTTCTCACACACAGACACCATTCAATCAATTCTACCGGCTATCTATTGTCTCCAAGGTAAACTATAAACCTCTTTGTTTAGATCTTAAAGCCCTCTACAAACTGACCCCTTTCTGCCTTTCCAGTCTTAGCCTTTACATCCTCCCAATCCATTGTTCTATAATCCAGCGACACTGGCCTCCTTGCTGTTCTTCATACTAGAGACTCCTAATGTACTTTTTCACTTGTCCCCCATGCTTGGAACTCCTTTTGTTATCTCAGCCTCCTAACTTTTCTGCCTTCTTTCAAGTTTCAACTAGCATTCTACCTTCTACCAGAACCTTATTTTGATCTCCCTTAGTGCTAGAGCTCTCCCTCTATTGATTATCTCCAAGTTAACTTTTATATATTTGTATGTAGTTGTGTTCATGTTATTTCCCATATTAGACTATGTCTTTCTTAAGAGCGTGCATGTTTTTTACCTTTCTTTGAATCCTCAGCACATGGCATAGTTCCTGACATGTGGTAGTCAATTTAAAAATGATTGTTGATCAAATACTATGGAAGTTTAGGTTTTTTTCTATTACACTTAGCCATAATATTCTTAAACCATTGTCAATGTTTGAGAAAATGAATGCAAATGAGCATAAAACATACTTTTATATAATTTCACTGTATTCTTTAACTCTTTTTTTGGGGGGGGAAGGCAAGGCAATTGGGGTAAGTGACTTGCCCAGAGTCACACAGCTAGTAAGTGTGTCAAGTGTCTAAGGCCAGATTTGAACTCAGGTCCTCCTGACTCTTGGGCTGGTATTCTATTCACTGCACCACCTAGCTGCCCCCCTCTTTTTTTTTACAAGGACCCCCTGGTATTATACACTTCACATTGGGTTTGGAGTCAGAGGCCTAGATTCAAATCTCACCTCAATATATACTTAACCATGTTCATGGATAATTCTTTTAAACTTTCTATGCCTCAGAACTTACCTGACAAATCTTAGATAAGTTGGGCTCATAACACTTTTCTAGGATAAGTATTTATCCCAAATGATATTGGTAGATATGATATAACAAATAATTGTTCTATTTGCTACATATAATAATGATATCTATAGTTATATATAATACTTTTATTATTTTCATTCCTCTTCAAAATGTTGATGTGTCTTCTGGGGAATTTATTTAATCAACAAGGATTCATTAAGTGTATGGTATGCCCTAGAGACTGTTCTAAAGAAAAAAATGAAACAGTCTGCCTGCAAAGGGGTTATGAGAAGACTTCATGGATGAGACTGAGGATAAGGAGAACTAACTTTTGCCTAGCGCTTGAAGGCTTGCATAGGGCTTTCTAGTCACTAGGGCAAGTGGTACAATGCCTTACATTAGGCTCCATCAGCAAGAATTGCATTTTTACTTTGCCTTTTGAGCTTCTCTATGCACAATGATCTATTGTCCTGATTCACACAGAAGTCAGCATCTGAAGATGCCTTAAGCCATCAGAATCCCAATATGAACATGTGTGACTTTACTCTGCTTATTAATAGGTTATGGAGACTAAGGGTAAAACCTGCCTCTGTTAGAATGGAATCTCCCTCTACCATGCCCCTCTCTTTTGAGAGCATTTTCTTTAGACTGATAAATAGGCTTGAAAGACATTTTCAAAAGCTTACCGTCCAAATAAACCATACGCTTGAATGACCAAGATGGAGTCATCTTAAAGCCGCTTGAACTAAAGAAACAGGCAAGCAGTGTGTATCTCAGCACTCAGAATCACAAAGGAAACTACTAGACAAGATTGTTGCAGAAAAACTCATAAAATTAATTTCAAGCCACTTTAGAACTAATCATATGATTTTGCTTCCTCAGGGCTTGTCTGAAAGAGCCCCTGTTGAGAAAATTAGTCCAAAACGTGGGTTCATGTTGTGCCTTAGTAGCTGCACAGAATGTTGAGAAAGAGCATTTTGAGTCTCTTACAGTCACTGAGCATTTCTATTCATTAGGGCAATAACAGTCCCATTTTGGTGATGAGGAAGCTGGATTGGGATTTTTACCTAGTTACAGTTCATGCCATGAGCAGAAACCAAAGCACCTGAATCTGACTCATTTCTAGTTATGATGTTCATAACACAATGAGCCAGAACAAAGCCAAATGAGTATTTTTAAGCAAATTGTTAATCTATAAGCTAATTTATATAATTTCTTTCTGTAAGTGACAGACAATGGGGGGGGGTAGAGTGGGGAATCTATTTTTAAATCTTTTAAAAAGGCAAACCCTTATCTAGTGAAAATGTGCAACTCAGTTACCAATGAGAATACACTGTAAAGCTTACCGTGCTGTCTTCTTTCTTCTTTCCATTTTCACATTTTCCTCCTATGCCCTTCTTTATTCTCTTTGATTAAAAATTCAAGTGCAGCATTCTTGTGCTCTCTTCCAATTCCCTCTCTATATATTCCTCTTGCTCATGAATATAGCTTCCAATTCTTGGTATTGCAAGTCATCTAATATACTTTGCTAAGATTCCTGTGACTGTAGTACAATCTTATCGAGTTCTGTTTGGTTTGCTGCAGTTATCCTAATTTTAATTTTTTAAAATCATTATTTTTGCTTAAGAGTAATTCTTGTAGATATCCAATGGATAATTTTTAAAGAAACATTGGTATATTATTTGAGGTATGAATTTTATATTACTTGATCTTTAGTCTTTTCCAACTAATTTATTTAATCTTTCTTCACATTTTTAAGAGTAAGGATGGTACCAGTTTGACCACTAAGCTTCCATGCTGAAGGTGAGAAATATTGCAGATAAGAAAAAAATGTATTTTTTAAATGCTCAAGTTTTCTGGAAATAACTTCAGCAACCAAAATGTATTTAAATGTAAAATGATAAATATTTGTTAAAACAGTCAAAATCTCTCCATATGGACTGTAATATGTCTCTCTTTTTCTGGCCAGGAACTTTACTGAAGTGTAAAGTCATTAAATACATTTCTTGTCAGCAATTCAATGGCCAATCTGATATGCTTTACATTAAGCCTGACCACTATTTGCCCTCTACCCAATATACTGAACTTCCCACTTTGCTATCCACCTGGTTGCATATCAAACTCTGTTATTCTCCTCTATTTACTCTACTCAACCCCTCCAATATAGCAGCAGACTGAGTAAAGGGGTAAAGAGAAGATTAGAAGGGAGTGGAATGTCAATATTTCAGACAGTTGAGTAACCGAATGGGTAAATCGACTTTTCTGAGCAGCATAAGAAATGCTAGAATTTTCTGTGAACTTAGAAGATGACTTATACACTGAGTTGAATTCAGGTTATGAGATGATTGGACCTCTTCTGATATATCTGTTTGTCTTTCCTTAGGCCTTGATAGGGAAAGAGGAAATTGCTATCTATTGAGCAAAGATTTTTATTATATGCAGAATTTTGACCACAAGCCTACAGGTTCCTAACTGACTGATACTGTACTTGCAACTGCAAAAGTGGAATCACTAGCGTGGTCTAGATTTCTATAATGGACAAATTATGTTTAGCTTGAATATTCTACAGGGAAGGTGGTATTTGGGCAGGTGGGGGGGGGGGAACTATGATAGAAAAGGATACAGTAGCATCTCTCTTGGTCCAAGCGGGAATGCAATATGTAGCATGGGACGTGTTCAGTATACGAAGCTTAGAAAATTTAGGGCTACCTAGCTTAGGTCTAGGTAGATTTCGTTTTCTATACAAATTTGTAATTAATCCCTTTTAATCACATTTTGATTTGTATATTCTGTTTTACCTTACAAGAAAACTTAATTTTAAAAAAGTACTCAGTTATGTGGAAATGAGGTAGAAGGAAATGAAGGATTTGTGTGACATAAAAGTATAGCAGAGGAGAGGTCAGAGAGGGACAAATAATTCATGTTCAGGTATAATATATCCCTGAAATCATAGACATAACTTGACTCAGGGATCAGAAATATCCAAAATATTCAGTGCCTCAATTTGTAGTTGAGGAATGGAGAGAATTTTGTTAATAATAATAATAGTAAGGATGATTGATGATGATGATCGTGATTAATAATAATAAAGAGTCTCAGAGACCAAAACCTTAGGGAGGAAAAGCTAGTGCCCTGGATATCTGAGTAGGGGTCAGTGAGGCCCAAGACATGAGTCTGGTTTCCTTTCCAAGCATGCAAAAAGTGACATTGGGGTACAAAGAATGTTCAAGTAGAAATGCAACAAAGAAATTGGTAGTTTTAAGTAATAATACATTGTTTGTAAGGTGAAAGGGCCTAGCATCACTTTCTCCCTATTGACAGAAGACAGTTTGAAGGTATTAGACAGGCAAACTGTGAGGAGAATAGGATAGGAATCAGGTTGATTTTGAGCAAATGGTTTAGTGGAAATTTAAAAAAAAAAGCTATTTGCATGATAGTAATCTTTCTGGCTACGTTGCCGATAAAAAAGTCTGCTTCAGAAAAAATAAAACACCAACATATAATCCACGAATTCTCTATTCCTCCAATCCCCTAGGAAAAGGCCCCAGAGTCTTCAATTTTGGGTTGGTTTTTTTTTTGGTTTTGTTTTTAGTTTTATTGATGTGTTTTGGTTTTAGGTTATACACATTTAGAAATTGCTCGAACTTTATAAGAGGTCTCTTGTATCAAAATTCAACAGTTAACTATCTGAAAGTGCATGTAACATTTCATATCTATAGCACCTTACCTTTCTATTGTTTTAAAATTAAAAGAGACCTATTTTATCTCCCTTTGATTCCACCATTCCATAAAAAAAAGAAATTTCTTGTAACAGATATTAATAGTCAACAAAAAACAAATCCCCTCAATGGTTATATTTTTTAAAAATATACCTGGTTCTGAAATTGAAATCTGTCACATGTCTCTAATGGACACCATATTTCATCATTGGTTATCTGGAATCATAAATGCTAATTTTATTGATCATAGTTTTTATAACTTTTAAAGTTGTTTTTAGAGTATGATTAATATATATTGCTTTAGTTCTGTTCATTCTTCATCAGTTTGTAAAAGTTATCAAAATCATTCATTTTTATAATATTAATGTTACAGCATAATTACATTTCCAGTTCTACTTGCTTCACTCTGCATCAGTTCATAGCAGTCTTTCTAAGTCTTTTTTAAAACAATCTATCTCCTCATTCCTTTATAACATGATACCACTCCATCACATTCATATTTAATAGTTTATTCAGCTCTTCCCTCAATTGATGTGCATCTCCTTAGTTTCCATTTTTTTACACTGCAAAAAGAAAGGGGAGTGTGTGTGTGCATGTGTGCATGTGTGTGCATGTGTGTGTGTGTGTGTGTGTGTGTATTATGTAATGGACTTTTTCCTCTTTCTTTGATCTCTTGGTTGTAGGCATGATGGTGGTATAATTAGATCAAAGGTCAAGAGCAATCAATTTTTTTTGAGTGTACTTTAAAAATACTCTCTAGAATAGTTGTACCCATTCACAAGTCCACAAAAAAAGTGCTTCCATGTGCCTATTTTCCTGCAAATATTGTAATAATTACCATTTCCCTTTGCTTTCATCTTTGTCACTCAGATGAGTGAGGTGGAATCTTAGAATTGCTTTAATCTGCCTTTCTCTAGGGGGTATGGAGCACTTTTTCATATGCCTATAGATAATCTGGGTTTCTTCTATTGGCAACTAACTGCCTGTTCATGTCCTTAAACTATTTATCAATTGGGGATGCCTCTCTCTCTTTTTAAAATCCATCACAAATATATACACATATGAAATTATACCTTTCTGAAAGAAATTTCATTTTTTCCCTTTGATTAAAGCTTCATTAGATTTAGTTGTACAAAACTTTTGTTTAGTTAAAATGATCAGTTTTATCTTCTGTGATGCTCTCTATCCCTTGCTTGGTCATCTGATCAACTGGTAATTTTTTTCCCACATTACTCTAATTTGTTTATGTTACCTTTTATATCTAGGCCATGTACTGATCTGGAGCTTATCTTTTCATAAGATGAAAAGTGTTGGTACAAATTTAATTTCTTCCATAGTGCTATCCTACTTTCCAGTAGTTTTTGTCAAATAGTGAGTACTTATGCCAGGGTTTTTGTGTCCATCAAATAACAGTGTATAGTTATATACTATATAGTTATAGATAACAGTATAATCTGTTATCTCTTAACATGGATGACAGAATCTTAGGTGGTCTAGGCTTCTGCCAAACTTCCATTACAATACATACATACATACTTGTGTTTATGTGTATATATTTACATATGTGTATGCATATATACTATACTGTGTGTTTATATATGTATATGTGTGTATTGTGTATATCTAAAGAAAGAAAGAAAAAAATTATGGCACAAACAAATGAAATACCAGACTTGTTTTGCCACTGGCTTGATTAAAAAGCATATGAAACATTGCCTACTTCCTCAACTCAAGTGTTGATTTTATACCGTGCAATTAAATATTATAATATTTCCTGATTAAGATTTGCATGTCCACATGAATGAAATCTGCTTTCATTATAATACTAAAATAAATAAGTTCCTTCTACTTTTGGGGCTACTAAAAAGCTACTAATTTTGTCAACAGACACAGAAGCTGAGGATGCTACTACTGTCTGATTCTTCTTCCCCCTACTCAAGGGAGCTTAAACCCCACTCATGGAAGATAATATGAATAAAAATACATTTTCCCCCCTACTTACCTTAATTCCCTCCATCCATCTCAACTTTTTTCCCACCTGTCATGGTCTCCTCATTTAAGGGTTCCATTGCTCTGGACTTAGGCTAATAGGCTGGCCAATATACAGATTCTCACATAATTTTACTTTTATAACCATCCTGACCACCCTTGTTTCAGAGTGAAGATATTGGGGGGAGGGAAGGAGGGAGTCAGGTAAGTAAATTTAGTATTAAGCATTTTTATTGAACACTGACATTTTGTGCAATGTTTGATAAGAGATCTAACTATTGAAATGACATTTCCTCCCTTGATTTATGTTTTAGTCCTTTACTAATAAAACTTAGCATCCTGTTTGCTTTTACCTCTGCTATGTATTTGGTTGATAGCTTTATGGATTTTCCTATAATAAATCCCTAATCCCTTTCTGCAGAGCATTCTGGTGTCTTTCTCCTAACATATACTTTCCTCATTTCATTTTCACTCTAAGACTCACTTTTGTACTTAGATTTTATTTGAACAAAATTTATCATTTGTTCACTCAGGTTCTTAAATGCTGGGAAAGCTTAGGTAAATACATGGACAGAGAAAACTTACATTGACACTCTTCTTTAGATAGCTATATTGGTACAGGTACTTTGTATTGCTAACCAAGACTCAAGTGAAAAAAAATAACTTACTTTACATCGTAAGACCTGGTTCTGTATTTTATTCTGCTCCCTTATTTCCATTGAAAATATCTTTCATAAGACATAAGACACATATGTACTAATGATACAATGGGAAGTAAACACAACCAGAAATATTTATTCATACAGAGAGACACACATTCACATACAGATATGAAATGAAGATAGCCATATATAAGGAGAAAATAACAACACAATTTAAATTATTTATTTTATAATAAATATAAATATATATTTAATATACATAATTATATATATATAATAAATATTAAAAATATAAATAAAAAATCATGTGAAATCATGAGTAATCACATCCCTAAAGAACAGAAATGAGAATACAAAGGCCCAGTGTCCATCCCTCCTTTCTTTACATGATTGGGGGATTATGAGAATGGAATACTGGATATAACACTAGACTTGGTTAATGTTTTACTTTTATGGAACTGCTTTTAATTTTCTCTTTCTTTTAATAAGAAATGACTGCATGGGGAAGATGCAAGGGATGAATATGAAAATAAAATTCATATAAAAGCAAAAGATACAAATTTTGGGGTGGCTAGATGGCATAGTGAATAGAGCACCAGGCCTAGAGTCAGGAGGACCTGAGTTCAAATCCAGACTCAGACACTTAACACTAGCCATGTGACTTTGGGCAGGTCACTTAACTCCAATCATCCTTCCTTCCCCCCTCCAAAAAGATAAAAAAAGATACAAATTTTTTAAAAGTGAGTTTACTTACTTTTAGTTTTTAACATTCACCTCCATAAGTTTTAAATTTTCTCCCCCTCACTCCCTTCCTCCTACTTAAAATAGCAAGCAATCTGATATAGGCTCTACATATACATTTCTATTTAATGTATTTTCATATTAGTCATATTGTATAGAAGAATTAGAATGAATGGGAGGAACCATGAGAAAGAAAGAAAAAAAAACCAAATGAAACAAAAAACAAACAAAAAAAGAAAACAGTCTGCTTTGCTAAGCATTCAGATTCCATAGATCTTTCTCTCAGTCTAAAAGGTATTTTCCATCATGAGTCCTTTGGAACTGTTTTAAGTCCTGGCTTTGCTGAGAAGGGCTAAGTCTATCAAAGTCATTCATTGCATACTGTGGCTGTTAACGTGTACAATGTTCTCTTGGTTCTGCTCACTTCACTCAGTATCAGTTCATATAAATCTGGGTTTTTCTGAAGTCTGCCTGTTCATCATTTCTCATAACACGATAGTATTCCATTATATTTATATATCACAGCTTGTTCAGTCAATCCCCAATTGATAAGCATCCCCAAAATCTCCAGTTCTTGTCCACCACAAAAAAAAAGAAAGAAAACTAAACATGAAAAAGAATGATAGCATGCTGATTGCTTCAGTCTCCATTTAAACTCTGTCCTTTCTAGATCTTTCTCTGAATGTAGATATCTCCTTCCATCCTGACACTTGTAGAGTTGTCTTATAACTGTGCGTTGATGAGAAGAGTCCAGTTTATCAAAATTGGTCCTCACACATACAATGTGTCTGTGATTATGTACAAATTTTTCCCACTTCTGCTCTTCTAACTTAGCATCAGTTTGTATAAGCCTCTCCAGGTTATTCTGAAGTCTGTCTGCCCCTCATTTCTTATAGCACAATAGTATTCCATTACATTCATATACCACAACTTGTTTAGCCATTCCCTAATTGATAGGCATTCTCTTAATGTCCAATTCATTGCCACCACAAAAAGAGCTGCAATAAATATTTTTGTACATATGTGTCTTCCTCCCACTTCTATGATCTCTTAGGGATACAATCCCAGAAGTGGTATTACTGGGTCAAAGGGTATGCAATTATTTATAGCCCTTTTGGCATAGTTAATGGATAAAACTCTTGAGCCCATGACCCCAATTCTTTCTTTTGCAGGGTAGAAGGCAGCATGTAAAGAGAGTGGAGACATCTACTCACTGCGATGATTTGTGGTATACCTTTGTTGTGAAATCTAACCCTATATTAGAATGAGCAAATGATTATATGGTATGTCCTGTATTGTCTCAAATACATATGCACAGAGAAAAAGCAAGAAATTGACAAATGTATCTATCTTTAACTTAACGTGAGATCAAATGAGATATTTGTAAGGCATAGTAAACACTACATAAATGTTAGCTATTATTGTAATTGTTAAAATATACAGCAAGAGGAAGGGTAGTATAACAGAGAACTGTCCTCAGTGTTTGAAGATATCACCTCTCTGGCACAAATTGACCCTAAGCAAGGCATTTTACCTGTCAGGGTTCCAGGTTAGTCTTGCAAAATAGCTCTTCATCTGCAAAAGAACCAGTGAAATGTCAGATCCAATCCCTAGAAGAAGCACAAAGATTCAAAATATTAATTAATCCAGAATAGCTTTAAATTGGTGTTGGGGAATATAATCAGAGACGTGGTCAACACACATTTAGACCCATAAAAAACCTTTCAGTTTTGCTCAGTTACAAACATTCTCATCTAAGTTACTTGTAGGTATCCTGAGACAAGGTGACAAAAGGAATAAAATAAAATCAAAATAAACCAAAAAATCATGATAGAAATGAATAAAGCTTCCTTTATTCAGTGAGCATTTATTAATCCCCTATTGAGTTCCAGGCATCTTTTGATCCTGGTAATATAAAGATAAAAATGAAACCAATAGGTTATACTTCTAGTAAGAAACTAAAATCCTATTGAAGATAGGTATTGTAAATTTTTTCAAAAGGGGTAAGACTTGAAAGTGGGAAAGATACCTGTTTAGCCTACTTACTTAATCTGCCTAGCATATGGTTACTGGGAACAGTTACTTAATAATGGTTGTGGTGGCTACAAACAATGTATATTCTATCTATATGGCTTCAAGGTAATCATGGTGCAGGTTAATTTTATCCAAATTGTTCATGGCCTTTTCCACAACTGTCCTGTTCTAGCTCATCCCCAAGATGGGTTCTCATAGCCCAGTGGAAGATTGCAATATAATAAAGCCTTATCCAAAACTCTGACCTGGTTCCTGCACTTTTCTCTGTGTATAGATTAACAACAACAACAACAACAACAATGTTGCATAGCACTTAAAGTTTTGAAAACCATTTGTAATGGTATTATGAATTTGAAAATCTTCCCTGTCCCCTTGATAGGCTTAAGTGAATTTGAGGACCTTCTCTGTTTTGAAAATAAACCCCGCCAGCTACTAGGCTGAATGAGGTCACATGGAGCCTATGGTGGGAGGCTTGTTTTTCAGGAACACCCACACCTTGTTACTTTGTGATCAGGCAGTGGGTCATCAGGGTTATGATGTTCTCTGACCCTGGAGAAGGCCATATATATACCTTGATGTGAGGTTTTGCTTTGGGGCTTACTTTGGGAACAGTTTTGTGATTTGGCCAGAGGAGACTCTGGGTAGCCATTGAGCCCCCCAGCTTTGAAAACCCAGATGTTCATCCTTCTCTCTCTGGTAGCTAACTAGATATGGATGTAATGGTCAGACAGATAGAAACCCTGTCTGCTGGTCTGTTTATCTGTCAGTATTTTTTGTTTGCTTGTAACTTCTGTTTGTATTCTCTGAAGTTCAGGGACTTTTTCCCTTGAACTAGGTAAATGACATATATTTGATTAAAGTAAGATTGTTTACCATTTTTGAGTTGTTTTCCTTTAGAAAAGTAGATCAAAGAACCTGTGCTAGTAGCCATCCTGTGTATGCTAGGGTCTTTCTGCCACACCATTTATGTTATCTTATTTGATCCTTACAACAGCTCTTTGACAGAAAGAATATTGATATCTCCATTTTGCAGATGAGGAAATTAAGCAGAGAAAAGAACCCAGAGCCACATGACAATCAAGAATTTGAGGCTTTTGAGCTCAGGACTTCCTGAATTCAGGTCAAGCACCTTATCCACTGTGCCACTTCCTGGCTAGCACAGAGTCAGATTCAAGTGCATCATCTCAATGTAGATCTAATAATTATTCCTACTCTCTCCAAAACTCTACTTACCCATCAATTGCCTGAGAGATATCTCCTCCTAGAAGGGCTAGAGGCTTCTTACCATCACATATAAAAAAAAAAAAAAAAACTTTTGTCTCTAAACCTTCTCCTCTTCCAAAATTCATGTCCTCTCAGTTATCAGTTTTTATAACCTTAGAATTATTTTAGAATCTCTCTTCTCAGTCAATTCCCACATCCAATCAGTGGTAAAGTTTTGTCAATTTTGTCAAAATGCCTCTCCAAGCAGTCTCATGAACTCTTTTCATACACTGATCTCTCTTATTTTGGGCTTCATGGACTCTTGTCTGAACTTTGATGAATATTCACTTCACTGCCACTATTGCCTCTCCTTTCTCTCCTCTTGAATTTATCACTGATAAAGTTAGCAAAAATTATCTTCCAAAGGCACAGAGCAAACTGTGTCACACCCCTATACAAAAATCAGCAGTGGCTCCCCATTGGGCTCTAGGAAAACGTAAAAATTTCCATGCTCCTCACTGGAATCTGCATCAAGTTTAATGCATTCCATAATCTGGATCATAAATTGCAAAGCACTGGCTGTCTTCATTGGTTAAAGGACTTTCTTCCTGGGGAATTTGTGTAGTAATTAAGATTTTCCACAAAGTGGCTCTTACCTACTTTTTGAGCCTGACTTTATTTCAGTCCACATACTCTATGTTATAGTCAAACTGAACCACAAACTGGTCCCCAAACTCAATACTGCATTACAATTCTCTGTGCTTTTGCTAAAGCTATTTTTTATGACTGAAATATATTATTTCCTTCATTTCTTTCTCTGAATCTTTTTTTTTCCTTTCAGTAGTCACATCAGGAGTTTTCTCTCTTGTGGAGATTTTCTTAGTCCCAATCTGTGCATGTGTGTGTGTGTGTGTGTGTGTGTCCATTTCTTTATCTGCCTGTCTGTGTCTGTGTCTCTGTGTCTGTGCCTATGTCTCTGTCTCTGTCTCCATGTGTCTGTGTGTGTGTCTCTGTGTGTGTCTTGTCTGTCTCTGTCTCTCACTTTCTCTTTCTCTGTGTCTCTCTCCATGTCTCCATGTATCTCTCCCTCCCTCTCTCTCTCTCTCTCTCTGCCCCCCTCTCTGTTTCTCTGTCTCTGTCTTTCTCTGTTTCTCCCTCCAAGTCCTTTAGTTTTCATGTCCTATACTTACTTGTGAATGATTTTTATATATTCTTTCATACTCCCCTCCCCTAGAGGGAAATTTTTTGTAGGGAAGCATTCATTTCATTTCTATGCTGGTATCTCTATGTCCTAACCCAGTATCTTAGCATCTTGAATATTAGACACTTAATGAATGTTTATTGAATTAAAAGAAAGGTGTATAATACAAGCAACTGGATTTCTCTGCAATTGCAGTCAGAAAAAGAGGCAGATTTCTGGTGCATATGTACTGGACAGGTACTAAGAAATCAAACAACTTGCCTTACTTTCCTCAACCAAAATATTAGAAGATGAAACAGATGATCTCTAAGGTATCATTTAAAGACAACATTCTGTTACCAACGTTCTACTCAGGGTAGAGAGTAAAGAGGGCAAGGAGAAATGAAGGTGCAGTTTTCTTCTCCATTACCAAAATCTATATTATCTTCTCTAATTTAACTTTCATTAAGAAGATACGCCTTTATATTTTTCATAGGCTTTCTCTGGGATTATGCATGTGTGTATATAACTGAGTTAGTCATTCATTCAAGAAGTATCTATTAAGTCCCTACTATGTGCTTAAGGGAGCTCACAATTGAATGGGAAAGACAACAAAGAAATAAATATGTACAAATAAGCTATATATGGGATAACTAGGAAATAATTAAAAGAAACAAGGCACCAGAGTTAAAAGGAATTAGGAAGATGCATATATTATATTTTATCATATATTATATTATATCATATATTACTTCCTATTATGCCATATGTTATGTTTTCATGGCACATCATATTTCATTATTTTATGTTACATTCTATATTGTGCATAATAAAAATTACATGTATATACATAAAGATCTGTATAAATAATTCAGTTCAATTCAATAAACATTTAAGTGTTCCAAGCACTGTGGGAAGCATCAGTGATATAAATAAGAAAAAAAGGACAATCCTTGACCTAAAGGAGTTTAAAATATAATGGGAGAAGGTAACACACACACACACACACATACACATATACACAGACACCATACCCCCCCCACACACACGCACACACTCACGCACCATTACACACACACATAAGTTAGAAAGGTAGACAGAGATATCAGGTTGTACCCAGTGCTGGGGCATCTTGTTTCCTGCATTTAAAACCAAGCATAGCTTCAGTTAGAAAGCAGAGTGAGCTGGAAATCCAGCATACACATACACACACACACACACACACACACACACACACACACACACACCAAAAAGAATGCAACCTGCTTGAAATGTTAACTGTTCAGCTTTACTGACATAGTTAACAGTCTGTTTTTATCCTTCTGTGTCAATTTCAACTTACTGGCATTTTCTGTCAGGATTTTGGAGCCATGAATAAAAACATGGTGGTAAATTTGTATTATGTCTTTACTTTTTACATTAAGTTCTTTCAAACCATAGTGTCTGATGTCTTATCTTTGTCATTTTATACACGTTCAAAGCATTAACTCTACATTTTGCCACCCTCTTTGAAGTTTATTAACCTTGCCCCTCAGGTACACTCAGATATCATTACCTCTGGTACTCATATTTATTTCACTTCAATTTGTGCCAAAGGCACGGTTCAAAGACAATAGACAAGCACTTTGAGCACCTCTGTGTTAAATAATGGTGATCCCATAAGAAACTGCTATGAAGAATCAGACTGTCTGTCACCTGAAAAGGAGTAGATGACTAGAATTAGTGTTCCTTTTTATCTGACTCACTCTGAAGTCAAATCAGTGCAAGTGAGCAAACATTAATTAAGCATTTACCATGTTTCTGGCACTATGTCAGGTGACAGGAATACAAAGAAAAGTAGAAACTGTCTTTGCCTTAAAAGAGGTAACATTCTAATTGGGAGACAATATGCAGATATTTAGGCATCTATAAGATATCTGCAGAACAGATGAAAGCTAATCTTAATCTTATAGAAAAAGATACTAGTTATAAAGATTTCCCATGTGGGTTTAAGAGTCTTTTTTTCCCCACATATAAATAAAATCTTATTGTATGGTAGAGGCAGCATGACAATGACTACAGAACTGGTCTCAGAGGCAGGAAAATATAGATCCAAATTCTGACTTCAACACGCACTGGCTGAATTGATGAAATGCAATTTGCTTAATCGCTCAGTGCCCCAGTTAGTGCTCTAAGATTACTGGTTATGGTTGAATAGCTGATCTGCTTTGGTGGGGGGAATTTTCATAGCAGGAGTCTCCCGTACTAATAATCACAGGCCTGGATTAGCACCCATAGCCACAAATGCTATTCATTTAACAATCAGGATACTGCCAGACAATTTAAAAAGAAAAACAGGGAGAATACAATGAGATAAGTAGTATATAAAGCTGGTTTTTCCAGCTAACTTATGAACATTTTGGAGAAGAAGACAATTTTATTCCATTTCACACTATTTCTTCTCTTAACTTGTGGCCTTACAGTATCTAGGACCTTTTCTCAGGGCATATTCATCTTTTTTTTTTTTTTTGGTCACCATTAATTTGTTTGTTTACTTTTAGTTTACAAGATTCAGTTTCACAAACCCCTGAGTTTCAAATTTTCTCTCCTTCTCTCCTCCCCACCTCCATGGAAGTATGTAATCAAGTATAGGATCTGCAAATACTTTTACACTAGATGTTAGTCGGGTTATAAAGAAGGATTGGAATGTAATGAACAATGGGAAAGAGGGAACAAAACCAAAAAAGAAAAAGGAAGAGAGCAAATAGTTTGCTTCAATCTACATTCAAATTCTGCTCTTTCTACTTCATTCTAGTTCTTTCTCTGAATGTAGATATCTCTTTCTGTCATGAGTATTTTGGAGTTGTCTTATAACCTTGCATTGCTAAGAGGAACCCAGTCTATCAAAGTTGGTCATCACACATGTCTGTAATTCTGTACAAATTTATCTTGGTTCTGCTATTCTCACTTAGCATCAGTTTGTATAAGACTTTCCAGGTTGTTCTGAAGTACATCTGCCCCTCATTTCTTATAGCACAATAGTATTCCATTACATTCATATACCACAACTTGTTTAGCCATTCCCCAATTGATGGGCGTTTCCTTTAATTTCCAATTCATTGCCACCACAAAAGAGCTGCTATAAATATTTTTGTACATACAGGTCTTCCTCACACTTCCATGATCTCTTTGGGATACAACCCTAGAAGTTGTATTGCTAGGTCAAAGCATATGAAATTGCTTATAGCCCTTTGAGCATAGTGCCAGATTGCTCTCCAGAATGGTTGAATCAGTTGACAACTCCACCAACAATGCATTAGTGTTCCAATTTTTCCACAACCTCTCCAGCATTTGTCATTTTCCTCTTTTTGTCATCTTAGCCAATCTGACAGGTGAGATGTGGTACCTCAGAGTTGTTTTGATTTGCATTTTTCTAATCAATAGTGATATACAGCATTTTTTCATATGCTTATAGATATCTTTAATTTCTTCCTCTGAAAACTGCCTGTTCATATCATTTGCCCATTTATCAATTGGGAAATGACTTGTATTCTTATAGATTTTACTTAATTCCCTGTATATTTTAGAAATGAGGCCTTTATCAGAGACATTGGTTGTAAAAATTCTTTCCCAATTTCCCACTTACCTCTTAATCTTGGTTACATTGGCTTTCTTTGTACAGATACTTTTCAATTTAATGTAATTAGGATTATCCATTTTGCATTTTATAATGCTCTCCAACTCTTCTTTGGTCATAAAATCTTCCCTTCTACGTAAATATGACAGGTAAACTATTTCTTGCTTTTCCAGATTGCTTACAGTATCAGCCTTTATACTTAGATCGTGCACCCACTTAGACTTGATTTTGGTATACAGTGTTAGATAACAGTCTATGTCCAATTTCTGCCATACTATATTCCAGTTTTCCCAGCATTTTTTGTCAAATAATGAGTTCTTATCCCAAAAACTGAGGTCCTTGGGTTTACCAAACAGTAGATTACTATAGTCATTGACTGCTGAGTCTCACATACCCAATCTATTCCATTGAGCCCCTACTCTATTCTTCAGCCAGTACCAAGTAGTTTTGATGACTGCTACTTTATTATAGAGATTAAAAATCTGGTATGGCTAGGCTACTTTCCCTAGCATTTCTTTTCATTAGTTCCCTTGATATTCTGGACCTTTGTTCTTCCAAATGAATTTTGTTGCTTTTTTTCTAGCTCTATAAAGTAATTTTTTGGTAGATTGATTGGCATGGCACTAAATATGTAATTTAATTTAGGTAAAATTGTCATTTTTAATATATTAGCTCAATGCAGCCATGAGCAATGGATTTTTTTCAATTAGTTAGATCTGACTTTATTTGTGTGAAAAGTGTTTTGTAGTTGTGTTCATATAGGTCCTGGTTTTGTCTTGGTAGGTAGATTCCCAAATATTTTATAATGTCTACAGTAACTTTAAATAGGATTTCTCTTTCTATTTCTTGCTGTTGGATTTTGTTAGAAATTGTAATGCTAATTGATTTAAATTTGAAGACCCCTTTTGATTATGTCAAGTAAGCAAGTACTTAGCCCTTAGTAACCAATCAAACCTCTGTGAAAGAAACAGAAGGTGTGAACTCTGTCTCCTGTTGCTGATATAACAGGAAGGGGTTGGCTGAAATGGGAAGCCAGTGTGTGTGTGTGTGTGTGTGTGTGTGTGTGTGTGTGTGTGTGTGTGTCTGTCTGTCTGTCTGTCTGTCTGTATGTATGTATGTATGTATGCGTATAAGAAAAGCCCCAGAGAGGCACATTCAGAATTTTCTCCTGACAAGATCCTTGTGGAAGAAGCTGTTCTGCTGAGAGATCTGATGAAGGCTGGAGTTGCTGCCTGGAAGGCCAGTGTGGCTGCTGCCACCTGAAATGCTGAGATTTTTTCTGTGTCCTAAGGTCATCCTAACTGCCAGAGGACTGAGGAAGCATGACAAGACACTAAGACTTTGTTTGTTTGTGGCTTAGTTGATCCTTGAATTCCTGGGAACAGAAATTGTGAAGGTTCCGAGAAGGACTGGACACTGTAAACTTTGGGAACTGCCCTGAGGACTGAACAAGGACCTGGGAGTTGTCTGCCTCTGAATCTAGGTAACTGTTTGGTGGATTCAGGTAGGAGCTGGGATCATAGAAGGGGATTCAGGGAATCTCAGAAATCACCCTGAATCAAGATGAAGAAAAGATCTCTCCTTGGATATTGAATGCTATGATGATAACATAGTTTACTAGTGACCTAGAGGTGAGCATTTTGTGTGTTTCTAATGATTGTACTTAGTGATTAATCATACTTGGTAATTGTGAATCTGAATAAGTGACTGATTGAGTTAACTAGTGGAGGGTTTGTGTATTTTCTAATGGTTATATTTAGTGATTAGCAGTACTTAGTAGATACTTAGTAACTGATTGCTAAATAAGTGACTGATTGTTAACCTGTTTGCTCCATGAGTGGAAGACTGACTAGTATTCTGAGATGATTGAATGACTAGGTAAGGAGGAAAACCTCCTTAGTGAAACCAGATGATTGTTCTTTTGTTTTTTTTCTTCTAAATACTGTGGCCACTTTGGTGAAAACTATACAGCCATTTTATTGATAAGCTGTTGTGAACACTATATTATGATTTTCTGTAATGAGATGTAATGTTGTGAATACTGTATCTTGATTTGTTGTGAATGTTTTCCTTTGATTTGTTCTTGAATACATAGAGTGTTCACTATATTGTGTAATCAGAACCTTAAAAGCTGTTCACAATAGCATTCTTTTGGGAAGCTACTCGTGCATGGCATAACAGAAAGATATAGGAATGTCAAGGATTTATGTGTGTTTATTTTATATCCTACAACTTTTCCAAATTTATTTATCATATCAAGTAGTTTTTCACTTGATTCTCTAGGATTCTCTAAGTATATCATCATGTCATCTGCAAAGTGATAGCCTAGTTTCTCCTTTGCCTATTTTGATTCCTTCAATTTCTTTTTCTTCTCTTATTACTACTGCTAAAATTTCTAGTACCAGACTGAATAAGAGGGGTGATAGTGGACATCTTTGTTTCACCCCTAATCTTACTGGAAATGCTTCTAGCTTATCTCCATTATATATAATACTTGCTGATGGCTTGAAATAGATGCTACCTATTATTTTAAGGAAGACCCCATTTATTCCTATGCTTTTTAGTGTTTTTAATAGGAATGGATGTTGTATTTTGTCAAAAAGCCTTTTCTGCATCTATTGACATAATCATATGGTTTCTGCTAGTTTTATTGTTGATATGATCAATTATATTGATGCTTTTCCTAATATTGAACCGTCCCTGCTTTCCTGGAATAAATCCTACCTGATCAAAGTGTGTGATAAGTTGCTATAGTATTTTTGTGATAAGTTGCTATGGTATTTTTCCTAATATTTTATTTAAAATTTTTGCATCTATTTTCATGAGGAAAATTGGTCAATACCTTTCTTTCTCCATTTTGGCTCTTCCTGACTTAGGTATCAGTACCATAGTTGTGTCATAAAAAAAATTTGGTAGGACTCCTTCTTCACCAATTTTCCCAAATAGTTTCTAGATTATTGAATTCAATTGTTCTTTAAATGTTTGATAGAGTTCTCTAGTAAATCCATCTGGTTTTGGAGATTTTTTTCCTAGGGAGTTTGTTGATGGCTTGTTTGATTTCTTTTTCTGAAGTGGAGTTATCTAAGTAATTTATTTCCTCTTCAGTCCATCTGGGCAACTTATATTTTTTGTAAATATTCATCCATTTCACTAAGATTGTCAAATTTATGTGCATACAGTGGGCAAAATAATTCCTAATTATTGTTTTAATTTCCTCTACATTGGAGGTAAATACACCCTTTTCATTTTTGATGCTTATAATTTGTTTTTCTTCATTCTTTTTTTTAACATATTGTCTAGATTTCTATCA
>CM053587.1:133427427-133456109 GCA_028646515.1 Pseudochirops corinnae | reverse complement strand
GTTAGAGGCAAACTTTTTGAAAGGAGATAGGGTCAAAAGAGAAAACAGAATAAGTGGGGGAGGGGATAGAATGGAGGAAAATATAGTTAGTCTTTCAGGATTTAAGTACTATGTAAATGATTTGGATAACTACACACATACAATCTATATTGAATTGCTTATCTTCCCAGTGGGAGTGGGTGAGGAGGGAACAAGGGAAAAAAAATCTGGAATCCAAAGTTTTAAAAACAAATGGTTAGAAATTTGTATTTTATACACAACTAGGAAATAAGATATATAGCTACTGGGGTATGCCCTACTAGAAAGTTAGGGGGGTGAAATGGGAGGATACAAAAGAGAACAGATTGGGGGAAGGAGTATTTAGTAGGCTTGCTATTTTGGGGTGGGGGTAGGGGAAGATGGGGAGAGAAAAAAATTGTAACTCAAAATCTTGTGGAAATGAATGTTGAAAACTAAAAATAAAAATTTAAGAATTAAAAAAAAGAAAAAGAAAGAAATCGTGCTACCTGGCCTGCTGAGAACACTCTATACTACTTAAGTTGGTGATGTAATCAGCTCCTACAGATTTAATTAATGTCTCTATGCTAATGATTCTTAATCTCCCTGTCCAATCCCAAACTTTCCGCTCACCTCCAGTCTCACATCTCCAGCTAGATATCTTAAACTAGATGTCCTGTAAACATCTCAAACTGCACATGATCAAAAGGGTACTTAATATCTTACTCCTTAAACCCACTCTCTCCTATCTTCCCTATTAGTGTAGAGAATCATTAGCATAGAGACATAGAGATTCTCAATCTCCCTGTCCAATTCCAAACTTTCTGCTCACCTCCAGTCTCACATCTCCCAGTCCTATAGACTCACAGCCTAGGAGTTATCTTTGACTCTTCACTAAATCCCATCCCACGTAAACAATCTGTTGCCAAGGTTTGTCAATTTCATTTCTAAAAACTTTCTCATGTGTACCTCCCACCATTCTATTACAGTCTTCATCACTTCATACCAGAACTATTGCAATAACTGCTGGTGGGTCTGCTGACTCAAGTCTCTCCTCACTCCAGTCCATCTTCAATTCAGCACCAAAGTGATTTTCCTAAACATCACGTCTTACCATGTCACTTCACTATTTAATAAACTGCAATGGTTTACTATTACTTGAAGTATCAAATAAAACAATTCTCTGTTTAGCATTCAAAGCCCTTTTATTCTGGTCCCCTTCTTCCTTTTCAGTCTTCTTGTTCCTTGCTCCCCAACATGTATTCTTCAATAAAGTGACATTCAATACAGTGGCCTCCTAACTGTTCCATGAAAAAGATAATCTATCTTTCAACTCTGTGCGTATTTTCTCTGGCTGTCCCACATGACTGGAATGTTCTTCTTCCTCAATTCTACATACTGATTTCCCTAGCTTCCTTTGTCTCAACTAAAATGCCATCTTTTACATAAAGTCTTTCCTAACCCCACTTAATTCTAGAGTTTTCCTTCTGTTAATTATTTCCTCTTTATCATGTATATAGCTTGTTTTGTATATATTTGTTTGGATGTTGTTCCCCCTCCCATTAGATTGTAAGCTCTTTGAAGGCAAGGACTGTCTTTTGCCTCTTTTTGTATTCCCAGCTCTTAGTACAATGTTTGGTACACAGTAATCGCTTAATAAATGTTTATTCATTATCCCATTATGAATTTATGGGTCCTCAATACAGCCATGCAATAGTTACTCTTCAATTGGTTTTCCATTATACCACACAGAGAAACAAACCTTTTCTCTCCTCAAAACTCTTATTCCTCCTTCCCCCACTCACTCAGCTGGTGGCCTAAAGTGTATCATTTTTTTGGGAATGAAGATCATTTCCCATGAGTGCTTATTTCTCCCTCCTCTAAACCCTTGTCTAGCATGACAAAATTTTATTAGGGATAGAGTCTTGCACTTCTGATATCAATTCTTTTTTTTAATAGTATGTTTCCAATTACACGTAGATAGTTTTCATCATTCTTCATATGATTTTGAGTCCCAAAATTTTCTCCCACCCTCCCTTTTCCTCTCCCCAAGATGGTAAACAATCTCTTATAGGTTATACATGTGCAATCATATTAAACATATTTCCAGATTAGTCATGTTGTAAAAGAAGAATCATAAAAAAGGAGAAAACCACGAAAAATAAAAAGTGAAACAAAAAAAGTGAAAATAGTGTTTCAGTCTGCATTTAGATTTCACTCTCTGGAAACGGATAGTATTTTTCTTTATGAAGCCTTTAGAATTGTCTTGGACCATTAAATTGCCAAGAAAAGCTAAGTCTGTCATACTTGATTGTGACCTAATGTTTCTGTACAACATTCTCCTGGTTCTGCTCACTTTACTCAGTATCAGTTCACGTAATTCTTTCCAAGTTTTTCTGAAACTTTCCTGCTCATCATTTCTCACAGCACAATAGTCTGATATCAATATTTTGAACCCAAGTGCAAAATAGGGGAAGCATGACTAGTTATCAGTTTTCCTGGAAAAAAGATATCAGATTTATGCTGATTACAAGCTCAGTAAGTGTTATTAGTGTGACCTGTCAGATAACAACAATGGCAATGAACATCAACAAGCTGATGCTCCCTGGGCTGCATTTTGAGAGGTATCATTTCTAGGAGGAGGAAGATAATACTCTTGCTCCACTTTGCCCTGATTAGAAAGACTCTACTATATTGTGCTCAGTTTAGGAAATAATAGTTGGAGAAAGCTATTACTAAGCTGGAATATGCCCTGCAGAAAGCCAGTAGGATGGTGAAAGACTTGGAGTCCATACCATATGGGAACATTGGTTGAAGATGGTAAGTATGTGTGGCCTAGAAAAGACATGACTAAGAAAAGGGAGTACTTGAAGGCTTGGCATTATCTTGCTTTGTTCATCCCCAAAGAGAAGATGTAGGAAGCATATATAAAAAGTTTCAGGAAACAAATTTAGTCGTGCTATACAGGGAAAAAAAATCTTACTGATAATTAGAGCTATTGAAAAAATGAACTAGACAGGGTGAAGGGTAGGGGTTCTTCTTCACTATAGTTTTCAGATAGAGGCTAAATGAAAATAAGTTAAAATGCAGTGGAGGCTTTTGGGTGGGAATAAATTGCATAAGATAGTCACTGAGTTCTCTAGCTCTAAAATTTTGTACTTTTGTGGTTCTAGATATGTGGAGGTGTCAGACTATAATGAAACCACAGAATGGATTTTATCAGCATTTTCTACACTGAGATTTAACTAGGACAATATTTAGCATGGTTATTCCCATGAAATAATCTACATGTTTTTCTTATAAAGTATAGGTGAACAAAAATCAGTTTTAACTGAAGTATCAAGTATCAAAGTATAACCATGCAAAGGAGAGGACAGGGACATAAACAATAAGCCACATACTATTAATCCAAAGGGGAAAAAATGTTGCCAAGAAATTCACCACTTTTTCTCAGGTTTTGCCTCCTAAATAATTCACTATGTGTCATTGAGCAAGATACTTAATCTATCTGGTTCTCAGTTTTCCCAATTTAAAAAAAATGATACATAGGCTTAGGCCCAGTAATACACTATCCCTTTCAATCCTATGATTCTAAGACCTCCCTCATGACCAACTTGCTTACACATCATAGATTATAGCTCCATAGCTACAAACTTGAAAGTTAAAAATTTAGAAAAAAAAATGTTTTCAGGATAAGATAGCAAAAGATTACTTTTATTACAGGAATAAATCTTTCAGCATTATGCACCTAAATCTAGGACTCAATGGTTATCGCATCACAACAATGGCCAGACTCCAAATAGCTTTTGAGTGGTATTAATTCATATTGAAGGATAACTGCTCTATAACCAGTTTTCAGGCTTAAGTCATAGTGCAAAAATTTTTGTTCTCTCCTTTATGAATAGATTAAGAAAATATTGTTTTTGTAATTTACGAGAAAACCAATTAAGCCTGACACATAATGAGCGATGATGCCCCCAAACAAATCAATTTCTATATAACCTATTACAGACTGATGTGAATCCATTCAGAATGTAAAAGGATGCAGTAATGTAATTTCTACAAACAAAAATCAATAATTGGCGATATAACACAGGGCCAGAATTCTCCAAAATTTCTGCAGGCAAACTGCACATTCTTATATAAAAGTCTAAATCTCTGTTTCGAGGTTTATTGTCTACCTAGCATAATTCCACTTTGTTATAATAAATTGTGCCATATGTACATACAAATGACCTACTAAAGATAGATGATGAAGGTAATACTCTAGAGATAATGTTAGTAGTTGGGAGGTTAATTTTGTTTCAAAAATGCTTTGCTATGTGATTTGGGCATGGCCTTGTTCTGTGCTGTCATAAAGAGAGTGTATTGCTTAGGTGTCTGCTCTTCCCTAGACCAGGAATAGACAGATTCAGTTCAATTCAAGTGACATTAAATGCCTCAGGTGCATGCAGAGCACTGGGTTGGGTAGGAAGAGAAATAAGGGAAAGGAAATAAGGATTTATATAGCGCCTACTACGTGGCAGGCACTGTGCTAAGCATTTTTTAAAATATAAATATTATCTCATTTCATCCTCACAACGATTGTGCAAGGTAGATGCTATTTATTCCCCTTTAACAGTTAAGCAAATAGAGATCTACCGAGTTGAAGTGACTTGCTCAGAGTCACACAGCTAGAAAGTATCTGCAACCACATTTGAGCTCAGGTATTTCTGACTCCAGACCCAGTACTCTGACTACCTACCACACCATAAAGAAATAACACCAAAGTCAGACAAAACAGGGCAGCAACTTTCATGGAGATGAAGCAGATTTGTAACATAGCATGGCCTACCTTTACTGAAAGAGCAATCAGTATATTTTATGGCAGATAAATCTTGGGTTTGAATTCTGATTACTAGTCACAATATGTGTAGCTTTGTGAAAGGGTAAACCCAGATTACCTATGAAAATACTTCTAGGAGCAGCTAAGTGGTGAAGTAAATACAGCTGGTCCCTGGAGTCAAGAGGGCCTGAGTTCAAATTTGGCCTCAGACACTGGCAAGCTCCAACTTTAGGGCTAAGAAAGACAAACAGAATTAGGCTCTGTACATGTTTATTGCTCTCAAGTGGGCAGACATGCAGGTATGGGAGCTATAGTCAGTAAATGAGATCACTTTGGGGTTAGGCTGCACAGTCTATATACACTTTCAGTAGGGACTGATGTCATTCCATCATCATTCCACCCCTGGACAGAGAAAATATCTGTATACCAGATTATTCCAAGGAATACCAGACCATTCCCAGTCTTGGGCAATCTAGGCAAAAGAATCTGTCTCTATCCAAGTTTAGGATGCAATAGGCTTTCCCACATTAGATTAAATCACTAGTTAGCTTGGGTGGGGTTTGACCAGGATTAGGAGAGTCAACATAACCTCATTATCAGTAATGTCCTTCTGAAGAAAAACTGAATTTGAAAGTCTGGACTTTGGAAAAAGGGGGAGGCGGGGAGGTAGGTGGGTAGAGAGAGCTCTGAATCTCCCCAAGATATTGATTATTAATAATACTTTTTTTCTCATATTCACAACATTTACTAGCTGTGTGACCCTAGGTAAGTCACTTAACTCCTATTGCCTTAAAAAAAAAAAGAAAGAAAAGAAAAAAGAAAACACCTCTACTCTGGAATGTGCTCAAGAATGTGCTAAAGATAGCAAAATATTCAAGGTGAGCATTTATTTACCAGATACCAACAATCTAGAAATCAGGGTTTGATATTTTAAATTTTTAATTGCTTACCTAAACTTAGGAAAGTGTGAATAATGCAGATTAAAATTAAAATTGTGTTGTCTTTTTCCTGGAATGCCATTGTTAAGTATTTACTGTACCCCTCCCCCCCCACATACACACCCAAGTACTCTATAAAGTTTGCTTGAACTAGTCAGGAATGTGATAGAAAGTTCCCAAGTATGAAATCATCACCAGAGTGGAAGCCTGGTAACTGTCCGATACAGGAGAACTTGTAATAAACTTTGCTTTTCTTTGGCTGAGAGAAAACTTGAGCCAAATTCATTTGGCAGGACCCAGCATGCTTGTATTTTGGGGTCTCAAGCAACCATCACCCTAACCGCATCAATGATGATGATGATGGCAGTGGTGGTGGTGATGATGAAAATAACTAGAATTTATATAGCATTTTAAAGTTAGTAAAATCCATAATCTCACTGGATCTTTACATTTCCCTTGGTTATACTGGAGCCAATTTCTCTGGGATCCTGAGAGGCAATTGTTAAGTTTTCAGTATGAAATTTTACACTTCAAAAATTGTCAAGTTCTGCAAATCAAAGCTTAAATTTTTGTTTTATTGATTATTTAGATTTAAGGCAGTAATGAAAATAAATAATCATTAAAATTAAACTTAAAACTATTTGGAACATACATTTTTCAAGGAGCTGGTTGTTAAACATTTATTTACCATAATAAAGCTGCATCTAGCTCTAAATCTATGTTCCTATTACTGTTTCATTCAAAGAAGCAAAGTAAATAGAAAGAGCTCAACCAGATCCTGAAGTGATATAAAGTGAGCATGGCTTTGTCCCAGTTGTTGACATGAAGCAGGGGAAGAGCATATCTTCTCCAAAGACCTGTCATCCTTGCATTTCTTCAGAAGCATGGGACTAAATTTGTCCAGGGGACTCTCCAAGAAGACAGGCTTCCCTCTCCTAGCAATGGAATTTTTCTGTGAGCTACTGATGGGGTTTAGGCTCTGGGAACCCCCTTGAATCTTCCCACTTGATAAGACATTTGCCTGAGGTTATAAGTCTTTCATTATTCCTAGGCCCAAATCTCTGTTACTCTCAACCTAGCCTAGCCCTCCATTGTCCAGATACTTCCCACCCTTGATCTATCAAAATATCTATACCCAAATTTGTTACCCTTAAACTAGCCTAGCTCTCCATTGTCATCTCCTGGTAACCTTCAGTAATATCCCACCCTTGATCCCATTCCTGGAGTCTGACCTCAGTTCCAGCAAGATCCTCCTCAAGACCCTCCCTAAACCCCTCCTCTAAATCACCCCTCGATCCCTCCCACAGTATTTCTGTATATGAGATCCATCTTGCCTCCATGAAGGTGCTGAGATTCAATGTAGAGTAGATTCAATCTGCACCTCTTGTTAACATAAGCATCTTAGGTTCCTTAAGAGTTCTTAGGTTCAAATACTTAGGTTCCTTAAGAGTCTGCCCATTATGGCAAATCTTTAATAAGTTTTGTTTTTGTTTGGCTGAGAGAAGGCTTGAGTCAAATTCATTTGGCAGGACCTGGCGTGTTGGTATTTTGGAATCTTGTGCACCCCTAAACCCCCCAAACCTCAACACTACCACTCTTTCTGCAAGTCACATTGTCTTTTCCATCTATATATGTATCCACTGCTTCAATTAATCAAGCAATTGATCTATAAGAATTTATTTAGTACTAACCCTATGCTCTAATCTGTGCTGTTTATTTGGACAGGGAACAAGGAAATGGACACATATAGCTTTGTTTTTCTAAATTTGCCTAGTAACAGAGAAGATTCTTTCTACCTAAAATAGGTTAGAGAGGAACAGTTGGTAGCTTTTCAATTTGGGAAATCTGAAAAACCCCTAGATAATAAGGAGGGGGATTTCTTATACTAAATTTCCAAAGAATCTGCTTTCCTAAGAAGTTTGGGTACTCTGAAGACCCCCTGCAACAATGCCTAATGTTGTCAATCAATCAACCTAAAGCCAAAAAAGAATTTTTAATGTCTTAACCTTTCAAGACAGTTAAAACATAGGATCATTGATCAAAGGATCATTAATTTAGAGCAAAAAGGACCATGGTAATTTTGAGGTTTGGGCTTCTGGGAACTCTAAAATATAAGGGTATAAGGGATTGGCAGGAAAGAATTCAACCATTCACTCCTTATTTCAGTCAAATTAGGAAGGTTTATTGTAACACCAGTATGGCTGGCAAGATTCCTAGTAAATCTGCAGTATAGGAAGACCAACAGGAGAGGGAAGAAGAATTCTTAGTGAATCTGCAGGTTTGATGGGACTGATACTTATACACAAAAAGGGTAAAAGGGTCAGTGAAAAAAATGATAATTGGATTTAGGAGTGGCAAATAGCCTGGAGTGGGCCCAAGGTGGGTTGGCATGAACCATATGTGGGAGAGAGGCCAAGGACTGTGTTACAGAAATGTGTGGGAAAGTTCAGGGACTGACCTGTTTCCAGAGACATAGTATTTTCCTTTAGGGGTCTAGTTCCCATAACTCCATCAGGAGGACATATCATCCAACCTCCGTATTTTACAGATGAGGAAAATTAGGCCTGAAAAAGTTAAGCTTCTTGCCCAACATCATAGATTTTTTTATGTATGGCACAGCTTGGATTATATTTTTCTAGAGTTTGGAGGGAATTTCATGATCATCAGAATGTTTTAAACATCTTAAAATAGGATTTTTGCCATCACACACCCACAGTAGTAGATTTATTTAAGAGAAAGGACTGGTTGAATTGGAAAATATCAGAGTGAGTGAATTTGCCTCCCCCCCCCCATTTACTGATAGAAAACTTCATTATTCAAAGAGAAAAAAAGTAAATGTCCAGTACATTGTTAATAAAGCCAAATAATTATTCTGGTTTGTTTGCAGTATTATTTGAATATTTATAATTGGAATCATTCAGCCCAGATGAGTAAATTATGCTAGTTTGGTTCACTCCTTGGTTATCACTCAGTAACACTTGGCCTACATCTATTCTGGCTTCATAGCTCTGCCCCGGGTGTAGAATACCTGTTTACATGATAGCACACATAGTAGCTTTAGGCAAGAGCTATGTGAAGCCAGATAGGCAAAGGACTAATGGTATGCTTGTGTTTAGATTTTCCAATTGCAAAGTGATTTAAATGTTCTTCACACAAGCAATCTCTATGCCTCAATATGACCACACTGAATCTGACAGGTAGAGATGGGTATGGAAGTAGAGAGGCACATCTCCCCAGCAGATTCAATCCTACCAAAAGAATGGTGGGAGTGAATAAACAAAGAGTGAGTAGAGCATAATTGTGTGCATTATTTTTCTTAGATATTTTATTTCCACTCCCTAGTAGTTCACAATAACTTGGTAAGTAATAAGTGACACCCAGGTTAATAACCTTGGGTAACTTTCCTCTCCAGGCAGTACTTGATTCTTTCATCTGTAAAATAAGGTATTTGGAGAGGATGATCTCTACTGTACTTCTATGCTCTGGAAAGAGCACTGGAGTCAGAGAGATCAAGGTTGAGTCAACTAAAATGTAAGCTCTTGGAGAACAATGAAAATTTTCCTTTTTATGTTTTCATCCCTAATGCCTAGAGGCTATAGTGTCTGGCATAGAATAAACAATTAATAAATGCTTGTTGATTAATTAATTAGAATCCCAGGTCTGATGCTTGTTTGCTCCATAAACATGGGGAAATTACTTAAACACAAAACTTAATTTCCTCATTTATAAAATAAGAGACAAAGCATGGTGTGCTGGATAGAGAGCTAATATCAGAGTCAGAAAGATGGGGGCTTGTTTTTTATCTCTGATGTCCACTGTCTTTATAACCATGGGAGAGTATAACAATCTTCCAGTTTCCCCCCCCACACACAGTTCTATAAAATTAGGAGTTACACACCAGGTGCCTGTTTGGTTTGATAGAGAGTTACTTGCCCTAAATTTGTGAAATTGCAGATCTTCTCCAAGAAAAAATAAGTAATAGGGATAATTACCAAATTACCTACTTTGAGGAGCTGTTTATAAAGTGTAATCCATAAAGTACTGCACAAATGAATGTTTTTATTATTATAATATAGGCATGACAATTCCTCCAGTTTTTCATTCAAAATCTACTTTGTTAGTGTAACATTTCATAACTGGAGCAACTCCTTCTGAAATTGACCTTAACCAGTTGTCTTTTGTGACCCGTTTATTCCTAAAGTTTTGCAGCCTGATCCTTTCATATCCAGAATTAAATTGCTCAGTCAAGAATGTTTGAAAAAAAAGGAAGGGTATATGAGAAGGTTTAGATTTCTAGGCAATAATAAGCAGTGCCTCCCTCCCTTCTGGGTGATTTATGATCCAACTCTTTGCCTCCAACTAGCCAAAGCAGAGAAAGAGTGGAATACTATCTGCTTTAAAACTTTGAATGATACTTCAATAGGGCTGTGATCTCACCCAAGTGAGTATTCCCTCCAGGGTTTGGATTACAACCATCCTTTCCTTTTCATCCTGTATGATTTTTTTGTCCTCACCTTCTAACAAATCCTCCATAAAGGATTCACCTAACACATGGAGGCCTTCTCCAAGTCTTCGACCACAACATGATGGTGGTTGACGGTTGTTGTCTTTTGTTCTCGAAGAGGATCAAAATGAAAGTCATTTCAATGTGTTCAACTGTGGCTGATCAGACCAACATGAGCCTACGATGTTCTACCATAGGTTGGGCACAAGTAGTCCATGTGAACATTTGGGGTGGATTCTCCAGATTTGCACATCCTTCATTTCCTTTGAGCTGTTTCAATTCTGCTTTGCTCATAGAGCACAGCACCTTCTCTTATGTGGGCATGCCACCCTGCCTTGAGTGGTCTTCTGCCAGTGTCTCCCATGTCACACAATTAATTCCTAATTTCTTGAAAGAAACCTAGAGAGAATCTTTGTATCACTTCTTCTGACCACCCTGTGAGCGCTTGCCCTGGATCACAAAATAAATAACAAGGTAAGACTTCCTTAGATAAGATCCTTTTATGGTGAAGCCAATTAAAGGTCTTAGACTGAAATATCACTATAGTTAGCGATGCAGTGTAAACAAGGGTGTTCTGGTAAACATTTAACCACTAATTCTGGGTAGAAAATGTATGCATGATTTGCTTTTAAGTTTAATGTGTATTTTTCTCCATCACTTTAAGTCTGGACAATCAACAAAACAAATCAAACCCTGATTTGTAGAATTTGCCTATTTCTGAGGTATCAGTGCTCACACTGAATATTTAATAATGGGCTCTGGTCAGTCAGTTCAAGCTGGCTCCTTTCCACCATTAAATACACAACAAGTTATAAACTCTGAAGTCAGGTGCTATTCACATGCAAACAGCAAATGTTGGGAAGGGAAGACTTACATCTATTTCAGGTGCCTCAGACGTAAGTTGTAGATTATGGTAGTAAACTCGTGTACTGTGATAGACATCACCAAACCTTTCCTTCAGGGACCCAGAACCTACCAAACCTATAATTTAAAAACTAGACTATAACATTTACAGTTATAGGAGGGAAAACAGTTTTTAAGGAGTTAGGTTCTCTCAAGATCTAAATCCTATAGTAGTATGATTCTAAGAAACCATCCAGTGACAATATTTTACAGACGAGGAAACTGAAGCAGGGAATAGGTTAAGTGACTATAATAATAGCTGACGTTTATATAGAACTTTAGGCTTTGTGAAATACTTTATTTATGTAACACTAGGTGTCATCATGGAACACAAAGATATTTGCACTCTCCTCACTCTCCCCTCCCTAAAAGAAAGATTGGACCATGCCAAGTAGGCCAGCTCAAAGATGACACTTTCTTTTTCAGTTCTTCCCCTTACTATGCTCCTTCTCTTTGGGTAAACGAGTTGAATTTAACATTTCAAAGCAGCTGTCACACCCAGAGCAGCACCATGGTTTCAATAGATTCATTCTCCTAGGGGAAATTGAAATAAGGCCCACTTTCACATTTTAGGGTTCTGCTTGGGAGAGTTATAGGATGAATTATGAAATGAAACTGTGACTCAATAGCCCCTAGAAAAGTCTTTTAACCTCTCATGTTGAAATTGCAGGATCCTACCATACATAGTCTGTTAAATACAAAATCTCTCAAGGATCATCCTCTCCTCCCTCCCCCAACACACACATTCTAATCTCAAGTAGTAACAGGCTCACAGACAATGAAAAAAAGCTCATTTTTAAAAAAGAGAAGTAGGCTTACAAACTACCATTCATAACAGAGAATAGTAAAAAAGGATACAGTTTCTCCTATCCACTTGCACTACCTAAATGAACATGGAAAGAAAATTTAGGGAGGGGGAAGGAGATCCTCCTCAATTACTTGGTTTCAAAGAAAGAGGTAGGTAAGGAAAAGAAGGGAGAATTATCTACTATATAGGTTCTTCTTCCATCTGCATTGTTGCAATCCTATCTTCTTGTCTTAGAAAATTTACTTGCTTTTGAGCCCATTGAAAAATCACTGCCCTCCTTTGAGGCAGTGGCTCTCACTTAGAACCCCAGATCTATCGATCTCTCTGAGCTAAATCATCTGGGCCTTAGTCTCAAATATTATGGGAAGTTTCCTCCCTCTTCTCTTGGGGTAAGGGAATGAAAAAGACAATTCTAATAATTGCAGCTGGCATAGTTTACAACATTTATCCTTGAGAATTTAACAGGTAGATATACATGTATGTAAGAGACGATTAAACTGGAGCTGTCACATATTACGAGTTTAAGAAATGAGACTTTCTTTGAAATTGTTGATTATCCATACCTCTCCCCTAAAGAGGGAATGAACATGCTCATTTGTATCCTTTTAAGAATATAAAATACAACTTCTGGTTGAGTCTCAGTGACTGGTGTTGCCTTGAACCAAATTAATTGGTTTGAAGCCCCACCTGTCCCCTCTTAGGGGATTTCAGTTGTTAGACTATCCCAAAAATGAATGGTTTGGCTCAGACTTTTGAACTCTTGGCCTCTTGACAGAACCCATCCTGAGTAAGAGTACATGTCTATTTAGTAACTCTGACTCATTTAAATCCAATTCACATGCAAGTCAAGAAATCACTCCATGATGCCATTGGTCCTCCCTCAACAAATGAAGGACAAACAGTACTCATTCCATAGTGATGCTCCAGATGCCTGTACACACACACACACACATACACACACACACACACACACACACACACACACACACAGTGAGAGAGAGAGAGACAGAGACAGAGAGAGAGACAGAGAGTGTTGTTTCATGTGGTTATATGAAGTGGTCCTGCATTTAATGTAAAAATAAAAATCAACATTTAAAAAGACTACAACCTGGAAAATCTGGGACTTAGATAAAATTATTTATGTAAATTTTGAAAGAATGAACATTTAATTTACTAGTACATCTTCTGAAGCATACCTAAGTAAGTATGTGCTTTCCTTAATTTTTCGTTTCCTCTTCCTTTACTTCAAAGAAATGTGTAGCATTGTGAATAGCACTGAACCTAGAGTCAAGAAAACCTGGGCCCAAATTCCACCTACAACACAACTAGCCCTGTGATGCTGGGCAAGTCACTGAATTTCTGTAAATGTCTGTCTACTCCCTAACAACTACGTACTGTTAGAGATGTATTAAAATTTGCACTGATGAAGAGGACTCCTATATAGCATCTGTGGCTCCCTGACACATTTTCATTTTATCTTCCTTATAGCATATCTTACAAAATAATATTTTTTAAGTCAGAAGCTACTTTTGACAAGTAAAGGTGAGGCAAATTATAGGATGAGAGTCAGCTTCACTTACAACTTTAGGAAGTGGGTTAAGAAAAATTAATTCATCTCAGAAAAAAATTAGTGAATAAATGGAAAAGTAGCATCCCTCTGGTACAAACTATTCCCTAAGATACAGTTAGTCCATGCCTTTTTAACAACAGTGTCTCCATAGAAATCTTGTATAGCTCTCTGGGCAGCATTCTGTTTCCTGACTGAATTGGTTGGCCCAGAGGAAATGGTTCAGAAAAATGTTGCCTTTAAATTAGTAGATTTTAATGAAGGAAGTTTTATCCAAAATGTTGACCTGTCACTGTATTGCTAGTCTACTGTTCTTAAAGGCAATTATGATTTGCTTGCTTTGTGTAGCTGGTAGAAATTTCAGATGAAAATTTTGCAAAATGTTTTCAAAAGTCTAGGACCATGAGCAATTCGAGGAAATGTTAAATAAAAATCATACAAAATAAAAACAAAAGGTTCACTTGTATCTTAATCACAAAATAAGATAGATAGTGGCCCTTTAAATATTTGTTATTGTATTCTGTTTTTGTTCTATTTCCGTGACTGCTGCTGTATGGAGTGTCAGCCAAGTTACCGGTAGCATTATTTCTTTTTCACTTACTTCTAGCCCTTCTAGTCAGGTGTAATAGAAGGGGGCTTAAACTTGACATCAGATGTGCTACATGTGGATACTGCCTCTTCTACTTACTAGCTGTGTGACCATTATTTCTTTCTGGACCTCAGTTTCCTCATTTGTAAAAAAAAAAAAAATTGAGGTCTTAGAATGATTTCTGAAATTACTTCCAATTCTATGTACTAAGATTGTGCATGCTGTGTCCAATTTGCCTTTCTACCTCCTACCAAAGAGTATTTCTCAGATCTCTTTTCTCTCTTTCCAGATTCTATACACAAACCAGGTGAGCTTGAAATGTGGCCAATGAAAATAAGGAGTCCTAGGGGTGACAAGGAGTCTAGGGAAACACAGCTAGTCAATATTTCACTATCCTTTCCCTCATCTCTTCTTGGATTCATTTTTCCTTTACCTCTGGCACTAAATCAATAATTGGATTGAATTGAATCAGAACTACAATTGGAGGGTTGGGCATTTAGTATCCCCAAGATAAGAGGCCCCTCTACTTGCAAGTACCAAGTATTATAGTTCCTCTGCATGTTGGACCAGATGGCTGCTGAGATCTCTTCCATCTCTCAAACCCCATTGCTCTGTGAGTTAATTTGCAATCTCCTCCAGTTAGAAAATTAGACTCAGCTAGAGTATGACAGGAGCAGCAGAGGGATATTTGCTTCTCATTCATGTATACACACAGGCACTAATCATACACTCCAGAACCCCATTCATAAGATATTTAGTTTTCATCATTTATCATGTATTCAGATTTAACCAGCCATAGCATTCTTCTAAACCAAAGAGGGAGGTAGTGCTGAAGTTAGAATTATAGAATAAGAGCAACCAATGATTAATCTTCTGCTCTAAGTTCTATACTACCCTTCTCCTGCTCTTCTTAAATAATATTTGCATCGATGATACCTCAGGCCCCTCATTTGATACCTCATTCCCTCTTCAGGCACCAGTGTCCTGAAATCCAATCACTTGTCATACTAAATGGATTTTCCCAAATTAGTCTCTACCTTTGCTGTGGCATTTAGCTCCTTTAATTTTCCACTCCTGCAGTTCGAGACAACACAATTGTACATTATATTACTGTCTCTTTCAATAACAAATTGGATAGAAACCTCAGGAGAACTGAAGCATGTATACAGTGCAAAGCATTAATATGCCCCATGATGTATATGTGGGAGGGGTGGGGTGCCTGAGATGATATCTCAGTTCTACAAATCTGGAAAATAAATGGTCAACTCATTCAAGCTGAGCTCTAGGGGAAAACAAAAACAAAAACAAAAAATTGGTTCATATCGCCCAAACTCACTAAAGACTTCTCTGTACCATAACCCTAATTTAACAATTTACAATGAGAAATTGAATTGTTAAGTAGATTGGATATTTTTATTGGCTAGTCAATGCATCATTTTCTCAGCAAGGGAACCTAGCGCACAGACTAGTAGGTTGTTTAGTATAATTGTCTTCAGACTAAGAGGTTTTGTCTTAAGAGAAATTTTTATCAAACTCAAGACAAACTTTCCAGTTAAAGGGGAATATTTGCCAAGTGAACCACATATGCACATCACTAAATTATCTGGACATTGAAGGAAACAAACAGATAAATTCTTACTCTCTGGATTTCTACTGGTTACCTTGAGGACCAGTGCCTTATTGTATTCCTTTGCTATTGCAATTCATCTTCCTTCATTTTAAGATTCTTTCCTTGTTATGATTGCTAAATTTATAGATTATTTTCATGGACTTTTTTTTTAATTTTGGTAAAGTACTTTAATGCAATTGACATTAGCTTTTTCAAATATGCTACTTATCATGCTATATGAAATCTTTCAATTGAATCAGATAGGGTGTCGTTTCTTGACTTATTGAAAAGTTTTAGACTTTTCTTGCTGAAAATCAACATGCTGTAGTTGACAAAAAGTTAGATTTAGAGTAAGGAAGACCTGGGCTCTAATCTCACACTTGACACTACAATGTTAGATTTTATATTCTTAGACTCAAAAATCACTGCAGATGATGGCTACAGGCTTGAAAGTGAAAGATGTTCCTTAGAAGGAAAGCTATGGCAAATCTGGACATCATACTAAAAAGGTGACATCACCTTACCAACAAAGGTCCATATAGTCAAAGCTATGGTTCTTCCAGTAGCAACATATGGCGATGAGAGTTGGACTATAAGGAAAGGCAATCACTGCAGAATCACCACTTTCACAACGTGGTGCTTTGAGAGTCCCTTGGACAGCAAGGAGATCAAATTAGTCAATACTTAAGGAAATCAATTCTGATTATTCACTGGAAGATCAAATACTGAAGCTTAAATACTTTGCCCACATGATGAGAAGATAGGACCCATTCAGGAAAAAAATCCTGATGCTGGGAAAAATTGAAGGCAAAAAGAAAAGGAGATCACAAAGGATGACATGAAAAGACAGTATCAGGGAAGCAACAAGTAAGAATTTGGACAGACTTCAAGAGATAGGGGAGGATAGAAGGGCTGAGTGTGCTATGGTTCATGGGGTCATGTAGTCAGACATGACTGAACAACAACAACAAAAGCTGAGGAACTATTGAGAACTCTGAGCCTTAGTTTCCTCATTTTTAAAATGTACATAATATCTTTATTAAATACCTTACAGTGTTCTTAGGAGGTTTCAATGTGAAACATTTGGCAAACTACACAGGACGATATAAATGTTACATATTACTATTTTCCCTTGATTTTGTCCCCAAATTGGGATTCCTCTTAGTTTTTAGCTTGTTCACTGGTTTTAGCATGGTTAATATCTATAGGATTTGTTGTAAAATTGTCTTCTTTCTAAATTTCTCTGATTGGTTTAATTTAAGATTGAAATGGATATTGGCCAAAATAACAAACCCAAATTTCACTATATCATTGGTGCTGCAGGATAGTACTGATGTCCCATTATGTAGGCTCCTCAACCAGATAACAGCATTTTGTTGTTGTTGTTGTTGTTGTTGTTGTTTAGTTGTATTTTGTTTATATAATTCTATGGCAAATCTTATGTTTTTGGTATAACCAAAAAATGCATAACAATGAATGCTAAAAAAAAAAAAAAGGGATTCCACTGTTCTTGTAATCATTCGTGGAATTTTATAACTCCAACTAACACAAAGTAAACATTTTTGCAAAGAGTCCATTGAGAGCTTATTGCAAAAGGAATTCTTTATGTGACAATCTGGAAGAACCCAAATAAAACATTTGCAATTTTTATGAATTGTTTAGGCCATGACCTATATGGAAGATATGTTTTCTTCTCAGCCTTCTATGAAATATCCACGTTAATAATGAAGTTAATAAAGCATTTTATTAAATGCATTAAAAACTTGCATCAACAAAATATATAAAATGTGTTTATAAATCAGATAAAATGCTAAACCCTGGAATACAGTTATGCTATAGGTCCATTATTAATATGTAAGAGGACTTAGTAGCTGTATAAATTAATCACCACAATCTTACTGCTGGGGCGAAGGTTTATATCTGCACTAATAAGATTGGTCGAAAAATGACTTTCGTCAGATTGCTAGAGTAAACAATGGCAAAATGAATTTCATGATCTCAGCACTGATCTGTGTGCATGTCTTATCCTCACCCCAACACAATAAATAGTCCTTGTTTAGATGACAAGATTAAGTGAGTTTGAGGACCAAGATGATGTATTTGTCCAGAGTGCCATTTCTGTATTGTCAAGCAGCCTGGTGAAGCTTGCACTGAAAATAAAGGGTCCGTGAGCAAAAGCTTTTCATGATCTGTATAAAGCTGACTTAAAGATCATTTATAATACGAATTCTATAAATTTAATGGGAAAGGAACATTTGTATATTTGAAGTAATCCTTGTAATTTTGAACTAATATATTGTAATATTATCCATAGATTTTCCTATAATAGTCACTTTGTTCCCAAATCTAGATATTAATTCATTCTCACAAAAATCCTTTTAAAAACAGCAGGTACCTGAAACAAGAGAGAGAAATTACTGTACAATCCTGAAGGTTCTCTCTGAGTGTATAAATAGAAACACACTAAATCAAACCGTCTGATCCAAAGCATGTTTGGATATTCATCTGCAAAATAACAAACAAAAAATCATTTCCAGGAGCATGAACTCTTTCACATACTAAAAGCATTACAAATACTATAAACTAAGTGGCTCAACCTCCCTAAGCTCTTGCTCTGAGTCAGAGAGGAGGTCACTTTCCTAGATAGATAGAGCTTTTTTTTTTTTTTTTTTTTTTAAGACTGCTTGGACTTGGGTTGGGATAAACTAATTTTCCACCAGGAACTCAGCCAGCAGATGGAGCTGAGAAGCCCCGTACCAGCAGCTGAGAGATGAAGAAAGCTTATGGGCTATAGTAGGTTGGCTATAAATTAGTAGTCTTAAATACTATTCCTGGGATAGCAGACTACTCATCAAGCTACTGTGTTGATTAATATCAAACTTGTAGTCCACTAAAACTCTTGGATCTGGTTTGCAGGAATTGTCAGGTCACAACTTCTCCATCTTCTATGTGTAAAGCTGATTTATTTTTAAATCTAAGTGTAAAACTTAACATTTGTCTGTATGAAATTTCATCTTTCTATAGGAGATTCAGTTCAATGTTCTAACCTGTTGAGATCTTTTTGGATGCTGACTCTCTCATCAAATATCCATCTTTAACTTCACCTCTAAACTTCCACCATCTACAAATTTGGCTAGCATAAAATAAATTCTTTTGTCTAAGTCATTGCTCAAAATTATAAGTAGCATAAGGGGAAAAATAAATCCCTAAAGACACTCAATTAGGCACCTCTCTTCAAGTCCAAAATAAGATGATAAAGCTGGAATTGTTCTTACAGGTCATCTCTTCCATACTTGGTTCAAATTTTAACTTTATAGGACTCCCTTTCCTAACTGCTAATGAATTCCTTCTGAGTTACCTTCTATCTGTACTGTCCATACCTTGTAATTGCATGTTATATTCATATTCTCTCTTCCATTAGAATGTGAGCTTGTTGGGAACTGGGCACATAATAAGTACTTAATGAATGTTTGATGATTGATTAATTAAAGGTCTTTATTTTGCTGACAAGGGGAAATTGAAGACCAAAGAAATCAAATAGTTTGGCCATGGTCACAAAGGTAGCAAACAGTAGATCAGGAATCTCACCCTTCTCACTTCAATTTAATAATCCTTCCTCAATATCCAATGTGCATGCAGGCTATACCAGAATAAAATGTAATAGAGAAATATTTTCCCAAATAAATAAAAGTAAAATAGAAACATACAATGTGAATATGTTTTTCTGAGTCAATATGCAGCCCGTAGGAATGTTTATGTATGGTGGAGTAGCTCCCATTTCTATTTGAGTTTGATACCACTTGCCTACACCATTCTGACTGTCAGAATGACATTGCCTAATTAATAACTATTCTATGGATCCAGTCATTCAACAAGTTCTAATTCCACCTATGCACAATTTCATTTTGTCCCTGTTTCCACATCTTGTACATAAAATTAGCATCAAAGATCATCAAATCCTTCATAAAAAGATATACCTAATAAATTTTGGACCTTACTTTGATTCTCTAATACATTGTAGAATCTATTACACTTGAGCTTTCCATCTGTTATCCCTCATTTTTGCCACATGAATGGTCCTCTTCCCCAAAATCTACATTTTCAATGATTTCTTTTATATGACAATTGCATTTGAGTCATCATTAGCAATACATTGGTATACTTACACTCTGTATGCATATTTAGATTGTAAATTGGATTACCTGCAATTGAAATTTTTGTGAGGTTATAGTGTTCTATGATTCACAGACATATAACATCAGAATATTTCATCACTGATGTTAACTGCTTCCTTCAAATATTGAGGTTTTTGTTTGTTTGTTTTCAACAGGGGGTAGCTTGGCATAATGACAATACTAAGCAATTTCAGGAATAGTATTAAATTCGATCTTTTCCTCCTATTCAGTTCTAAAATGAATTCATTATCCATCTAGTACCTCAATGTCAAGATGTCTATACCCATGGACTAAAGCAATAGCCTACCAATGTCTTAATCTTGATAACATGGATTCTTCATTTATTTGGTTTTTTCCTATATTGATTGCTAACCCAATATTTTAATTGATAGTACATATAATTGACCTAATGCAGTATTTCCAGAGTTCAGTATTACAGTATAGATTACAAATAGGATCAAATAGAAGCTTATCATCTATAGTTAGTCAGTTTTCTGATTTTATACAAAACATCCTCCATAATAAATGTGAAAATCTTTGGTAAAAATGTCTCCTTATCTTCATGCCCTTATGTGAGATTTTTCCCATGCTTAACAACAACAACAATGAACAATAAGCATTTATGCTACTTTACATTTGTGAAACACTTTATATATTATTATCTCATTTTTTCCTCTCAACAATTCTGGCAGTTATTATTCCTGCTTTACGGATGGAGAAAATAAGGTAGACAAAGGTTGTGATTTGCCCAGGGTGACACAGATAATGTCTGAAGCTAGATGAGGAAGTCCGATCTTCCTGACTCAGGTGTTCTCTACCTCCTCAAATAAACTTTTATTTACCTATTTGTCTTAGAGACATTTTCTCCAGTAAAATACAAGTTCCTTGAGACCCCCTAGACTGATTTGTTTGTTACTCTTTATATCTCTGGCACCTAGCACAATGTCTCGCACATAGTAGGGCACTTAATAAATGGTGAATTGAATTCAGTGTTTTACAACTTATTTGAAGTTGATAGTTGAATATCATGAAATCATTATCTCAATAGTTGCATCTACCATGAAATCTTGAATAATTTAGAAGTGCAAGTGTTAACTTGTTGAACAAAAATGACAAAATTTGTGAATTTTCCCATCTACTTAGATACTTTCTTGTAATCAAAAAACAACAAAGAGAATGGTTTCAAGAAGGTATCTTATACCATAGAAAGTCATCTTCAAAAGCCTGCCTGCTACCATCCCATGTTTTTAACAAGATTAGTTTTGAAACATTCATAGACTACTGCTATAAAGCTTTTATTAAGATGGGAATTTCCAGAAGGGTCAAGAGTCATTATTGTCTTTTTGTTTAGCTTTCTTATAATAATATTATTTCTGACATTTTCCATTCTTTGGAATCTTCTGAATCCAAATACTCTGAGATTTATTAAAAACCTATTCAAGTGTCATTAAAATTTTGGTGCACCAGACGGATTCTCTCAGGGTGTCAGATATAGTCTTTCCTAATTTCACATCTAAATTGTTTATTTTTATTTCCTCTTGTAACATAACAGTCATTGAAGTATAAAAATCTAAATGTCATAGTTTTATTATCATTGATAATGAGTATATGTTATTATAAAAAGACTAATTCACCTGTTTCATCCTATTTTTCCTTGTTTTCCTTCTTCCAGTTTAACGTATGAATTCCTCATGGATATTTTGTCTTACTTGGGCATCAAACCAAACATTGTGCAGCCTTATTTTTCCCTCAATTTATTTTCATTGTTTTGTGAAGTAATATTTTTTATAATCCTCAATTATCTTCTGATATAATGATTTACAAATGTGCTAATAGTTTAAGCCAAAATTGCCCACAGCTGCTGCTGTTTGGCAAGAACAAATATTTCCTGGCTGAGGTTGTAGCTGGACTATTTTGGCCCCTTTGTGGAGCTTATTGTAAAGCCACTAAACATAATTAATAAAAAGATATAATCTGGGTCAATGCCTTAGGTTTTGGTTTTTGTTTTAGTTTTTTCTTGGGGAAAGGTTTTAGCAATTTTCCATTTATAAAAATTAATTATATCAATTTTTATGTTTCTGCATTTGTACAGTGTTGTCTTCTCAGATCTCTAACTAGTCATTCCAGGGTTGCGGAAAAGTATGGGAAGGAAAAGACCTAGGGAAAGAATGACTTAGGACATGAGGCCAAGTGCTGAGAAGGACCCTAGGTTACCACATAATGGGTAGAATCAGAGACATTTGAAAACTCCAAGGCTCCCATTTTGGAGAATACTGAAAGTGAGAAAGAAGATCAGGGAAGAATAGGATGTAGTTAACCTGGAATTAAGAAAAATCAAAGGATCCCCTTTGACTAGTGTGGGAAACTACTTTATTATTTATTAATATATTTTAACCTAGTTTTATGTGGCTAATATTGTTTAATCCAAAATGTGAGGTGGGGGTCATTGTTGACCATAGAGATCCTTCAAGGGAGCCAGAGATGACTGTAAGGAATGCTCAAACCCCATTCAGATCTTAAATATTAAATATATTTTTCCATTGTTCATATTGCAAATATTCATTATGATTGTATACATAGAGACTATATCAGATTGCATACTATCTTGGGGAGGGGAAGGTAGGTAGGAGGAGGAGATAGTATGCATCAATCTGCATTCAGACTCCATAATTCTTTCTCTGGATGTGGATAGCATTCTCCATTGTGAGCCTTTTAGAGTTGTCTTAGAACCTTGCATTGCTTAAAAGAGCCAAGTATATCAAAGTTAGTCATTACACAATGTATAATGTTCTCCTGTTTTTGATCTCTCAAGTTTTATTCAATGTTGAAATTTACTTGCTGATATACATCTTAAACAAACTGCCTATGTGTAGCAGCAGTTAGTGTGCTCATACTCTTGTTTGAATTCTGCAAAATGTGACACATTACAAGAGGGGTAGCCATACTTTTCTGACTCTCCCCTCTGCTAAACCAACTCAATAAAATCTGCCTAAAAACATATTTCAGCTTCCAGGTTTGTTATCAACCAAGAATTTTGGTTTCAGAAATGGGATCTCTGATGGTCTACTTGAATAAGTATTAAGTGAGGGCAGAATAACCAATATGAATTCAAATCAGTCACAGTAAGAAACTAGTTGGTACCTGTAAAGCCATGCACGAGCAGCTTTCCAGAGGACTGCTGCTGTCAATAGCTTCAAGGTGCTGATTACATAGTACAGCAAACTCTCTATTTATTCAGCAGTAAATTAGAGCAAATCATTCACAGAAATCAACATACAGCATTCACAATGACATAATAACTTGTCACCAAAGTGGTCACATAGTTTTGAACAAAGTACATTCATTCTGTAACTCAATCATTTAATAAGTACTCAATTCAATCACAAAGTACAAAAGGTCAAAATCCTCCACCCATGGGGCACAAGTAAGTTACAATTTCATCAGTCACTACTCAGTATCCTCTTAAGTGGTAGTGGAAAGTACAAGGGCCATCTACCCCTAGGTTACAAGTAAGTTACAATTTCACTGGTGGCTACTCAGTACCCGCAGAGAGGTCTTTTCATCTTGACTCCAGGTACATGGTCCCAGCTCCTACCTGAATCCATCAAACTGTTACCTGGGTTCAAAAGCAGACAGCTCACAGTTCCTTGTCCAGCTCTGCATACAGTTCCTGTTTTGTATTAATGCACACAGGATCCAGTCCACCTCAAGTCCTTCATGATTTCTGTTCCTGGAAAGAGAAAACAGAGTCACAGACAGACAAAGTACTGACACCACAGTCATGCTTCCTCTGGCAGCTCCAGGTGGCCCTCAGAAGTCTTTGGAAGAAGTTTTGGCTGGTTCTCAGAAGAAGCTCCACAACCATAAGTTCTTTTCTCAAAATCAAAATCACTTTATCTAGTCTCTACATGGCTTGCTCCAAGAAATTCTGTCTTGTTTCTCAATTCTCATTTCTCTTCTCAATTCTTCTCAATTCTCAGTTCAATCTTCAGTACAACAGTAGCAGCCCAGCCTCCAGAAACTCACTGAGAGATATTCTCTCTCTTTCTCTTTCTCCTTCTCTGTCTCTGTCTCTGTCTTTCTTTCTCTCTTTCTCTCTCTCTCTCTCTCTCTCTCTCTCTCTCTCTCTCTCTCTCCCTCTCTGTCTCTCTGTCTTTCTCTGGCAGCAGCTGCTCTGCCTCCACGACGCTTACCCCAACAAATTCTGACTCTCCCAGCTGGGGCTTTTCCTTATATATGGTATTAACTCCTCCTGTTCAGTCCCTTCCTGTTATGTCAGTAACAGAGTTTCTGTTTCTTTACAGAGGCTTAATTTGAAAGTAATTGCTAAGGGCCTGTTAGCTTGGCAATACAAAGGGATCTTCAAATTTCATTACTATTACAGTACCCACACTGGCACTTTGGCATGTTGAGAACTAGTATGGTCACCTTTTTCTGCAAATTAATAGTTCTCTGTGAGGAACTCAGTTTGGGCCAAATACAGTCAAGTTAAGGCAGGTGGCTATGTTTACGTGTGTCCCAAGGCCTTGAGCAGGTTAGAACTAGCCACACTTCCCTGATCCTAAAGCTAATAGTCCCCTTTGACCAATAGCCCAAGGGCTTTGGGGACAACTCTGCAACTGGTTAAATTTGGGTTAAAATTTGCCAGTACTTTAGTAGTGTCTTCTTGGTTTTTCTTTCTGTTCCTGTATTTCTTTCCACCTTCAACCCCACTGCGACGTCTGTTTTGAGACTAGCTGGTAGCTGCCTAAATAGCCTTGTGTACAGGGTGTTATGATCTAGGATTCGAAAGCCAGAGAGACCAGTTAACCATTTCATCAGATAATTATGTCTTATTTTTCTCTCCTATTTAGTAAATTGACCAATCTTAATGAACCAGTCACCCAATATTCTAGGTCTCTACTCTTTCACTTATGATGACCCCAGATTAGTGAGAGAAACTCCAATTTTGCAAGCAAGAAGGTGAGCCCTGATTGGGGCTTCCATTTCTGAAGTTTTGCTTATATATGAAGGGGAACACATAGCCAGCATTAAAGATTGCTGTGAGAAAAAAAGTGCAGAAAGTGAAGGTGGGGAAAATTAATGGAGTTTCATACCTAAAACAATTCTTCCAGCTTACAATTCTGATGCTAAAGCTCATTGATCTTTGGATTAAATTTTCGGTGGGAGACAAGGAGGAAAATATAGCCACAGAGTATGTTCTCTGTCTCTTTTGTTTTTTCCTGCATGGAAGAAAGTTAAGATACAATAAAATAATTAAGAATTAAATTTGTGAAGAAATGTAATCTCTTTACTATAAATTTCTAAATTAAGGTTTAGAGGTTTTTTTTTTCAACTCCAGAAATATCTTGGGGGATTGAGGTGAGGTTGTAGATCATTGGAACTAAGATTACATGAAAACAACATATCTATCTGTTACCCTCTCCCCTCCCTAGAGGGTGGAAGCTTCATTGTTTTAGTGTAAGGTAAGAAGGCAATTTCACTGACCAGAGAAGAAAAAAGGAAACAATAAATTGGTACGGTATAAAAAATGAGTGCAGGAGAGATCCAGTGTAGTGTTAGAATAGGATATGATTGGGAAATAGAAATAAGATGAACTGAAGAAAATTATTGAAGGTGAAGTGTTGAATCAGAGTGTAAAAATAAAGATGAAGTTTTGAAGTTTGTAGGGCTGTAATCAAAGTCCACCGGAAGGAGAGAAAAGCAAGAGAGGAGAGGAGAATGAGTGAAACTCTAAAGAAAGGTGAAGTTCCTTTCTGCTGACAGTTTGAAGATAAAGAAAGTTTGAAGGTAAAGGGTTTGCAGTTGGAATGAGAATTTTGAGGAGGTTTTTCATCATATTTGGATTAAAAAGGATATGAGAGGCATTTTGGAGAAATGCTTGGCATCCATTTCATTTTCTATTGATGATATTCCATTAAGTTATCACATTTACCAAATAGAAAGTATAAAAATAAATTTATAGCATGAAATTATTTGTGTATAGCTACCAAAATTCTGGGCATCTAGGTGGTACAGTGAACAGAGTAAGGGTCCTGGAGTTGGGAAGATTCATCTTCCCGAGTTCAAATCTGGCCTCAGTTAATTACTATCTATGTGACTGGACAAGGCACTTAACACTATTTGCCTCAGTTTTGTCATCTATAAAATGAGCTAGAGAAGGGAATAGCAAACCACTCTGATTCCTTTGCGAAGAAAATGCCATATGTGATCATGAAGAGTCAAACATGATGCAACAACTAAAATTCTCTTTTTGAAGGATCACTAAAAGGGTGTGTTCCAATCTTTGGCATCTCACAGGCACCAACAGTGGAAGAGAATCTGAAACTGCTATTATAAATCTTTGAATGTAACTTAACTGAAGCAGTATACTCTATAATTTGAGATTCTTGAAGCTAATGACTCTTGGGAAAGTCGAGATTTTGAATGATACTACCCATATATTATAAATCCAGATTTGATCTGATATTTTTCTTAAAAAAAAAGCTATTATAGTGTGATCTCATTTAAATTCAGATATATTATCTTATTAGGATAATTGTTGTGTTTGACTCCGTATAGGTATATCAGAACTTAATGCAAAATACACTTGATATTTAGCAGTAAGGTGATATGATTGCAGATTGTATGGATCAAGAAAACAGAAGTTTAAATCTCATCTCAGACACTTACTACCATGTGGCTCTGTGCAAGTCACTTTACCACTGTTTGCTTTAGTTTTCTTGTCTGTAAAATGGGGATAATACTAGGAGCTGCCTCCTAGAATTGTTGTGAGGATCAAATGATATAATAATTGTAAAGTGATTAGCACTGTACCTAGCACATACTAAGAATTATATAAATATTAGCTGTTATTATTACAATAATAAAATATTCCAATAATTATGTTCATAATCATTGAAATATTATCATTCAGTATAATTGCTTCAAAATTACTCTATACTGACTTTTGAATGTGGTTGGTATAGAATGACAAAACAAAAGATGGAGGAAGTTTTTTTAATGAAAAATTATTTGGAAATGCATTCAGCTGTTTGACTGGCTAAAGCTTTAAGTTATGTTTGTTTTTTTTTTTAGAAATGGAAAACATCATTTATTTTATTGTTAGGCTTTTACTTTCTCTTATATTATGTTTTTTGAAAAATCATCATATAAGAAATACCATGAATTTTTAAAATGGTATCTAGAGAGTAATATAATTATATCATTAGGAAATTAATTTCTTAATTCTGGATACTGTTAGATTATGAATTGAGTTGTTTAAGAATGTGGTCACAATGTGTGAAAAATGTCCAGTATTAATTGGGCATATTTTGCTTTAATAAAAATGGACAATAATAATCACTTACTATTTGGGACAAGAAGTACAACAGACTGTACATTTCTCTTAACTCTGAGCTTCTTTGAGGCTTTTTATTCAGCCAGTCATAAGGTCTTATTGGGCAACTACGTGGCACAATGGATAGGGTGCTGGGCCTGGAATCAGGAAGACCTTATTTCAAGTTCAACCTCAGGCACCAACTATGACATTGTATCCAGAATAGTATATAATAAAGTTACATCTCTGAGCCAACTTAGTCTCATCATACATTAAATTTCAGGAATTTTTTAAAATTCATCTTAAAGGTTATATAATACCTTCAGATATGAAGGAATCTGGAGGTTTACAGTAATTAGCTAGCACTTTTCTGGAGTTTTGAGTAAAGCATTATGTATTCACTATATTTTGAAACTCCTGAATATGGTTATGCTTAATTCCTAATGATTGGTTTCTGGTCCAGGATGGATTTAAATTACGAAGGATGAATAAGATAAAACTTTGAATGTGCTAATTATTAACTTTGATTGCAACAAGAGAAAAATAATAATAAACGTTGTACGTAAACTTACGCTGTGATTAAAGAAACTTGCTGCTTGGAGTAAAATCTCGTGGGACTATAATATGATATTGTTCTGAGTTTTGTTTTCATGTATTATTGTCTGAATTGTCAGTAACCCAATAATCTACCATTCAAGGTAAAACTGTATCTTCTCAAAGGGAGTGCCCAAAGGATGTCTGTGCCTAGAAAGCTTGAGCTTTGCACTTGCATTGGCAATGGTAGAATCCTCTAAATTCAGTTTTACCATTGTTTTATTTCCTTTCTTAATGGGAAATTTTCCACTTGGTTAATTTTAAGTGTCACTTTGAATAATATGGAACTTTGCTACATGATTAATTGTAATAAAATAAGGTTGATTGTAACTCTTACCCAAAATCAAGCAGATCTAAGGAAGATTTGCCCTTATTGTTCTTATTCAGGTCAGTTTGTCACCTGTAAGGGACAGTCTTTATATTGTTATACTCATATCTCCCCTTTTTCTTTTCATAGAAAATTTCTATAATCAGGACAGGTGAATTATAAAATTTTGTTGTTGTTTTGTTTTGAATTTTAAAATAATGAATCTTTTTGTAATACTCAAAACTCTCTGAATACCCTCCTAATGGGATGCAAGTATGAAAAATCTTACAGCTTTTAATTTTACAATTCAGAATTTGTGGTCAAATTCCTATCCTAAGCAACTACTTAAATGAGTTCTTAGCTTTCCCATTCATCCCCTTGTTGTATCAGCAAGCACCCTAGCATACCTATGGCAGCTACTAGCACAGGTTCTTAGATCTGCTTTTCTAAAGGAAAGCAACTCAAAATGGGTTAACAATCTTACTTTAGTCAAACATATTATTTACCTAGTTCAGGGGGAAAAGTCAGCACCCTGAACTTCAGAGAAT
>CM053587.1:133382719-133426927 GCA_028646515.1 Pseudochirops corinnae | reverse complement strand
ACAATACTGTATATAAGGAAAAGCCCCCAGAGAAGGAGATTCAGATCTTGGAGCAAGCTCTGTGGAGGCAGAAGCTGTTGCCCCTGGGGTTGCTAAAGAGGAGCCAGGGAGGCTGAAGAGGAACCAAAGAGACTGAAGAGGAAAGCCCCCCATTTCCCCCAGGATGGAGAGAATGATTTTGATTCTGAGAACCAGCTGAAACTGCTGAGCCCGAGGGCCAGCCAGAGATGCTGAGGCTGTTGAGGATTTCCAAGTGCCAGCCAGAGCTGCCAAAGACTGAGGAAGCATGACTGTGATGCTAGTACTTTGGTTGAACCTGTTGGTGGCTTTGTTGAGCCTTGACTTCTCGACACATAGACTATGAAGAATGTGAGATGGATTGGACACTGTGATCTCTATTGTGGAGCAGGAACTGCACAGAGAACTGGACAAGGACCTGAGATCTCTCTGTCTTTGAGCCCTGGTGACAGTTTGGTGAATGCAGGTAGCATCTGGGACCATGGAAGCGGTTCCAGGGAATCTGAGAAACCACCCCAAGTCAAACTGAATTACAACTTTACTTGAATACTGTGTACTGACTGAGAAATTATAAATTTACTAATGACCTAGGGGTGGAGATCTGTGTATTTTCTGATGACTGAATAGTGAACGATGAAGGACGATTGAATGAGTTGATTGAATGATTGTTTGACTAAATGATTGTACTTAGTTATTGATGACTGAATAAGGGACTAATTGAGTGAAATTAGTGTGCCCCATGAGTGGAAACTTTGACTATTGTACTTTGTGTCCCTTGAGGAGGCAAACTTCCTTAAGGATGATTGAATGATTGAGTTACTAAATGATTGTTCTGTGGTGAAAACTATGTGGCCATTTTCTGTAATAAGTTGTTGTGAATGCTATATTTTGATTTTCTGTGATAAGTTGTAACATTGTGAATGCTGTACTTTGATTTACTGTGAATGTTTTGCTTTGATTTCTAATGGAATAAATAGAGTGTTCACTATACTGTGGAATCAAAGCCTTAAAAGCTAGTCGAAGCATCATTCTACTGAAAAGCTGCTCATGCTTGGCTTTACACACATTTGGGTAGAGATGCCCTCCCCCTTCACCCTCATCCCTATCTACTCTAGATACAGGCACAAGAGAGTATTAAACTTCAAGTTTTCCTTATTCAATACTTAATCAATATTTAATCTCCTTTGGCACTTGCCCGTTTCCCAATATCTTGATGAGAATGTCACTTCAGGTATGTGAAATTGTCAGGAACAACAAAATTCCAAATCACCATTCTCTTCTAATAAGATACATTTTGAACCTCCTCATTCCTTGTACTTGGATTTGTCTACCTTTTGAACAATGGGAGACAGTGTCTCAAGGGTGTTTAAACCTTGCTTCAGGAAGATAAGCAGATCAAGTTGCTGTCATTTCCAATACTCTGAGCTTCTGTTTACACAGGAAAAGTAGACATTTGAGTAGTTTTCTGATGATTTCTGCAAATATTTAAAATAAATATCTGGCATATAATAGGCACTTAATAAATGCTTCTTGACTGACTAATTAAAAAAATATCTAGTTAATTTAGGCAGTTTCTTACAAAATACCATGATAACTGCACAGGAAATTCAGATATCCATTTCCCCTTGTCTGAGTAGGTCACAGCCTGAAGTCATCCCCAGTTTCCTCTGTTTAACAGGTACCCTACTCCATACGTCTATCAAGTGCTCTCCAAATATGTCCTGGTAGCAATTCAGATGATTCTATTCAGAAAGACATGATGGCTCACTTGAGGCCTACCAAATCGCTTCTTACTGTCATAATCACATCTAGCCTTGGCACTTAGTCCCATATCATTCTCCCCAAACGAGTAAGTAAAAATACTAGAGGGAAACGCTTCTGGGCACCAAGCTCAAACTCAAATGGTGGCAACAGCTGGTTTAGCAGATGTTCTTCCTATGATACAACACCTGTGTTCCAGAAAATGGAATATTAACTAAATTTACAAAGAAACAATTTTCATTTTGAAAAAGTGCTATGTGGAAAATCTTGGGTTAAGCCTAAGACCTTGGGTAATATAAAAGAAAATCATATTTTAATGGCTCTCCATTTCTAAATAGCTAGCTATTGAATCCCTCCTTCTCTTAAATATCTTCCTCTAATCTTAATTATCTACAATATTGTACCTCTCAAAGGACAATGACTTGCACCTTCCAATCTTGCATTCTTAGCAAGAGTTTAATAAAATATGTCATCAGATGAGATTGCAAGGATATTTTTAAAGCAGGTGTGTATTTATTATTTGTATCTCATTTCCTGCATCTTTTCATTTTTTTTTTCCAAAATGACAATATCATACTTTTCTAATTTGGTTTTCTCCCTAGGAGCTCAAATCACTCAGCAAATATTAATTAAGCCTTACAATACTCACAAAAGTGCCTAGGTAGGATGATGATGGGTGCAATAGAAATATAGAGACAGATACTACACTTAAAAAAATGTGGTATAAGATTAAGTTCTTCAGATTTCTGGAAATAATCTCTTTTCTAATTAAGCTTTTTTTAAATTTAAAAGAAACACTTTCTACTGGTATGGTCCCTTCTCTTTTTGTTTATCCCCTCACACATCAGTGACTACTTAAGTAGCCTTAAAACCACAGATCTATTACATTCTGTTTGTAGATATGAAAGTGAGAGAGGTTAAGAGGCTTGTTCAATGTCACAGTGAGTCAATTTGTCTAACTGTGATTACATGTAAATGTTTAAGAATATGGAATGTGGAAGAAGAAGAAAGCTTTCCTTTGTAAGGGGCTAACACATCATTTTATAACACTTTCATGTGGAAAAAAGGATAGTCCCACTCTGATTGAAAATCAAAATATTTCAGTATCTCCCTTTATATTGTCTATCGTTTGCAAACTAAAACCTCATTGAACATATCCATTTATTCCAAATGGCATATAATTTAAAGCAACTCCTGTTTTCAGCTGACTAGTGTCCTATTATTCTTTAATAGATCACACACACACAACCATATACCCATGTATGTGTATGTATGTTTGTGGGGAGGGAGGGGGAGAGAGAGAAGAGACAGAGACAGACACAGACACAGAAAAATAGACAGAGAGAGATACAGAGAGAGACACAGAGAGAGAGAGAGAGATAGAGAGAGAGAGAGAGAGACAGAGACAGAGACAGAGACAGAGACAGAGACAGAGACAGAGAGAGAGCTGCCTCCACAAGTAGCATGGGTTTGTCATTGTGTAGCTCAAATGGAGCCAGAACAGATATCTCTAGCCTCTTCTCCACTACACTTGTACAAGGAAGATTTTAATTTCTTCCATGATGGGAAACAGGAGGTGGATGGCAAAAGCTGACCATTGTGCTCTCCTCATAGAGGAAAGATATGAGGCTTGACTCCCTTAAATATTATTAGTGTAAAGGATACAGGTTTCAGATACAAGGTAACTTCTAACTGCTGTTTCTTTAATGTGAATCAGACCCCCAAGTATTATGGCAAAGGTTTGACCCCTTTCCCACCAAATACCAGTTCCACAATGAACACACATAGTAATCAATGAAATATATTTATCTAATTCAATACCAAAACAGGAATCAGAAAATGTATACATAGAATATACCAGACTATACAGAGTGGAGGACAGTGCAGAGTGGAAGTAAGATAGCTCAGCTCTACCAGGAAAGTCCTAATATTAACCAAGGGGAGACTCCCTAATGTCTCTAGTGAAGCAAGCTAGGGGTACGGATATGATGGAGCCTCCTAGATCCTCTCATGTGTTTCCAGAATCTTTTTTATTTTCAGCAACTGAAAGTGGAATTGGCATCTTCCATCTTCTCGGTCAAAGATGGAAGCCAGAAGCACCTGAAATAACTATAGAATGCTGCAAGATTGAAGACTCAATGAGATTGAAGAAACTGGAGGTTTCCCACTCTCACCTACTCTTCCCTGAACCTGATGTAGGCACAGGGCATTGATATCTATTAAAAAGGAGAGATTTCCATACCAACAGGCATTGAGACTGGGATTACATTTCATATACATACACATGCAAATGAATATATGTATATAAAATAAATATATATATATATAAACATTTGGAATATATTGTAACTTATATGTGTGTATGTATATCTGTGTGTATTCACACATGCACACATCTTTCACCAGTCTTACGAGGTAGGTACATTTATTGTCACCATATCACTGATACAGAAACTAAGACTCAGTAAGATAAAGATGCAGCTGCCCATAGTGTCTGAGGTAAGATTCAATCTCAGGTCTTCCTGACTCCCAGTCTAGTATTTTATTCAAGATATTCAGTCAATCAGTCAACAAGCATTTATCAATGTTGTTGCTTAGTCATTCATTCCTGTTTGACTCTTCATGATCCCATAGACCAATGGTTCTCAACCTTCCTAATGCCACGACCCTTTAATACTTGTATGTGGGCATATCTGCATGTGGGCGGACCCACCTGGAGATGGATAGAGAAGCAGTGTCTTGGTAACTAAGCAAGTTTTCTGATGGTCTTAGGTGACCCCTGTGAAAGGGTGGTTTGACCCCCTAAGAGGTCACGGCCCACAGGTTGAGAACCGCTGCCATAGACCATAGCATGCCAGGCCCTTCTATCCTCCACTTCTACCTTCTCTAGAAGTCTGTCCAAGTTCATATCTGTTGCATCCATGATACTATCTATTCCTCTCATCCTCTGCTGTCTCCTTTTCCTTTTGCTTTTAACCTTTCCCAACGTTAGGGCTTTTTCCAATGAGTCCTGTCTTCTCATTATTTTGCTAAAGTATTTAAACTTCAGCATCAGTATTTGACCTTTCAGTGAATAGATTGAATTAATTTATTTAAGTATGGACTCATTTGATTTCCTTTTTGTCCAAGGGACTCTCAAATGCCTTCTTCAGCACCACACTTAGAAAGTGCCAATTCTGCAGAACTCAGCTTTCCTTATAGTCCAACTCTCACAGCTATACATTGCTACTGGAAAAAGCATAGTTTTGATTTTATGGACTTTTGTTGGCAAACTGATGCCTCTGCTCTTTAGTATACTGTCCAGATTTGCTATGGCTTTCCTTCCAAAGAGCAAGCATCTTTTAATTTCATGGCTGCAGTAGCCATCTGCATTTAATAAAAGGCTACTATTAAGAGCGTACTTCTAGGCACAGTATTAATTGCTGAGGATACAAAGAAGAACAAGTTTATGTCCCTGCTCTCTAAAGCTCAGTCTAAGGAGGGAGACTATATTAAAATAACTATGTATAAATCATATATGTATATATGTAAAATAAATTGAGATAATTGATAGAGGGAAGACATTAGCATTGCTGTTGTTGTTTGTCCTTCATTATCAAAGAGGACTGTGACATCAGGGAGATGATACCATGACATGCAAGCACATTGGATTTAAGTGAAGGAGGGTTATGTAGTAACCAGCCTTACCATCTCTTCTGGAGCCATCTATGTCCAATGGCAAGATATAGACCAGGATGACTAGAGATGGCCCCAGATGCAGTAGGGGACCTTGGCCTTTTTAATCTAAGGTCTTTAACAAGTCTCAGTATTATGGAGAATCAAGAAAGACTTTTAAAAGATAGATTTTGGCTGAATCTTTTAAGGAAGTTTGAGAATCCAGGGTGCCAAGATGAGGAGCAACAGCATTTCAGGCATGGGGAACAACCAACAAGAATGCAGGGTCTGGAAATGGCACATCTTCATGAAAAACAGTAAGGAGGCCAGTTTTATGGAAAGGGGTGGTGGTGGTAACAGTCTGTCATTGTGTCTATATTCAAAGTTTCTTAGGACCTTCTGGAGTTTGTAGTCTACTAGCACAGCCTTTGAGAATGGAGGATCAACTCTACAGTTGATCAGTGTAAGGCTTTAGTACATCGATACATAGGTAGAAAATATTGGTTGAAAATATTAATAATAAAATTCATTTATGAATAAGCCTACCTACCATAAATAGAGACTATAACTATACTTTCTAAGGCTCTAGAACAGTCAAAATATACCTTTTGCAGATTCAACAGGTGCATAGTATTAAAGCTAAGTAGAAAAGTAAAAGGGAAAAGTGACTTTTCTTCCTGCATGAACTTACGAGGGGCTTCTCCCTATAGTTCTACCCTAGCGTGACCTCCAATAAGTGGGTCAGAGAATTGAACAGCAATTAATGGAGCAGTCAACATGACAAATTCTACCCAGTGAACTGATAATATAATTTTAAGCTGGGAAGGTAAAAATCATAGTATAGGGAGATGATGGGAAGACAACAAACCATCTGCTTGTTTAATAGGTTTGTAGGAAATATAATATTAATATTTGGTTGTAGGATTTTATCATATACCCAAGGCTATCATTACTGAATATGCTGTAAAAGAGGGAGCTATATGGTGAATGTTGATAGAACTAACTAAAAAAATATTTTGGCATTGTTTTTAACAAAACACTATTCTAGACATGTGAACACTTTTGCAACACAGTACATCTTCTGTACTTGTCAGACTACTATGGTCATAATGATTTTAGGAAAATACAAACAACGTAGCTCATAATTACTCGTCATGATTCTTTTTTTTTTAAATATCAGATAATTGGACTTACAGCCAAAACCAAAACCCTGGGCCAAAACTAAAGCCCAAGTTGGTTTGTTGACTCTCAATTCAATATTCATCTCTGCACCATAATTCCACTGATGCCATATTGAATATATAAATAAAATGCACAGTGAAGGTGAACACTGATGTTCAGTCTTAGCAAATCCTGGAGAGAACTGCACCACTGTAATTGCTTCTAGGCTATCTTGGCTACTTGTGCAATATTTTAAACTAGTTGGTTTTCACTATGGTGTTGGCATTGCAGAATCTGAAACAACATATATTCAAATTTATCCCATCATCATCATCATTGGTTGCCTATATTCAATTTTTATTTCCCAGTACTGTGAAAGTGGCAGCAAATATAAATTGAGGTTTCATTTGAAGAGAAACTTCCTTAGAATTGAGAGTCCTCTAAAAGTAAATTGGGTTGCCTACCTTAGGAGATAATGAGCTTTCACTTAATAGAGAGAAGAGCTCGATGACCATATGTCAACAATATTGTACAGGGGCTTTGGAGTCAGAAAAAGACAGGACTGGATGACATATGAGGTCTCTGTCCACCCTGTAATTCCATGATTCCAAGACTAAGAGACCCACTATTATTGAGCCTGCCATGGAAAAGTTGTATCTTTCTTAGGTCCAGTGAGTAAAGATTTTAAACGTATTTCATAATTTCTAAATACTATGAATACTTTCTTTTTTGATGTCTAACATTTTTATTTTCATTATCTAAACACATGTCAGCAGTTCAAGAAACTTGCACATTTTAGCAAGGCACCTCCCTCAAAATGAAAATAAATATCTTTCCTAAGGTTTTTATCCTAACTCTCATACTGTTGAAAGAGGATGTTATACATCATAAATGAAAAATGACATGACAGTGTTTGTAAAAACTAGAGACTGGCAGAATCCTTTTAAAATGATAAGGTCCTAACCCCATTAAAAATGTCCATGATTCTTTTAAAGACTCCTGATCTGGGAATATATGAACTCCTTCTGAAGATGGAATTGCTGCTTCAAACACTTTCCTTCTGTCTGTATATAATAGAGATGTATTGATTACTCTCCTACTTCCCCACTTCTGATGCCCTCTCCACACACCAACAGCACAGCAAATTGTCAGCTTCAACACCATACACACCAATATCATTAAACAAACTGGCAAAACAAGAGGGCTATTCCCTGGAGCAGGGCAAACTGTATTAAGAGAGACAAGAACAGCCTGATGACAAGATTTCAGTATGTTCAACTATTTGGATCAGAAAAAGAAAGAAAAAAACATGTATATAAACAGTTATATAAACACCCTTTACTTCCATATAAACTGTCAGTCTGATTGGAAGATAATTACTCTAAAGCTCTTAAAGGACTAAAGAATGACTAATTCCAACCTTAAAGACCATGTGACCACTTAGTATACATGAATACTTTTCATGTTTAGTTAGGTTACAGGTGAATCTGTGTTATGAAATATTTCAGAATGATTTGAGGGGAATTTTCAATAGTTAAGTGAATATGAATTTATGGTTTTAGTCTTTTACATTTATTCTTTAAAACCTTTGGTAGACCCATTTCTTAAATATGGATATCTAGATAGATATGAATTGACATACATATATGATGTTACGTGTATTGTACATGTAGGTACATATGTACATTGTATAGATGTGTGAATAAATGCATACACTTATATGTGCATATATATATATATATATATATATATATATATATATATATATATATATATACACCTTCTCTCTTCTTCCTTCAATGTGATTTTTTTTTGCATGAGTAAAAATTGAAGATTGGAGTTGACAGTAAGCATTGCCAACTATGTTGCTTCACATCCCAGTGACAGATTCCTGCTTTCTGCCACATTATATTGGAATCATTAGTCATTTTATTTACTCTAAATATTCCAATTTCTCCATGATTCAAGGAGAAAAATGCAAATCTTCAGGCTTCCTCCTCAGAATTGCTCATAGGCTGCTCAGCAAATCGAGGCAGCTAGGTGGCTGGGTATATAGAGGGTTGGTCTGGAGTCAGTAGGAACTGAGTTCAAGTCTACTCTCAGAGACTTACTAGCTGTGTGACCCTGGGCAAGTTACTTAACCTCTGATGAACAGAAATCTACTAAAGAAGGAAATAACCTATAATTTATCACATGAATTTGGAAATATCTTGTTTGTTAATTCACAGAAAATAGAATGTAATGTACACAACACATTTAAAATTTTCATCTTAATTTTCATCTGTCAGTGCTAATTGGGGTTTACAGAGTGAGGAAAAAGAAGAAATAGATTTGAGAAGTGTACCTTAGGTGGAATTGACATGAGTAATTGGGTCAAGTAATTGGACAAGGGTAAGGGAGGGAGGAGGAAAGGGTATTCATTACTAATGACTCTGAGATTTTGAAGATTTATTACTCAGAGGACAATGCAGTCAACAGACAAAGAAATTAAGAGAAGGAATGGGTTTGAAGGACTGGGGGAAGACATTTATTCAATTTTGAAAAGGTTTGGTATGAAGTTCTGGCAGAGACTCAAGGCAATATATTGAGCAGACATTTGAATGTGGAGGACTGGAGCCTTGGAAAAATGTTTGCAAAAGAGCTCTAGATTTGGGAGTCATCTGTATAAGATGATTGAACCTATAGAAATAAATGAAAACACTCAGGGGAAGATTGTAAGGGAAGATAGGCTCTGAGATAGAACCTGATGATTGCCCACTTAGAAGGATTAGGATAAGGAAGAGAAAACAGAGGAAATAGGAAAGAAAACTGATAGGTAAGTGAAGAGCCATAGGAGTTCATTATCATGGATGTTACTAGAGAAGAAACCATAAAAAAAAGAGTGCTTGATCAATAATGTCAAATGAAAGAGGCCTAGGTAAGCCCAGAGAGAAAATCAGGTGATTGGTTTTGGTTTTACTGATAAGGATGTCATCAATGAGTGGGAGTGGGAGATAACAACCACCTCTTCCTTCAAGACTTCAGAGGAAAAGGATAGGATTTGTAGATACCTAAAAATGGAGAAGGAAAATTCCAGGAGGTCAATCACATGCCCCCACCTTCTCAGTAAAGCAAGAAGCAAGGTCATCTGCTAAAACTGAAGAAAAGGGTTAGGAATTTCCTTGGAAGTTGTATGACAATCATTGTGGAAAATGTGACAGGTGAGTCACTGAAGGATTGAGAAAAGGATTCCAATGAAGATTCAGCTGAAGTCAACACACAACTACAGTGGGTACAAATGGGAATGGTCTTGTTTGTTCCATAAATGTTCAGTAGTTTAAGAGCAGATGTGAAAAAGGCAGAGATATGGGTTAGCAGGGCAAAGATAGCAGAATATCAAGTTGTTAAAGTATTCAAAGATGAAGACAAAGGCATTATTGAAGAGACTGATACTATCTATGGTCAAAAGTGAATAAGTGAGGAGGCTTATAGACAAGAAAAAATTAAGGGGAATTTGAGGAACCCACAGTCACAGATAAGTAAAAGGACAGGAATTTGTACTCCTGTGAGGAAGAACCTTTGCACTGTAAGAGGAAAAGCAAAATGTATAATAATTGACACGCAAAGTAACTAAAGAGATTACAAGAGAAGACCAAATTGTCTTCAACTAATTTATGTGCATAATCCAGAAAAAATACATCTTCAGAAACTAAAAAACAAACATTATTCACTCAATAATCGTTTATTAAGAACTTACTATGTTCCAGACAATATGAGCAGGCATGGCTTTATCAATAACAGATCATTTCAAATTAGTTTGATTTCCTTATTTTTGACAGTTACTAAATTGTTATACAGATTAATGTATTATATATACTTTACCTATATTTTTATCAATATTACATGCTGTTCTTATGAATAACCATCTATAGATAATGTTGTAGTGGTGATTGATTGTGCTGGAAGGCTGCTGATGTCCCTCCTAATGCTGAGAATCTGTGATTCTCAAAAGAACCAATTTCAAATACTGGTCGGATTTGATGTATGATTTAAGTACATCAATTGGTAGTTGAAGTAGAATCGAAATGATGAAGCTCAAATCAGTTGAGCTAATAAACTGTAGGAATAAGGTGAAAAAAAGATTATTATATGATTAATAACATATCTAGAACAAGAGCTGGAGAAGGAGTGAAGAAGAAGGCTGTGATCCATGGCCAAAGTCATGAAGAGGGGTAAAGAACTTGTCAAGCAGATCAGTAGATAAAAGCAAAAAGGATTCAGAGATGGTGAAATAGTGAGAAGGTATGAATTTGAAGTATGAAAAGGGTTATTGAGTTAGCCTGGGTCTCAAAATGGCAAAAGTAAGCAAGGATAAGGGTAATTCCCCATCTATGATCTATGAAATTAGGATAGTGATTTTAAAAAAAGTGACATAAACACACAACATCATTGACATATTCTTAGCATTCAGGCACAATCCCCCCATCATTCAATTTCCTATTATTAATCTGTGTGATAATTTATAGTATGTAGATATTTGGTAATGCAGTATCATTTGTTGCCAGTATACAGAAAGATTTAAATCATGTTTTCAGTTTTTTATTACTTTTTAGCTATATAGCACCAAATGAAATAGAGAGCTAGCTATTATACAGCTAATTTAATCAGTATATACACTTTGGCTATTTTGATTAATAATGGAGAAATCAATATTTGACATGGCTCTGAATGATCTAAATATGTCCTTTCATAAAAAGATCCTATATGGAAATCAAACATCTGCATTTTATGGGAAATGGTTGAAAAGCTTTCAAATTAAGTATCAATAATTTATTACCTGTTATGTCTGATATAATTTTAACAATGTATTGGGAACTGAGCACAATATATCTATTCTTATACTTTAGTGCCAGTTAAGTTGGAACAAAATAATCACCCAGTCCTTTGCTAATGGGATATAATTCTTAAATAAATTGTGCTGCCCCTCCCCCAAACAATTAGTCTTTTTTAGGAAGCAGTAAAATTTACAAAAGCTCAGAAAAAGCGCATAGAAAGTTTATAGGGTCCAGAACCCATGGACTACAAATTTTCACTCTTGTTTTTAGTCCTTAGTACCAGATCCTGTATACTGAAATAATAATAATATAAAATACAAATTTTAGAAGTTCATGTTATTTCAATTCACATCCACAAACATTTGTTAAATGCCTGGCATATACAAGTCACTATGATATTTCTAAAGCAGAGATGTTTTTGTCTTCCTTTGTTTTAAATTACACAGTCCTTTCTCAAGAAGTTAAATTTTTAGTGGGGACATGTGAGAGTTAAATGTTACTTGGACATAGGTAAGTGTTATACAAAGAAGACTGCAGTGAGAGCGAAGGATTGATCTAAATCCATCAATCAATAAGTGCCAGGCATCTTGCTAGACTCTAAGTATCCAATGACAAAAATTAAACATTCCCAATCCTCGAGGAGATTCCACACTATCAGAGGAAACAACTTTTTGTTATAGGGAGTGACATGGTCCAACCTTTTCATTTTTGACAATTGTGTGGAGGATGGATTGAAGAGATGATAAAAGAGGAAGAGAAACTAATTAGAGGGTTGTAACCTGAAGTAGGCAAGAGATGATAAGGGCTTAACCAAGGCATTGACCATGTTGGTAGAGAGAAAGAAAAAGGTGTGAGAGATGGTATGGTGATAGAATCAAGGTAACTTGAACATGAGGCAAGGGGATGGTGAGTGAGAGTGATCTTATTCTAGATATTTCATCAGTGATGATTTTTACATCACAGACTTTTTGTGACTGGAAGAGCATCATGGTGCCCACAACAAAAATTGGAATGCTGGAAAGAAAGGTGGGTTGGGGGTAAGGGGAAAGATCTTTTGAACATATTGAATCTGAGATGTCTACAGAAATATTCATGATATATATCTAAAAGGCAGTTAGTGATGTGGGTAGGTGCTCAAGAGACTAGGATTAACTATATTGTTCTGGGAATCATCTGTATAGAGATTGAACTCATGGAAATTGATGAGAGCATCTAGAGAGGGTAGAGGAAGATAACTGGGGGCAAAATTAGTGTTTATCCTTTGTTTACGAAGAGTACCATGGCATCAGGGAAATGATGACATGACTTACACTCGACTTTGATTTGAGTGAGGGAGGGCTATACAAGGTCACCAGCCTCACTTTCTCCTCCAGAGTCATCTACAATCATTGACCAGATATTTATCAGGATTACTGAAGATCAAGATGCAATGAAAGACCCTGGTCCTTTTAGGCTAAGGCCTTTCCATCCTACTCACTTTGAGTGAAGCAAGGCCCATTCAGTGAATAAGCCTCTATAAGAAATGAGTCAAGGGAGGGGTGGCTAGGTGGCACAGTGAATAGAGCACCAGCCCTGGAGTCAGGAGGACTTGAGTTCAAATCCGACCTCAGACGCCTTGGACAAGTCAATTAACCCCAATTGCCCTGCCCTCTCCCCTCCAAAAAGCAAAAAGAAAAAAGAAAAAACTGAGTCAAGAACTGGCTCCTTTAATTAGAAAAAGAAACAAAATCAAGCTGGAAGGGAAAGAACCTCAGGGCTGCTGTTTGTTACCACTGACATTCACTCTAAGCCAGGAGGGCCCAAGATAGCCATCAACTGGAGTTTAGGCAGAGATCTATTGTGGTCAATGAGCTTCAGAGTGAACTGGGTTCAAGGTTTGGAGGAGGAAGGAAGGAAGGAAGGAAGGAAGGAAGGAAGGAAGGAAGGGAAGTAGGGAGGGAGAAAGGACAAGGGAACCATAGATATGCTTTAGGGGAAGAGAATGGAGGAGTAACCAGACAAAAAGAAGGAAAATAAAGAGAAAACAATGTTGTAAAAACCTAGAGGAGAGAGTATACAGGGAGAGAGGGTGATTAACAGTGACAAATACAGGAGACAAGGCGAATAAGGTGAAGGCTATGTAAAGGCCATTGAACTTGGCAATTTAATACCATTTTATTTCCTGTGAGTGTCAGGAAGGAGCGAACACTAGGATCAAATCAATGAATGAATGAATGAATGAAAATGAATGAATGAATGAAAAACATTCATTATGTGCTTGTTGTGTGTAAAACACTAAGTGCTGAGGATACAAATAGAAAATTAAGATTGTTGTATCTCTCAAGAACTACATAATGTAATGGGCAAAATAAAACAGATCAGGCAAAAAGCATACCTAAAATTGATAGTAGTTTACTAAGATTCATATTAGGAAAATTTCATTGAAGTATTACTTAACTAGCAGATTACAATGATCCATAGTTCTGGTGGTAGGGGAGTACTCGCTCCACCCAAAAAGATCCATAGTATGGACTTTGAGAATCTCTGTAGTCAAAAATATCATCACCCTATAACAGCACCATGATTCAGAGTCTTTCCTGAATTTAGCTAGACTCATCCTTGAAAAATGCTTGGCATTGTTGTGCCCTTTGCCATCTTGGCAAGACCTACCAGAATTCTGTTCCTCTGGCATAGCCTTAGAGAATTCATGGCTTCTTCCACATTGTAATGGCATACCAGAAAAGGATTTTAGTAAAAGTCCTTGAGAAATAGCTTTACATTAGAATGTTTTTATTATAATATCAATTTATTTTAAAGAAATAGATATTTTAAAAGTACTTGGGGGGGGGGAACTTTAAAATATTCCACATTCTAAAATTCCTAGGAATATTACCTTTCAATATCATTTTCCTATTGGCAAACTGTTACTTCAGAAGACAATGCCCATAGTAGAATTCACCTAGTCCCCATCCAAACTATCTCAAATTCATTTTTAGTAGGATCTGAACTAATAAAAGTTATTTGGGTGTTGGATGGGGATTCCTCTCTCCCCCTCCATCCAAGTATAGAGGAACTGCACTTATTTAATCTTCCAGAGGTATAAATGAAAATAAAGGAATCCCTTCCTAGAAAAACAGTGGTAATTGAAGTGAATTTCCCTCCACAGAGACGTTATGGTGATAATAAATTGTTACCTTGACATAACTGACTCCTTTTTGTATTAGGCACAATTTTGTGATAAAGTTTTTTGATGTTTATTTTTCATAATTTTTTTTTCAATATTAAGCATATGTGCGGTATAGATTGATAAAAAACATGAATTTTCATAAACTGATAAATCAGACCCCTGAGAAAGGACAGACCACTAATGGAAAAATACATTATACAATATTGTCATTTGCTTATGTCATCAATTACTAATTAAGTTAATTGTTAAATAAATTGGGTAATTGAACACAAATCAAAACTTGGGTATAACCAGCTAACACCCATAAGTAGAATTAAAGAATCTCCACTGCCCAAGTTTCAGCTTGCTCTTCCTGTGCAACTAAGACTGGCTCCTACATTCATCCTCCCACTTGACTCTTAACATATTTGTGTTAGCTTAAGAGCAATGCTGATTGACTGATAGAGCTTTGCTGACTTGCAAGAGAGCCAGTACTTCAAAGGGTGACAAGTAGCTTCTAGCAAGGGAGGAAAGCCCTAGAAAATCAGATTGGTGGTTTGTTCCTAATGGGACTGATTATATTTTATATTGTCTAATGAATAATATGAAATATTGTTTGCATGCATTTCATTAATAAAGTTTGATTAGTAACATTGAGAAGTGTTGAGTTTAATGTTTCTGTCATACTAAGTAACCTAAGTAACAGTAAATCAATTTTGGTGCATTCACCAAAACAGAGTTCCAAACACAAAATTCCTTCTTCTTTTTCTCCCATGAAGGTTATTGGTTTACAGTGAAATTGGTTGTTCAAAATGATGTCTGGGAGGGGATGGCAGGGGTGCTGTGGGCGTTTGAGACATGGCTTCCTGTCTTACCTCTGACACATACTAGTTTTATAACATCGAATAAGTCATTTAACTTATCAATGCCCTAGGCCAGAGGTGTCAAAGACACAGCTTCAACTCTTCCAGGTACAGCCAGAAGCAGATTGCAACTTAATTAAATTAAAATAAAATAAAATTTAAAAATAACTGAATTGGGATTTAATGAAATAAATAAAACATAATAACATTATTTTTTAAACTAAGTGAATATTTAGCCTATAGAAATCATTGTGCTCATTTGTATTTGAATTTGATACCACATCCTTAGGTAATACTTTAAGATCATAATTGACAAAGCTGATTTTATGTATTTTGATACAGGTACTTTCCTCATGTTGCTACACAGACAGAAAAACAAGTCCATGCCAAATAAATGATAACACAAAAACACAAAAATGAAAGTATCTGGGATGAGAACAGGGATCTCCAGGCATCCCAAAATGGGATAAGACCCACAAATTACCTTGAGTAGATAAAACTCAAATTCAGTTATATCTTGTATGGCTCATAAATGAGGGTGTTCTTATATCTCTCATTGCTGAACACTGCAAAGTGGTTCTTATGTTCATTCCTAGAATCACAGACTCTTAGGATGAGACCTTAGATTTAGTCCAACCTTCTGCCTCATACTGGATTTGATTTTAATAAACATTAATTTTATTTTATTGTGAATTCAATTCCAATTATTCATTGTGCCATGGAATTAAATTTTTTTTGGGGGGGGGGGGAATCTTTTTCAAGAGGTGATCGGTGATTCTTTCAAGTTCTATTTTGCCCTCTCATTCTAAAATATCTAGGCAGTTTTCCTTGAGAATTTCTTGAAAGATGATGTCTAGATTCTTTTTTTGATCACAGTTTTCAGATAGTCCAATAATTTTTAAAATATTTCTCTTTGATCTATATTCCAGGTCAGTAGTTTTTCCAATGAGATATTTCACATTGTCTTCTATTTTTTTATTATTTGGATCTTTTTTATAGTATCTTGATTTCTCATAAAGTTATTAGCTTCCATTTCCTCCAATCTAATTTTGGAAGAATTATTTTCTTCAGTGAGCTTTTGAAATTCCTTTTCCCTCTGGCCAATGCTGCTTTTTTGAAGGTGCTCTTCTCTTTGGCTTTTTGGACCTCTTTTGCCATGTAAGTTAGTCTATTTTTTAAGGTGTTATTTTCTTCAGTCAGACTTTTGACGCATTTTTCATGATTTTCTTGCATCATTCTCATGTCTCTTCCCAACTTTTCCTCTACTTCTCTTATTTGATTTTCAAAATCCTTCTTGAGCTTCTCCATGGCCTAAGATGAGTTCATATCTTTCTTGGAGGCTTTTAATGACGGAGTTTTGATTTTGTTGTCTTCTTCTGGTTGTGCTTGGATTCTTTGTGTCCCCTAAAGAAGATTCTATAGTCTGATTACACTTCCTCTGTCTGCTCATCTTGCCAGCCAATTACTTGACTTTTGAGTTCTTTGCCATGGTAGACCCCTGCTTTCAGAGTGGAGAGTGCTATGTCCCAAATTTATGGGTTTTGCACAGCTGTTGTCAGAGCTATGAGAAGATCGCTTCTTTACAGTCACCACAAGTTCTACCTTACTAGTGCTCCTCACCCAAGATCGCCACCCAGGACTGCAACCCAGATCCAAGCAGGGAAAAGCAAGAGCAATTTCCCTATGAATGGTCACTTCGTCCCCCTATGTCTTATAGTCCTAGAGCTCAGGAGGTAGCCATTTGGCAGTAGTGGCAGCTGCTGCCACCTCTGCTGCCCCAGGGGGAGGTGCCTGACAATGCTCTACTCTCACCCAGTTCCAACAGATTTCCCTACTGACCTTTTACTTTCTTTTTGTTGTTTATGAATTGAGAAGTCTGGAAACTGCCACAACTGTAAGTGATTCACTCTCCTGAAGTCTACTCATGCGGGTCTCTGCTGTAGGTCTGTGCACACCAGACTGTGCACTTCTCCCAGTGTGGTGTGATAGATCCTTCCTATTGGCCTGTCAGGCTGCCTTCAGTGGCAGATTTATTTCTCTCTGTCACTTTGTGTGTACTGTAGCTCTAAAATTTGTATAGACTCATTTTTTTTACAGGTATTGGAAGTGGTTAAAGCAGGGGCTCAAGCAAGTTCTTGCTTTTACTCTACCATCTCATCTCTGCAGTCGAAATTTGGGTTTTGAAAAGTTAGGTCAACTAAGACCAGACCTTGGCACATCCTTCAAATTCTCAGTGCTTTGAGCAAGAGCATAGTGGCTAGTCTCTTTAATCATACCAGTTGGTATTTACATAGTACTTTAATACAATCCTTATAGGAATCACATAAAGGAGTTATATGGTCAACTAGCACTTAATTCCTACTATGTGCCAGGTAATGTGCTAAGGGATACAATGAAAGGCAAAAATTTTAAAAAATGTCCCTGCTCCTAAGGAACTCAGAGTCTAACTGGAGAGATGACAGTCAAACAATGGACCAACAAGATTTCTGTGTATATACACGTATATACATATATATGCATGTACATAATACATACCTACATGTGAATATACATACATACATATATGTGTATGCATATATATATAATTGTAGATAAATATAAATATATAGAACGATCTATATAGATAGATATCTATACCTGTATCTATATGTATCTAACTATATCTATATAAATCTATCTATATTTCTACATCTATTGCTATCTCTTTCTAGATGTGTACATATATGTGTGTATGTGTGTATGTGTCTATATACATAGACATACAGATGTATCTGTGTACATATATATATATACACATACATATGTGAATGTTTGAGGCTGTTGCTGTTTGTCCATTGTTCTCAGAGGATATAACATCAGGGAGGTAATACTATGACATGCAAGTGAATTGGATTTATGTGAAGAAAGGTTGTGCAAAGTTACCAGCCTGACTCCAAAGTCACTACTCTGTTCTCTTAAGGTTACTCAAACCTAGATTCTCACTGGAGTGACGCACTTGATGAGAAGATTTGGTCAATAGTGGTTAATATGTTTTTGTCATAACTCAGGATTACTAAGTCATAGAGGAAACTGCAATTAACATCAGTAGAGGGAATGTCAGTGGCAACAAAATCAAGAATCTTCTAAAGAATTAGAGTAGAAAATAAACTTTATGCTAATTAACTACAAACTTTGTGTCTTTTAATGAATAAAATGACCAAAATTGTATCATTCCCATTAGCTGAAATCTTTCTTTTGAAAGAAAAAAATATATATATTATAACAGATAAAAAAAGCAATGAGAACAAAATGTATTACCTGAATTATACCTAGTCTTTAATGAAAAAGAAAAAAAAAACTCCCAAAGGTAAATAGGAAAGATGATATAGCTGGTCTTGCTATACTTGATTTAAATGTGCTGATTTTTAATATCTTTGTACTTTACAATAGAAAGATTTCAGCAAAGAAAGCAATCCACGCTTATCCATCAATCCTGAATTCTTTTCTCAGTCAAAGAAGGAACAGGCACAAATGGTCACTATGCCTCCCTGTGATCTGAGAGAAGAAAAGCTTAACAAATAAAAGAAACCCATTAAAAGACTGGAAATGAAGGGATTTCAATTTACATTTTCTTAAAGGGAAATATGATGTGACATAGCTGAAGCTGATACATCTTTCTGAAACATGCTGCTTCCAAGAAATTTGCTAACATTTCAGGCTCTGTTTGCTACAGACACCCTAGTGAACTTCATTATTCTCTAATGGGTGACTTCCAGCGCCTCCCCAGAAAATCAACATCTGCTGCCTGATGAGTCTATAATCAACTGCCCAGCTGTGAGCCTCACTCTGAAGCCTAGCAGTCCACTCCCATAGATTTATATTTAATTTATAAAAATTCCTGGGAGTGTTTGTACACAGCCATTCATTAGCCATCCATGGGGCTCATATAATTAAAACAGCCTGAATCTATGATTGAATGTCAATTCTACTTTAGGAGGTCTCTCTCTGGTTGTTCAAACCTACATGGTCACATATTTGTCTTCACAGTGAGAAAGAAGGCATAGATCACACAACTTTAGGACTGGAAGGGAATTTAGGAAACCTCTACTCCAACATCTCCTCCTTTAATTACTCAGGAAGAAAAATCCCAAAGAAACAGAGTGATTTGCTTGAGTCCCTACAATCATTCATTCATTCATTTCAGTTATGTCTGACTCTTCATGACCCTATATGGCATTTTCTTGGCAAAGATACTGGAGTGGCTTGCCATTTCCTTCTCCAGCTCATTTTAAAGATGAGGAAACTGAGGCAAACAGGGTTAAGTAACTCACCCAGGGTCACACAGCTAGAAAATGTCTGAGGTTAGATATGAACTCAGATCTTCCTAATTCCAGGCTCTGTGCTCTATCTACAGTATCACCTAGCTATCTTGGTCATCTAGAATCATAGCTAAAAGTAGAAGCTATGTCACCTAATTCTTTATGTAATTTGACAAATATTAAACAACCAGCTCTCTGAAAAAATAATGTACCCATGACACCCTTTTAAGCTTAATATGCATTATTAATATTTTCTTCACTATTTTCTCTAGACCATCAACAAAATAAGAAATCAAGCCTTGAATTATGACATTTCCTTTTTTTTAAGGTATAAATGCTCACATTTAAAACATAACGGTTGACTCTCACCAGCCAATATGAACAACAGGCTCCAATATATCCCATACTGTTTTGTTGTTTGTTTGTTTTTTATATTGTCATTGGGTTTTTTGGTTTTTGTTTTGTTTTGTTTTTACCGTATGTTTCCTTTCTTCTGCTCAGGTACATTTATGGTATTTCAAAATTTTTCCAAATATCAGGATAGATTCCTAAATTTTCTTAGCAATTGTTTTCCTTTTTCCTTCTTTCTTTCTTTCTTGAAACAAATATGTTACTAGAAAAAAATTGAGGATGATTCCATATTTCCTAATCAAATTAGATTTCATTTGAACCCTAGAACTATTCTGGTTTCTATATTGATCCCAAGACCATCAACGATATCTCAAATGTCCCTCAGATTTGACATTCTCTCTTCTAACTCTGATGTGGTTTGTCTTTGCATTTCTTTGCATGCTCAGCTAGGGGAAAGAGTTTAATAAATGATCATTGAATGATTGATCAGTTGATTGATTGATCCAACATTACCAGAGTTCTCAGCCATACTTTAAGAGAAAACCTTGATACCAAGAGTGGAGATAACTATAAGGGAGGTGTGACATTAACCTGCACTTGCAGGGTAGTAGAAAATTGATATATGAGAGAGCATATGGGGATGGCTAGGTGATGCAGTGAATAAAGCACTGGTCCTGGAGTCAGGAGGACTTGAGTTCAAATCCAGCCCCAGACACTTAACAACTTAACACTTACTACCCATTTGACATTGGGCAAGTCACTTAATGCTCCAAAAAAAAAAAAAAACAAGCAGAGAGCATATGAAGGATGACCACAGAGGTGGTGAAGGAGCCTGGGTTCATATTAGGCTGATGAGTAGATAGGATTAGAGATACAAAGCTTAAAGGGACCTGAGGAATTATGAAGGCAAACAGCCTTCTTTTTGCAGGTAAAGAAACTGAGTCCTAGAGATTTAGTCAATCAATCCTGAAGAAGAAAAAAAGTCCAGGAGACGTGAGAAGTATCAGAAGAAATATTATACGGAAGAGGGCACAGAGGAAAGAACAAAGTTTACTGGGGGAAACTGCAAAGAGGAAAATGTAGGTTTAGTATCAGAATAACAAAAACAGTTTCCTAAGAATTAGAGCTATACAAAAGTGTAAAATGATGCCTTGGAAAGGAGTAGGTTCTGGTTTATTGATGGTCTTCAGGTGGTAGAAGAATGATTATTTCACTAAAGCATTGCAAACCTTAAAGGTGTACATACATAACTACCTACAGATATAAATAGGTGTGAGTGTATATACATATATATTTATATATAACATAAATGGGCATGTATACATGTGTGTGTGTGCACTATGCTGTTGTTTGCAGTACAATCATTTGTAGTCATGTCTAAATCTTTGTGATTTTGGTGTTTCTTGGGGTTTTCTTGGTAAAGATACAGGAGTATTTTGCCATTTCTGTCTCTAGCTCATTTTACAGATGAGGACTGAGGCAAACAGAGTTGCCTGACTTGCCCAGGTTCACACAGCTAGTAAGTGTCTGAGGCCAGATTTGAACTCATGAAGGTGAAGCTTCCTGACTCCAGGCCCAGCACTCTATACTATGTCACCTAGCTGATCCTATGAAAGCTATAGCATTTAACACACGCACACACACACACACATTTGTGTATGTATGTATATGTATTCAATTAAATAATTTGACTATGTGACTGTATAATGTATAATTAATATTTATAGTGTCATTATATTTTTTATATTTCTAACATTATACTAGGGATTTCTTTTGAGGAATGATTTGGACTAGAGTGCTAATGAGGTTCCCTTACTCTTAAATTATATAATTCTGCCAAAATGATCACCACTCTGAGTCTCTGAGGCTCAGGGGTTTTCTATTTGCAAATTATGGGAGTCATAGTAGTTGACCCTGAAAGTCTTTTCTATCCAGTGGTGTGCTGGAGTCAGTTCATTAAGCTTTTGAGCCAATTGTTAAATTTTCAGTGTGTACATTTATACTCCAGAAGTTAGTTAATGCTTCTAATTAAGGTTTGATGTATTGTGTGTCAATTATCTAGATTTGAGAAAGTTATGAAGGTAACTTAAATGATGTAGAAGTCTCAAAATACCTAGCCTTTCCAGAGAGCCTCTTGTTGAGCATTTAACAGTACCCTTCCCCTCGTGCTTCTTCTATCTCTATGACATTAATAGTGAACAAAATTGTTTATCCTTTTCCTCTCCCAGATTCCTCATCTGTCTAATAAGGACAATGATAGCTGTACTACCTATTGCACAGAATTATTTAAAGAAAAATGCTTAATACATCTTAAAGTTATAAATATAGGATATCTCCAAAGTCAGTGTAAATTTAAGCTAAAATTTTTCAGAGACATTTGAGATATCTTGTGGGTGCATATATACATTTATTTCTATGTATATTTATTTAATATCAATAAGTAATATGATTGCATTAATGAAGACCTACAAGTCCAAACAATCCACATCTACTATAATGTGACTCACAAAGAATTTTACTAGCCCATAAGTGGCAGCAATAATTTACTGAATATTGAATGAGAGTTTGGAAAGAAATCTAAAAAAAATATTCCAATAATAATCCTATCTCCCCTCCCCATCAAAAAAAGAAAAACGAACAAGGAAAAACCACAGCAACCTTTGCTCTTAAAGTTTTTTTTCTTTTTCCAGAAATGTACTAGTATAAACACTTTCTTATGCTTAGTGATATTAAATTTTCCATAGCACAATTTCTGCCTAAGATAGTTGTCCTAACAACTTATATTCCTTTTTAATGGCACAACATAGTTTATTCTGTGTTTTCCCCAAAGTAATTTGGTTGGGTAGGAAATACTAGCATGATTATCCCCATTTTATATATGTGGAAAATGAGTGCCCTGCAAGAGTTTAAGTGACTGGTCCATGATTACATAGCTAGTCAGTGTCAGGACTATAACCCAGAGTTCAGTGATTTTTCCATTTGAGAGAACCTGCAAAAGTAAACCTTTTTTTTTTTTTAACTTGGGGGAGAAGATAAAAAAAAAATACGGTGTCTGTGATTGCATCTGTATTGGTTTTGTTTTGTTTTTAATATGAATACAAGTATGGAAATTCCCTCCACATATATAAATCAGCAACTTCTTTATAACTTTCAGTCTCCCAGATTTGCCTAAAAGCACTGACAGACACATTAAATGACTTAGTGTCAAAGTCACAGTATATTTCAGAGGCTGGACAAAACCTAGATCATCCTGGTACCAGGGCTTGCCCTCTATCCATTACCCCACGATGCATCACACATCACTTTATGATAATATAATAAATCTAATAATATTGCCAAAGGCAGATTGTTTTGACTACAGAGACAGAAGAGAGCTATCAGAATTAGATTTCGAAAGTTAGAATACAAGAATGAATGAAGTTGAAAGCCTTGATTACACATTGCCTTTATTGATAAAATTCAATGTAGTATGATGAAGCAGATAATGTCCCTTCCTTACATCACAAAGGATACCTTTATTTTTAAATTAAACTTAATTTTCTTTTCATATCTAATCAAAGCATTATGGCACAATTAAGAATGTAGCAATTGATATATTATGTAGTCAAATACAAATGAATGGAACATGGTCCAAATATTTTTTAAGGATGTGAGAACCTCTATTGTCAGGATAGAGAACACACAAAGAGAATTTCATTTTAAGATACATATTCCACGTGAAACGTGGGACTTGAATAGCAAAAGGTGACACAAATTCTCAGGCAGAATAATCAGCATTATTTGAGGGGCACTGAACATTAAAATGAAATAGGGGAAGACAGGCAGCAAGGAAAAAACATTTCTTAAGTGCCTACTATGTTCCAGGAACCATGCTAAGTGATTTACAAATATTATTTCATTTTATCCTCTCAACAGCTCTGGGAAGTAGCCCATATTACAGTGAAAGTAGATTGAAGGTCAAGTGACATGCTTAAGGTTATACTGCTAACATGTATCTGAGGCTGATCTCAGGTCTTCTTAACTCCAGGCATGACACTTTATTCCCTATGTCACCTAGCAGTAAGAAATAGGACAAAAGTTTAGGAATGTACTAAAGTGGCAGAATTCTGAAGGGAAATGTGATAGCTGTCATATGAAAAAGGGATTTGACTTATTCTACTTGGTCACAATAGAAAAAAAAAAATGAGAGTAAGCAAGAAACAAATATTTAAATACTTACTATTGGCAAGGGGTACAAAAAAAGATAGCTCTTATGTCCAAGGAGCTTACATACTGGTGGAAGAAGACATCATGTAAAGGGAGTTGGATGATGGCGTAGCTAACCTACAAGGAGGGGAGACGTTAACAGCAAGTCAAAAATACAGGTATGAACATCCCTGGCCCATTCCCAAAACTGAGACCACCAAAAGTAACTCACTGATGGGAGAAAAGAACCAACATAGCAAATGAAAGTTGCAGAGTAAAAAAATTCAAGACCAGTGGTTCTCAACCTGTGGGTCGCGACACCTTTGGGGGTCGAAAGACCCTTTCACAGGGGTCACTGGAGTTGCCTAAGACCATAGGAAAACACATTTCCAATCATCTTAGGAAACAAGACACCGCTCCTCTATCTGTCTCCAGGCGGGTCTGCCCACATGCAGATATGCCCACATATGAGTATTAAAGGGTCGTGGCATTAGGAAGATTGAGAACCATTGCCCTAGACACTGAGAAGGAAGGGGGAGAAGGAGAGACCAATGACAAAGTCCTCCAGAAACTCAGAATGTATCCAGGAGAAATTACAAAGAAACAGATTCAAAAGTTGAGTGGGCAACCAGAGGAGGTGGTACTGAAGATCTTCAATTAAGGTTTGATGACAGCTTACCAATGACTACTGTTTAGACTAAAGTTGAATTAGGTGCCCTCTGAGGCCCCATTTAACCCCTAGGTGCTGTAATTATTCATTTGACTAATTTATTATGATATGCTACCTTTTGTTTCAATAGATAATGCTGTTCTCATTATGCCAATAGGATTTCCCATCAACTAGGAAAACTCTTGTTCCAAAGCCCATTGGTATGGGATACTCTCCCTATTGGTGGAGGTGAAGACGCTGCCAAGTTTGAGCGATGGGATGGAGTGGGAGAGAAGCAAGAATTTCAGCTCTCAGCCAATTCCTTTAGGGACCCTCCAAAGGACAGTCATTTCTGAGTCCTCCTTCAGGACTCCTTCAAGCCAGTTTGCTTTGGGACTCTTGGATTATCAGTCCCTTTCAGGACTTTCCAAGTAAGAGTCTTCTTCAAGGATCAAGTCTGCTTCCAGTTTCAAGAGAGAAGATGGAAAAGGCCAATCCAACTTCAGGCTGCTAAGGGAAAAGACCAGGAAGATATGAGAAGAGCTGACAGTCTTCATCATGTCCCTATATCCAGCTTGTTACTCCAGACACTTCAGGGAATTTCCCTTTGGGAAAGAAGCAGGGCTCTCTTGGTTGAACTGAGTTATTTCAATCCTAACAAGAGAGCTCCTTCACTCTGGATTGTCTGGTATGTATTCTCCTATGCCTAATTTCTCTGATTTCTCTTTTTCTATGATTTGGATGAACAGACTCTTTTGCTATTTGCTGTGTGTTCATTGTGGAATTGGTTTTAGGTAGAAAAGAGGTCGAGCATTGTGTATAGAGCTTGGAATCCTCATAATGATGAAGCAATTAGAGGTTATGATGGAACCCAATCATTTCCCCTAACTGAACAATATTTAAGGGAACAGATATATATACTTTAAACCTGGTAATCTTTCTCTCTGAGGAAAGCAGAGAAGTAGCTTCTAGGTCAAAACTCTTGCTTAACTCCTGGTAGGAATGAAAGTCTCTCTCCCTTGGAGAAAAAGAGGGACCAGGAGCTAGAGATGTCTATTCTGCCTTCCTTTAAGCCACATAGCAACAGCCATCTTCTTACATATGGAGCTCCCATTATACATGTAGGGCCATTCCCAGGTCCTTTACTCAATCCTTATGCTGATTTTTCCTTTGTATCCTCAGGGCCTATCAAAGTGCCTTGTTCATAACAGAAGCATAATAAATGCTTGTTGAAATGATTTTAATCAGTTTTTTCAGTAACAGTGCATGTCCACTATTTCCTCACCATAGTCCTCAGTTTCCTCTTCTGTAAAATGAAAGATTTGAAATAAATTATCTCCAAGGTGCCTTCCATTTCTATATTTGTGATGGTCCGTGATTCCATGTAACTCCTTGAGATATGGCTACTGTCTCTTCCAGTAAACTTTCTATGGTTAACTGAACCCTACTTCAAATCATTACTTTGTTCTAAATTTCACCACTCATGTATTCACTGCCATCCAGAAATTTATTCAAAAGATGATATTTACTTATTTCATTGTTTTATTATTTTATGTATCTATTAATCTCCCTCCCCTCTTCCCTTAAATAGCAAGTTCCTTGGGAGTCAAGGGGCCTTTCACTTTATTTCTTTTGTGTCCTTTTGGAAACAACCAACAATGATAAGATGCCGTGTTAACATTGTGGGAGTCAATAATAGATCTTTTAGATTAAGAATTTGAAAGAACAAAGACATAGCCATGCCCTTCTTAAGTTAACTAAAGTATTTAATGTATACTATACAAACCATAAGGGATGAACTCACTTGTATAATGTGTCCAAATTACACTCCCCTTTATGAAATTCCATGCCTCAGTACCATCCTGAATTCCTGCTTTAGCCTTATCCAAGAAAGTGGAAAAAAATGTGAAGCTACAAATCTGAATAGCCCAATAATAGGCAACCAGTTCAGCTCAGTTATTTACTGTCGGCGGGACCATGGCAAATCGTGTAACTTCTCTTGGCCTCAACTTTGACTTTTATAAATTGGGGAAACTAATATAGATGTCCTCTGAGCTCCTTTCTGGCTCTAAATTTATGATCTTTGTAATGTTAATATGACATAAGATCTTCTCTGCCCATTAATAAGCCTCATATGGAGCCTATTAAGGGAAGCTTGCTTAGGGGAAGCTTCTTTATAGGAAGGCTTCCACACCTTTTGTTAATTTGTAATTAGGCACCCAGGCAAGAGGTTTGTGATGCCCTCTGGCTCTAAAAAGGGTTTGAGGTTACACTTTGCTGTGGGGCTCACTCATTGGAAGATTGTTCTTGTGATTTGACCAGTTGAGACTCTGGGTAGCTGTTTAAGAACCCCCTGACTTTGAAAAATCCAGATGTTGGTGCTTCTCACTCTCTCTGATAACTATGCATGTGTTGCCTGGGTCAGAGCTGTAGCTGTCTGCTGACTTGTAGTAATTTCTCAGACAGTTAGAAGCCCTGTCTGTTAGTCTTTATTTCTTTGCTTGTATTTTCTCTATTTTTTTTTGTTGTTTGGATTTTCTATGAAGTTCAGGGTGCTGACTTTTCCCCTGAACTAATGAATGTAATTAAAGAGATCGTTTACTCCTTGAACAGCTATCTTTCCTAGGAAAGCAGATCTAAGCACCTGCTAGAAGATATCTTGGGAATGACATTATGGTTGCCACTATGATCATATCAAATCTTTCATTTAGCAGATGAAGAAACAGAGGCCTAGATCAGTATAAGCAATTTGCCCAAGATAATTCATATTATTTTTGTAGATACTGAAATCCAGGAATCCTGATGTAAAGTCCAATTCTCTTTAGATTATTCCAATTTACATTTTACTAACTTTATCCTCTCATAGTCACACGCTAATAGCAACTACTGCCACTGATGTTGAATTTGAATTTAAAGGATAAGACCTCTGCCTACATTTGTGTTGATATCTAGAACTAACAAATTAAAAATAACATATAGGCATCTTTCAAGAACCTCAATTAGCATATAAGAACTATATTATATCCTGAACTGAGCTTGCCTTGCAAATCAGAAATGTTTTGACTCAAATCATGCCCAATAACTTTTTATTTGCTTTCTTTTTTTTCATGATTATTTCAAGCCCAAATATAACTAGTTTCCATTCTTCTTATATGAACATGGCAATGTTTTTCCTAAGCAGCATTGTGATTTATTTTTGTTTTTCTGGGTTTCAATTGCCACAGTGATATGGAATTAAAATGTACAGCTTGCTCCAAGGCAAAATACTATTGTTTTAAATGAAAAACGATCAACTGTTTCCATTAGCAGACAATGGAATTTGAAACAAATTTTAAGTTTAATCAAGAATCAAAGGAAAACAAAACTATAAAAAACCCAGCAGGCTTCGAGCCACCAAATAAACCTGAACTTTTATCATCGTCTTCTATTTCTGCACAATATTTCTAGTCCATTGATAGTGTTTGTGTCTGTTATGCACCAGACATCTGTATCTCACTACAGTTATTCCTATGAAATGGTAGCTAAAAAGAATTAGGAAACATGGTTTCCTACCCTTGAGGAACTTACATTTGAGTAGAGTGTATAAGGACAATAAAAAAAAACTAAGATCATATATCAGCATATGAAAAATAATGATAAATATTGATAAATCATTTTTGGGTAAACATGAAAAAATTGGGTGGCTAGATGGTTCAGTGAGTAAAGCACCAGCCCTGGAGTCAGCAGGAGCTGAGGTCAAATCCGGGCTCAGACACTTAACATTTACTAGCTGTGTGACCTTGGGCAAGTTACTTAAACCCAGTTGCCCTGCCTTGCCCCTCCAAAAAGGAAAAAAAAAAAAAGCAAAAATCATTCTCTACAGATCTTTGAACCAAACAATTTTAATGGAAAACAATATAAATTCTTTTTTAATAATTTCAGGTTCAAAGTTCTTAAAGAGCAAGATGAAAATCCAAACACACATATTTAATATCTAATTATAAGGAAATAATTAGTCAACTAACATTTGTTAAGTATCTACTAAGTATCAGGCACTGTGCTAAGTGGTTGGGATATAAAGAAAGGCAAAAAATAATTCTTCCTCTCAAGGAGGTCATGGTGTAATGGGGAAGACAACAAGCAATCAACTATGTACAAATGAGATATATACAGGATAAAATGGAGGATGATTTTAGAGAGAAGGCACTAAGATTCAGGAGACTAGGAAAGACTTCTTGTAGAAAGTAAAACCTTAGGTGGAACTTGAAGGAAGTCAGGGAAGTTAGGAGACAGAGATGACTACAAGAATAACAACAAGAAGAGTAATAATAAGAAGAAGAGTAATAGAATATTGATAGTAACAATATTGGTTGAATTTATTTTATCACTTTAACAGTTATATAGTGCTTTTTGGAAATCATTTCATTTGATTCTCACAACTTCATAAGGCAGGTAGTAACTATATTTATGTCCATTTTAAAAACAAGAAAATTGAGCATCAAAGAGTTGATATAACTTACTAAGGGTTATATACACCCCATAAGTGGCAGAGTTAGGACGATGCTTCTGCCTCTAGAGCTGGCATTTTTTCAGCTACATAACAATATGTCCCCTGGACACCAATGGAAACTCTTTGGAGATCTGAGTATGTATGTTTAAGAGCCTAAATAAATTTGTGATCGTTGTATTCAATGAATTCACTTTGGTATAACATGTATTGTTTGTATATCCAAAAAAGTCTGGTCCAAAGCTGGAACTAACAAGGAGGCCAGATGGGTCACTACTTACAGTTTAACACTAAGGAAGTACAATTAGAGATACATTCTAATAACCTAGCCCCAATCAGTGCAAACACTGAATCCCTGGTGTGGTCACATATGTTCTAATCTGCACTAATTGAAGTTATAATTATGTAAAATATGATCATTTGTTCTAGCTCAACAGAAATATGCAGTATGAATTTAAATAATGCAGACACTTCAGAGAATTTTTTCTTTGCACTAATAGGGACATGGCTAGTTTTTTACTTTAGCAAAAGAAAATACCTTCCCATAGCACAGAAGTATTTATTTTGCCATAAGTCATCACAGGTGTGCCGATTAAAACTAAAGCTTTCTAGTGAACAGTAATACACAAGGGGAGTAATTTACAGACCTTGCCTGGGGCACACAGATCCTTTGTCCCTCCTCTAACCTAGCCCACTAACTAATTCAGAGCCTTGGATAGTGTTTATTGGAACCGGTGAAAGTAGACCCACATGACATTTTGTGGCTCCTCTACAAAAAGCATAGGAGTTTTCCAAAAAGCAGTATTACTTCAGGCTGTCCTAAAAGAATAAGTTTTTCAAGAAAAGAAAAGACAGGTCACTCAGAGAGCCAAAAAGTTGATAAAAGAATCATCTCAATAGTGAAATGGTTTTAATAAAATAATGAAGCAGTGTTTAATCCAGACAAGAATAAGATAAACAGAGAGGAATATGGAGCAGTTCTGTCAGTCAAGTTCAAACTATATTTTTTACAAGATCGTTTTCTACCAAAATACATATATTTGTTCACAGTAATAATGATAGTAATAATAAAAAGCCTCTTGAAACAATACACATTGCTTATTTAGTCACTTGAGAAATGCCTAAATAAATTATGGCATGCCAACATAATGCCCTATTCTTTATATATTAAGTATTCAATATTGAGTAGCTAGATATTTTGAAACTCCTCACATATCTCAGGTTTACAAACCTGCTAAGAATTTTTTGTTTCATCATTTGGAATATAAAGATCCTTTTACTTGTCAGAGTGAACTACTAAAAGATGAGTTCAGTCTGTTACATTATCATCATTCAATAATATTGTAAAAAAATACAAAGAAATATGGAAAGTCATACAACAATAAATTCATTAAATACATTCATGTCTATGGTGATACAAAATATATACTGTTAAGAGAAGAAGCAGAATATATCGACTGACTACAACTATAATAATCATATTGTGTGTATGAGTATGCTTATGTAGACCCATGATTTCTTTGGTATAGGGAGCTCCTAGGAGATCTCCTCTGTCAAAGCAGATGGATGACTTTTTTTTTCCCCTGCAGTTTATAGTCTTAGAGCACTGCCTGGGGCTCTGAGTGGTTTGCCAAGGGTCACACTCAAATATGTCTGAGGCAGAAAGTGAACACATTGGATGACAGACGCAGGATCTGAAAATAAAAAGAATCCCAACTCTGAGGTCAGTTTTCTATCAATGGCGTCATTGTGATTAATGAGTTCTTTTGTCTTATCATTCTCTTTAATGAAATTGCTGATAGTTTCTACGATTTGTTTTTTGACCCACTCACACTTTGGGATTAGATTATTTAGTTTCCAGTGAATTTTTAATCTACCTTTCCATGCCCCTTTATTTTTTTCTTTTTGGAGGGAGGAGGGCAGGGCACTTGGGGTTAAGTATCTTGCCCAAGGTCACAGGGCTAGTAAGTGTTGTGTCTGAGGCCAGATTTGAACTCAGGTCCTCCTGACTCCAGGGCCGGTGTTCTATTCACTGCACCACCTAGCCACCTGCCCATGCCCCTTTATTAAGTGGTTATTTAACAAAACAGAGGATTTTCAATATTCATGATGTTTTCATAGCTGAACAGAAAGTTTGATTTTCAAATACAAGGTAATGAAGCACAAACAAGTAAATAGGAAAGGGAAATCATGAGAGATTCAATGAAGTTGTTTTTTTTTTTAACATTCCTAAGTGGGAAGATGATACTTGTAACTCCTAAGAACTTTATCATTATTAGGCAGTTAGAAGGAATATACATAGGATAGAGGGCACAGGTGCGAGTTGACAATGATGAGATAATATCCAAAAAAGAAAAATTAAGAGATCCTCTATTTTATTAAATAATTATTTTTTTTCCCTTGAAGGATTATACTTAGTTTCACTGGGTAAGTAACTCTTGGTTGTAATCCTAGCTCCTTTGCTCCCTGGGAAATCATATTCTAAGCCTGCTGATCCTTTAATGTAGAAGCTGCTATCCTGTGTTATCCTGATTGTAGTTTCTTGATATTTGAATTATTTCCTTCTGGCTGAATGCAATATTTTTCCTTTGACCTGGAAGCTCTGGAATTTGACTATAACATGACTGGCAGTTTTCATTTAGAGACCTCTTTCAGGAGGTAATCGGTGGATTTTTTCCATTCCTATTTTACCCTATGGTTCTGGGATATCAGGGCAGTTTTCCTTGATAAATTCTTGAAATATGATGTCAAGGCTCTGTTTTTTTTCATCATGACTTTTAATTAATCAGCTCATTCTTCAATTACCTCTTCTCTATTTATTTTCTGGGTCATTCCACTCCCCTTCCCCATAAGATATTTCACTTTTTTCCATTTATTTATTTTTTTGATTTTTTAATTGTTTTTGTTATGTCTCATGGAGTCAATAGCTTCCACTTGCCCAATTTAATTATTATGAATTAACTTTTCAGTGAGCTTTTGTGTCTCATTTTTCTTTTGACTGATTCTACCTTTTATGTTCTTTTCTTCAGGGAATTTTTGTGCATCTTTTTTTTTTCCATTTTTTTGTACTTCCTTTACCATGTTGCTGACTTTTTTCATGATTTCCTTACATCGCTCTCATTTCCTTTCCCAATTTTTTTTCTCTATTTTTTTTATTTCCTTTAAAAAAATAATTAAGCTCTTCCAGGAATTCTTTTGGGGTTGTACACAAATTCATCATTTTCTTTGAGACTTTGCATGTAGATATTTTTATATTGTTGCCCTTTTCTGAATTTGTGTTTTGAGCTTCCATATTGCCATAATAACTTTCAATACCCAGGTTCTTTTTTTGTTGGTTGTTCATTTTCTCACCTACTTTTTTTCTTTTCAGCTTTATGTTAAAAATGTTCTCTGCTCCTGGAACAGCTGGGACCCTGTCCTAAGCTTCAGGGTTTTTTTGCTGCTGTTTTCTTCTAAGTTCTTCTAAGATCACATAATCTAAAGAGAGGTATGGTCACTACTCTCCTGACCTGAGCTCTGCTATGTGAGTGAACTCTAGCTCTCTTTTCTGCTTTGGAACTGTGACCAGAATCCAAGCTCCCCTATGGCTGCAAGCTAATGTGCTAGTGCTTCTCCTCACCCTGGGATTACAAACTGGATCCCTGTATGGGCAATGCAACAGATTCATAAACTAGTGTCAGCAAAGTGTCCCCAGTAATTTCCTTCTGATCATTTGTCCAGCCCCCTTACTGTGTCATTGGGTAAGAGTACCAGAAGTTGCTCGAGCTGATTTGGTTACCCCCTAAAGCCTGTTCTGGCTTGCTGGGGCCTAGTCTGCTGGTGGTGGCTTGCCATGTTGCTGAATTGCACTCTTCTCTCACCCCAATGAGACACACCTTTCCTGTTTACCTTCTAAGTTGTTTTAGGTAGGAAAATTGTTTCATTTTGTCCTTTTGTTGGTTCTACTACTCAAGAATTCTTGTTGAGTGATTATTTTAAAGTTTTTTTAGGGGGGAATTTGGGAGAGCTCAGGCCAGTCCCTATTTGTACTTCACCTTCTTGGCTCTGCCTTATGGACAATTTTGCTTTTAACAGTATTATAAAATGTTATTTAGAAGAGCAAGAGAACAGACAAGAATACAGAAGTAAGCAGGATATTTTGGTTATTTTGTCAAAATTAAAAGTACATTTTTATAACCAAGTGCAAATAATTTGTATGTATAGTTTTACGTTCAATGATTCAACAACGTTGTTGTTGAATGGATAAGTACTTTAAAGGCAGGAATTGTTTTCCAAATCCTCAGCACTTAGCATAGCTCCTTTAATGTGGAGAGAGCAATTATATGCTAAATGAATAAAGCCAATCATTGTTATTAGATTTTTTTAAAGCAATTCATAGAATCATATTGTCTCTGAGTTGAAAAGGACATTACAAACCATTAGTTCTGCCTAAATCTGAACAGGAATCCTTTCTGCAATAAACCTAACAATTGTTCTTCCAACCTTCATCTGGTGCACTCTAGTGAGAGGAAACCCAATTCCTCATGAGTGAGTCATAATATTTTCAGAGTAGTTCTAACTATGAGGGGGAAAAAAATTTCCTTATATCAAACCTAAATTTCCCCTGAAACTTCTATCATCCTCTTCTGATCAGGCACAAGAAAATATAATTCCTTTTATAAAAAAAAAACCCCAAAGCCTTCAATATACTTGATTGTTATCAGGGATCCCCAAATTGACTTCTCCAAATTAAACATCTCCAGGCCTTTTAACCTATCCCCAATGTGGTTTGTTTATTTCTCTGTCCATTGTTGTTACTCTTCTCTAGCTATTCTCAATATTTGTGCTAAAATATACCACCAAGAACTAAACTCAGTAGTTTACAGATGATTAAGGCAAACTATTTGGTACTATCACTTTAATCGTTCTGAGTAATATGCCTTTTGATTGCCTTGACTTTTTGTCCACCCCTACTTAACCATTATTAGTTAACCATGAACTGTATTTCTTTGTTATTTTTTTCTTCAACAAATTGTTTTCAATCAATTTTTCAATTTGAATCATCCATCTTGTATTTATGCAGTTGACTTCTTAAACACAAGTTTAAAACTTAGATATCAAATTTCATCTTACTAGGCTAGCTATAATTCCTTAACTCGGACTCTGTCATCCAATGTTTTACCTCTTTATTCCAGCCAGGTGTCATCTGTAAATCTGTTAACCAAGTCATCTATGCCTTCACTCGTGTCTCTTAATTAAAATGTCAACCAACAATGTGTCAAGTCTAATCCCAGGATGAGTCCACTTGAGAGTTCTTTCTGAAGTTAAAATCAAGCCATTAATGTCTAACCACATTGTGGGTCAAGCCATTCAATCAGATCTAAATTCATCTAACTTTATGATTGTCAGACTCACATCTCTCCACTTTGTCTACAACAGTATGGAAACTTTGAATATTTTTCTAAGATCTTGGTTGAACTCTATATATGAAATTCTCCTTCTCTATGAAACTATTAACTCATTTTAAAAAAAAAAGGAAAAAAATTTAATCAGATATGACCTGCTCTTGATGAAGCCATGTGGTTTTGAGTATTTATACTATTCTTCCCAGTAGTTAGAACATGATAGATGCTTAAGAAGTGTTCATTCACTAATCAACTGATTATCACTAACAAATCATTTCATAACATTTTCTTTATTTTTTCCAGGAATTAACTGAGTATGTTGGCCTATACTTTGAAGGCTCTATTTTCTTCACTTTTTTTTTCTTTTGAGAATTGAAGCAACATTTGTCTTTCTCTAGCCTGTACCCAATTCTCCAAAAATGAATGAATAAAAAAATTACAGTGCTTAGAATATGTACAAGGAATGATGCCAAGATGTATAAATGAGAATAGAATAGCAAGACAGCCGTTATCCTCCAAGATTTCACATTCTGATATGGACACAAAAGATTTAGGAAGTTTCAGTAGCAAGTTACGTGGAAAAAGTTTCTATGGTCCTTATGGTGTTCTAGCAAAGCAGATGTCAATGGATCTTGTTAATTCCATTTTCACTGATAAAGCCAGCTTCATTTCTCTTGTTCACTCATCTGGCAGTGATGAAGACTTTGATGATGAGAATGTTCTTTTCTTGTCTTCCATATCTGTGAACTGGGAAGTGTGGGCTCTAAAGCACCTGTAAAGGTAGTTTCCAGATCTCATGTTCACAAGAACTACTTCCCTGAAACATGACTATGGGTGACATACTGTGGCCATATTAGAAGGCTTAGTATTCCTGGGCTTTGGAGATTAGCTGACTGTCAGTGGCAGTTTATTATTGACTTGTTTGTTTGTTTGCTTGTTTTTGGAGGAGGAAAGGTAAGGCAATTGGGGTTAAGTTACTTGCCCAAGATCACACAGATAGTAAGTATATGAAGTGTCTGAGGCCAGATTTGAATTCAGGTCCTCCTGGTTCCAGGGTTAGTGCTCTATTCACTGTGCCACCTCGCTGTTGCCTGATTATTGGTTGGTAGTGGGGAGAAGCTGGGCTTAGGGAAAGTCTAATGATGTGGGAACCTTCTTAAAACTTTCAAAAAAATCTCTGAAAGTCTTTCAGCAGTCATATCTATTCATTATTTCAATGCTTTGGGATGTAGTTCATATAGGCCAGGTGATGTGAACTCACTGAAAACAGCTCAATGTTATATTAATCTTCTCACATGTTTTTGGTTTACAGACTTTACAAATCATTTTTTACACTATCCTTTTGAATATGAATGTTTCTTCTTAAGAGAGGAAATTGAGATAGCATAAAAGTTTAGTAATTTAGTCTTTTCACTCCCATTCATTATCATCATCCTATTCACCACAAACTCAGTTCTATCAGTCTTTTGATCTGACTTCTGCCTTGAACACACTAAACACTGAGATCTGTGACCTTCCTGATGTGGTTATTTCCCCCCAAGATGCATATCACCATCCAAATATGTGACCTTGGTCAAATTACTTAATCTCCCTGGGGTTCAATTTCCTTTTCTATCAAACAGGGGAGTTGGATGACCTCTGTGGTACCTTCCAGCTCAAGAGCTATTATCCTCTGCTCTGACGCTTGCCCATACCATGCAATTCTTGTCTACATATTCCCATAAGCTTACCACAGTGGGTGTGACCAGAGTGCAAGGGCCTTTTTTACTTTCTCCTGCCATATTGAAGATATCAGAAGAGCAACCAAACTATTTAGCAGGTATTCCTTGTTCTTGCTACATAATCATCCCATCTTCTTTTTGCATCTTATATGCTTTGATGACATCCTTTACAACATTTCTTTTTGTAAAATATTGTACCCTCTTCACACCCTCTACACACACCACCACACACCTCTCCACCGCCGTCTCTTATTGTTGCTATTATTATTCAGTTGCTTCAGTCATGTCTGACTTTTCATAACCCCGTATGGGGTTTTCTTGGCAAAGATATTAGAGGGATTTGCCATACCCGTCCATAATTCTTCAGAGCCTACTGTCCCATGACTCCAAGGTAAATAACAAACATCTCTTCAGTCATTTCTGCCTATTGATCTACTTCATTCTGGACCTAAGTAAAGCGATTCTAATCCTTTTGCATGAAAAGTCTTCAAATATTTGAAAGCAGCAATAAAAATCCAGTCTTTCTTTCTCCAAAACCCATTGTAAGGCTACTCCTCTTGAGGCTAGACTTTTTCTGGAATGTAAAGATTAGAGTTGGGGTTAAGGTTTCATGTGAAAGAATAGTCTTTTGTAGTCCTCCTGAAAACTTGCTAAAGTCTACAGGTACTCTGCCTATTTGCCAAGCCTCTTCTGTGCATAGACCTCAATTCAATTTTAAAAATTATTGTATCATTTATGGGCAAGGAATAGTAGAAAAAGTAATATTTTGGAATCAGAGTTCTCATCCCAATCTCTAATATTTATTCCTTTTTGAACTATGAGCAAGTCACAACCCCTTTGACCCTCAGTTTCCTTACAAGTAGCATGATGGAGTTCAACTAGATGATTTCTCATGTCTTTTTTTTCAGCTCTGCATCTGTGATCTTACAAAATGTATCACATTCTCCTTCCTCAAGGAGCTTATGATCTAGTATAAGACAGACACAAAAATATGAAATTAGAAAGAAAGAAATGGTGTCAGAGAAATCAAAAGGGTATAACACTAAAGATACAAGGCAATGGGAGTCACTTTTAGTTGGGCAATAGGAATGAAGAAGGCCTCATGGAGGAAGTATCATTTAAGCTTGGGTCTTAATGGAAAGGAAGAATAGTAAAAATGAGGAATGCTTTCTAGGATATAAGCAGATAATTCCCAAGGGAAGTAATAAGAAAAAAAAGTGTTCCAAATGATTACAACTTAGATAAATACAAATTAAAGCAATTCTGATTTATAGCTCATATCTGTAATATTGGCAAAGACGACCAAAAAAGAAAAATAACCAATATTGGAGGAGTTTGAGAATATGAATATTGATACACTATTACTAGACCTGTAAATGAATACAATCATTCTGAAAAGCAAATTGGAATTATACACAAAAAGTTACTAAGTGGTACATGGTCTTTAACCACCACTTCAAGGCCTATATTCAAAAGAGAACAAAGAAATAGGAAAATATCCAATATATACAAATATATTTGGACAAGTTTTTTTTGTAATACCAAAAAACTAGAAACTAAAGGGATGTTGTCCATCATTTGAGGGATGGTTGAATAAGATGTAGTAAATGAATGCAATAGAAAGCTATTGCCCTGTAAGAAATAATCTTTTTTTTCTTTTTTTTTTTTTTTTTTTGCTTTTTGGAGGGGGGAAGGCAGGGCAAATGGAGTTAAGTGATTTGCCCAAGGTGATGTGGCAAGTAAGTGTTAAGTGTTGGAAGCCAGATTTGAACTCAGATCCTCCTGACTCCAGGGCCAGTGCTCTATTCACTGTGCCACCTCATCACCCTTGTGAGAAATAATCTTATAGATTATTTTGAAAAGATAGAAAACAATTTATATAAATTCAGAGTGAGATGTATGGAACCAGAGAAATAATATGTATTTAAATATTAATATTATACAAATGAGTGTAGCTACATGGCTCAGTGATCATGTCCCAGACCTGGAGCCAGGAAGACTAATCTTCCTGAGTTCAAATCCAACCTCAGACACTTACTAGCTATGTGACCCTGGGCAAGTCACTTAGCCCTGTTTGCTCACTTATAAAATAAGCAAAAGGAGGAAATGATCAATCATTCCAGTATCTTGCCAAGAAAACCCCAAATGGGGTCACAAAAAATCAAACATGACTGAAAAATGACTGAATAACAACTATGTTGTAAATAAACAATTTTGGAAATTTTTAGAAACTGATGAAAATAGAAATAAGCAGAACTAGAACAGGTTGTACAATATAAACACCATAAGGAAAAGCACTTTGAAAGCTGTTAAGAATTATAATCAATACAATGACCATTCATGATTCCAGAGAAGTAAATAGATGATGGATAAGCAGTTATTGTTAGCCACTCTATTGTTAGTTTTGCTTATGTTTTATTTTTTTTTTGCTTTTTTTTTTTTTTTTTTTGGAGTGGAGAAGGTAGGGCAATTGTGGTTAAGAGACTTGCCCAAGGTCACATGGCTAGTTTTGTGTTAAGTGTCTGAGGCTGGATTTGAACTTAGGTCCTCCTTACTCCAGGGCTGGTGTTCTATTCACTACGCCACCTAGCCGCCCCTGTTTTACTATTTTAAAAGAGAATTCCTCAAAGTGGGGATTATCTATAAAGGTTTTAGTGTAATGTAATGTAACATAATCTCCAGTTTGACTATTTTTGTATTGTTTAAATTGGAAAGACAAGGCCAAAATATTTTACAAGGTTTTTCCAGTTGGGGGGAGGTAAGGTGAGGTCTCCCCACCCTTAACCTCCCTGTAACTGTAATTTCAATCAGGTCCTTCTCTAAAAATTTCTTTTCTAATGTTAATTTGTCCCAGTGCCAGCAGTCAGTAAACAGCATCTTTCTGTTTCTTCCAGAAGCTAGGTTCCTCTTTCTATTCTTGTTCACTACCTCTGGGCTCTAGCTACACAATATTCCCAAGCAACATATCAGGGAAAACCAAGTAAGCACATAGTCCAGGGAAACAAACAAACCAAAAACAAAAACAAAAACGAAAACCATTTTAGGACACGCCTCCAAACACAATAAATGAAGGCAACATAAAGGAGAAAACTAGGAGTGGGGGAAATGCAGAGAACTGAAGCACTTAGCCTGGGAGGAGAGAAAGGAAATAGAAATGAAAATAAGAAATTCAACAGCTGCTGTCCAGTTGAACTAAATCAAGTTTAAAATTTGAAAAGAATTGAATTAGAGGAATTAGGAAGCTGATTAGAAAATATACCAAAAAGTTTCTCAACAATGTCACTTAGATCACTATAAAGTTGTAAAGTTATTTTTAAAGGCCACAAACAATAGCCTGAGATAACCTCAACCATGTCAGAACTGATCAACCCAGTCCCATCTTAACAAGCTTTTAGGTGCCCCTGGTGGGTATTTTAGTGCCAGTGTCCAAGATCAGACTAGATGACATTTCAAGTCCCTTCTGGTCTTATGATTTTTCTTGTAATTATAGGATAGTAATGCTTCTAGCAAATGAAAGTGAGACCAAAGCAAAATACTTAAAACTTGAGTTTTTGTGTCAGAAACCATTTGCCAAGTTCATAACTAGCATTCAGTAAATAAGGATTTGCACAAATTCCCCTCATCTTAGTCACAGGTACACTAAATAATCAGTTTGGAGATGAATGATCTAAAATCTAAATACCTGTACAATTATAGGACACCTATGGAGTAACAAGGGAAAGTAAAACACTAATAAATATTTATTGAGAGGCAACATTGCCTGTTGGATAAAGGGATGGTGTTGGAGATAGAAATACCTGGATTCAAATCTTACTTTTGACAGATTATCTCTCTGTGACTGTGTACAAATTATCTAATTTCTCAATTTCCATAATGTGTTTTTAAAACTCACAAATAAGCTGCTAAGCTACATCCATGCAGTGATCTTCTATACCAGGAGTTCTTTACATGGTTGAAATCAGAGATGTGGAAATAATAATAATATTTTTAAAAATATCTTGCCATTTTGGATTCCTGATTTTAGGTATGATAGATAGTGTGGTGAAATAAAGAGAGAATGGAGGAATTTTGAGAATTAATTCAGTTCAATGAAAATATATATGTATACGTGTGTGTACTGAATATGCATATATACATATACACAGATGCCTTTTATGTACAAGACACTGTACGAGGCTAAGAGAAGACAGAGAAAAACATAAATAACCCAATGCCCATTCTCAAAGTGCTTACAGAGGAGAGGGAGACGATGTGAACAAGGAGAGTTATGACTAAGGTAGAATGTGTTAGAGACAAAGAGATCCAAACCAAGTAGTCTGCTGAAATTTGAGGACAGCTAGGGGGATTAGGGAAGGCTTTGGGCTAAAAGATGGCCAACCCAAGCTGAATCTTGAAGGGGAGTGATAACAATTTAAAAGTTTATATTTCCTCTTGTTACTCCTTAGGAGCATGTAGTTTGAGCAGTTGCAATCATTCAATATTACCTATAGGTTAAAACCTTCTTGAAGTGAGTAGAATGTGGATATATATGCAAAGAAACAGTACATGAGATTTGTACTCATACTTTTCCCTGGCTGTCTTCCCTGATCTTTGGCTTTATCTTTTCCATACCACACAAAAGATTTTGCAGAGCCAATATAAAGAGATCTGTGTCACTTTAAATCATCATCAACTGAAATATTTATGTATCATCTAATTTTGTCTTTGCTCAGCAAGTCACCTGAATCAGAATTCCAAAATAGAAATGGCTCAGTGGACCACAGTTTGTCTTCGCTATTATATCCATGAGTATGGTTTTCACTACCAACTTTGAAGTAAGATGGCCCTCAGCAGAATGGGCTGACCAACCATACAAAACAGAGGCATAGCTTCTAACTGTTGGCTTTGACATGAAAATGACCACCATTTAAATACATCACCTATTCCTTAAAATAATAAAAGAATGCTTACGATCAAGTAGAATTCATTAAATGAATGAAAGACTTTTCCTAAGATTTCTTACTTGCTTCCTAAAAAATGAAACTTGCTAAAATGAGATATAGATGAATTTTTAAGGAAAAAAAGGCTCCAGGCTTAGGAATTCATGAATACCCAATTCTAATACTAATATCCCTTTGTAACTACATGACTTAACTTCTAAGTCTCAATTTTCTCCTCCATAAAATTATTATTGATTTATAAACAACCTCATTGCAAAGTCTGTGAATGAGAGAAGTAATACTGACCTTTCTTAGTATTATGAAGGCAAAATAATCAGCAGATAAACATCATTTGGAAGAGTCCTGGGCACATACTAGGTCTCCTAACTAAGTAGGATCAGAGAGCCCTGGAAAAAGTGAAAACATCTGGTTTTGTCATCATTCTCATTTTTAAATATCTCCTCTCTTTCGTACTCAAAGAATTATCTCTTATAACATTTTTAAAATCAGCTTAGCAAATATAGCTAATATTTCAGCATTGTATGCATTGTTCCACACCCTTAATCCACCTTTGCAAAGAAGGCAGATAGATATATTTTTAAAAATATTTTTATCTCAGGTTCAACCTTGGTTATTAGCTACATGCCATTCATTTGCTATTCTTTCTGTTTACACTGTTGTAATCACTACGTACATTAACTTTCTGGTTCTCCTTTACTTTGCTTCTCTATACTCAAGCCTTCCCATTACTCCCTGTCTATATCATATTCATCATTCCTTGCAATTTTTAAATTTCTTACAATTACAATATATATAATTTCATTCCATGCATACATATGTCACTATTTGGTCATTCTCAGTGAACAGGCATTCATTTTGTTTCTAATTCTTCAATGCAAAAAAAATGTCTTGCTGGACCTTTAAAACTTATGACAACAGAGGCTTAGGACATAAAGATACTCTTATATCCCTTGGCTGATCAACTTCAACACATGTATATCCAATATTAATTATCCTCAAACTGGAAAAAGGAGACATCATGGACTACTATGCTGGCTTATAAACTGGGAGACCAGTGACTCACCTGTAGTCTATTCATAATATGATTAAAACTATTTAATAAACATAAGGCAACATGCAAATATCAAGCATTATTATAATTACAATATAATTCTCATCATTAAGCCCACTACTGTCATTACTAAAAAATCTTTCCTTATATGACCACGCTATTTAATAACCAAAGTGGTTCCTTATTGTCTTTAGGATCAAGTTTAAGTTGATCAACTTGGTGGTTAAAGCCTTGTGTCATTGTCTTCCTTATATTTTTCCCTAATTTCATAATGCCTTATCTCCAAATTCTGCTCATGCTTTTCAGTCCACTTAAATTTCTGCTTTCATCTGCTCTCTGGCTTTCTTATACTATATAGTACACACTAAAGGATATTTTTTGTTGCTCATTATCTTGCCAACGAAATTATGTTGTCATTGAATTGTTTCAGTCATGTCTGACTCTTTTTTAACCCATTTGGGGTTTTCTTGACAAGATTACTGAAATGATTTGCCATTTCTTTTCCACTTTATTTTAAAGATGAGGAAACTGAGGTAAACAAGGGTAGGTGATTTGCCCAGGGTCCCACAGCTAGTAAATATCTGACTAGATTTGAACTCATGAGAACTAGTCTTTCTGATTTCAAACTCAGTGCTCTATCTACTGTACCACCTAGCTGTCCAACCAAGTTATAAAGTCTTCTTTTTTCCAAACAGGAGTTTCTATTTATTTATACTAAAAGTGGTAGGAAGCCACTGGAATTTGTTTGTTTTTTAATTTTTCAATTTGTTTATTTTTAGTTTTCGATATTCATTTCTACAAGACTCTGAGTTATAAATATTTCTCCCCATCTTTCCCCTACCCTCACCCCAAAATAGCTAGCCTACTGAATACCTCTTTCCCCAAACTGTTCTATCTTCTATCCTCCCTCATTTCCCGTCCCTCTAACTTTCTAGTAAGGCAAGGTGGATTTATATACCCCGGTACCTGAATATCTTGTTTCCCACTTGCATGTAAAACAACAACATCATCATCATCATCATCATCATCATCATCATCATCATCAACATCATCAACAGCAACAACAACAACTGCTTTTTTTATACACATTTGTTTTTAAAACTTTGAGTTCCAGATTCTTTCCCTTCTTGCCTCCTCACCCACCCCCACTGGGAAGATAAGCAATTCAATATAAGTTGTACATGTGTAGCCACAAAAAACATTTCCATAGTAGGTATATTGTGAAAGACTAATTATATTTCCCTCCATCCTTTCCCACCCTTCCCTTATTCTATTTTCTCCTTTGACCCTGTCCTTTTTCAAAAGCATTTGCTTCTTACTACCCTCTCCCCAATCTGCCCTCCCTTCTTTCATCTCCTCTCTTATCCCCTTCCCCCATATTTCCCTGTAGTGTAAGATAACCAACTGAGTGTGTATGTTATTTCCTCCTTAAGCCAAATTCAATGAGAGTAAGATTGACCCATTCCCTTTTGCCTTCCTGCTCTTCCCCTCCATTGTTACAGTTTTCTCTTGACTCTTTTATATAAGATAATTTACCCTAATAGATCACTCCCTTTCTCCTTCTCCCAATATATTCCTATCTCACCTCTTAATTTTATTTTTTAAATATCATCCCTTAATATTCAACTGATCTTGTGCCCTCTGTCTATGTATAGATGTATATACACATGCCCACACTCACATATATATTTATACATACCTACACCCTCCTATACATATATATGTAT
>CM053587.1:133319383-133382219 GCA_028646515.1 Pseudochirops corinnae | reverse complement strand
GGAGCTCTGAAGTAGCAATGTGGAGGAAGGTGTAGGACCTCTGCTTCTACCGCTTCCTTGCCCTGGATGTGGTTTGGCTGGACCCGCTTTTCTCCCCTCATTTTTAGCTGAGTTCCACTAAACTTTTAGTCATTTCTTTTTTTCTTTATGGCTTGATAATTCTGGAAACTGCCACAGCTGCCACAGATCTGCTGTTCTGTTGCTCCAGCTGCAGCTCAGCTTGTCTGGCTGCCCCCAGGGCCAAGGAGTCATTTTAGGCTGAGCTGGTTTCACCTTCCAGCCCTGAGAGGGTGCCCCCCAGCTGAGCTGCTTTTAGTGGAAAGTATACTTGTGTGCATTTTAGAGTTCTAAAATTTGTTTAGTCATATTTTATGGGTATTTTGAAGTGGCTATGTGGGAGCTGCGATACTTTGCTGCTCCTACACTGCCATCTTGGCTCCACCTCCTCATTTCTTTCCTTTCTTTCCTTTCTTGCTCCTTCCCTCCCTCTTTCCCTTTCTTTCTTTCTTTTCTGACACTTCCAATTTTGCTGATGGTATATTTTTATATTACATACATTTACAGATAATTCCCACTTCTGAAGAAGTCTCTTTTAACAAGGTAAAACTATTTAGTAAAAGTAGTAATACAGGGACTTCATGTGAAAGTACATACAACATTTCATATCAGCAATACTGTTCAGCTGTTTTCTAAAACTTAACAAATGTTTTCTCTCTTCCTCCCATCTCCCCACACATTGAGGGAAAAAAAAAAAAGAAAAAAATTATAACAAATATGTATAGTCAATCACAACAAATTCTCCTAATGGTTGTCCACAAAATACACCCACACCCATATGGGCACTACACAGACACACACATGCATACATGCATATGCAAATGTTTATGTATTTATATCTACTTATATATGCATACATCTATATATCATATGTATTTGTATGTGTGCATACATAAATACATACATATATATTTACATACATCTGAGGTCATTAATTATTACTAAACCAGAAAATGTCAGGTAGATATTGAAATTAATCCATTAGAATGAACATGTTTCTAATTCAAAGTGTGTTAATTACACTAATATATACACATACATATTTGTAATTCAACTCTGTAATAGCATGTTTCAGCACTCATCTTTTGGTTCAAGAATATGATTCGGCTCATTTCACTCTTTATCAATTTATAAAAGTATTCACATTTTTTATAATATGGATTTTGTAGTAGAAAATATTGTTTAGATCTGCTTATTTTACTATGTGTCAGTTCATGTAAGTCTTTCCATGTCTTTTTGAAATTATCTATTTCTTTATTTCTTTTTTTGTTTTGGCTTTTTGGAAGGCAGTTGGGGTTAAGTGACTTGCCCAAAGTCACATGGCTAGTAAGTGTGTTTCAAGTGTTTGAGGCTGTATTTGAACTCAGGTCCTCCTGACTCCAGGACTGATGCTCTATTCACTGTACCACATAGCCACGAGATTCTTTTATTTCTTATAGCACAGCAGCACTCCATTGTAACTACACACCACACCTTACTCAGTCAATCCTTAATTGTTGGACATTTTAGTTTCCAGGAACTTTGTTTGTTTTTTTTGTTTTTTTTTTTGCCATAGCGAAAGAAGTACTACAAATATTTTTGTACACAAAAACCCTTTTTGTCTTTCTTTGAATTTCTATATTAAAATCAAATCATTCCTAATACAAGCCTTGATAACTGACAGTTTTCCTTAGGGGAGGTAGAGGGAGAGAAGGAAAAGAAAAGAGAACATAAGTCAATATGTAACAAATGATTACTTTCAAATGAGCCTCCATACTTCTCCAAATATCTTTTCAAATTTTTATAGGTATCTAAAGATTCTCTTATTTGATGATAGCTTTAGAACCTTTCCTAAACCAGGAATGCCCCAGATTCTTCTTTATGTTTTGAGGACTAAAGATTTCTCTAATGGTGGAAAAATGAGTGCTTTCAAATGATACTGAAATGTTTTCCATCCATTTCCTTATAATGATCTTGCAATGCATCCATCCTATTAATATTCTTTTCCATCATTATGCATCAAAGTCTCTAAAACCTTTTATAACTCATTGTGGATGCTTCCTAAATAACTCATCAAAAAGTACAAACTTGAGTTGGATTTCACTTTTTCAGCTGTTAAAATAAATTAGAATGTTTTATTCAAACTGCCATCCTTGCTAAAGATAAATCAGAACCTACACAGTTATTGTGTTTCAGAGGAAATCAAATGACCAGACAGACCCACATAAAGAATGTCTTTGAGGACATTATTACCCATGAATGCCAAGTCCCGACAGCTCACATAGTTAATGCGCTAAACAAAATGGACCACTTACTATTCTACTTTTCTGTACTTCCCTTTTTTTTTCCCTAGCCCTGACAAAATTGAACTTGGAATTAGGGGAACTGGGTAAAATAGAGCAGGATAGTGGCACTTACATTACATATCCCAGAGTGTCTGTTGGGATCAAACTGTCAACATTTTTTAAAAGTCTATTTTACACAAATTCTTTCTCTGAATGTAGATAGCATTCTTTGTCATAAGTCCTTCAGAATTGTCTTGGACCATTGCATTGCTGAGAATATATAAGTTATTCACAGCTGATCATTGTACAATACTGCTGTTCTTATGTACAATGTTCTCCTGATTCTGCTCATTTCACTTTGCACCAGTTCATCATGGATCTCAGGTTTTTCTGAAACCAACCGCTCACCATTTCTTGTAACATAATAGTGAGAGTGGGGATGATAGAGGGGGAAATCTGCTGGAGAGGATCAGAGGAAAGGGGATCACTTACTATAGAAGTATTTGCTTTGGGAAAGAAAAAGCATTTAACTGAGAGAGGGGTGGGAGAAGAAAATGGAATAAGGCTTCTCAGTGATTCGAGGGGAGGAAGAAGAGGAGGACAAGGAGGAGGAAGAGAACACAGAGGAGGAGGAGGAGGAGGAGGAGTAAAAGGGAACTCAGCAAATGCCTCATTTTTTTCAGTAAATATAAAGTGTTCAGCTGTAAAAGGATGTATGGGAGAGCTATGTGAGGTTTGAAAAGAAATGAGAAAGTTTGAGCAAAACACTGTGGTGATTGGGATAGTGAATTGATTGGAGGGGTGCGATGTGTTCCCCTTGCTGCATAAAGGGCCAGGTTGAAATTACATAATATAAATTTGCAATCGACTCAGTACACAGTTTTGTGATGTTCTTTGTCTTTCCCAACATGTGAATAGGGGGAAAAGGCAGCAGATGGCGGGAGTGATTCAAGACTGAGGCTTTGCAGGGAAAGATCTTTGACAGAAGATTGGGGCAAGGGACACAAGAGAAGGGTACAGTGAAGAGCTGAACTGGAGGTCAACTAAGGTATAAAGATGGTGAAGGGAGCAGAATATAGACAATGCAGGAATGATGGTCCGGAAAATACCTGAGAAATGAAAGGATTGGAGTTTACAATGAAGAAGCAGAATAGTTTTGGGGATTGCAAACTATATGGAGAGGTGGAATGACAATAATTTATGACCAGATAAAAGGAATCCAAAGTTTATAAAACATGGAAATGGTATATTTGTGGGTGATGACAGGATCAGGAAAATGCCACCTGTGTGCTTAGGTTTGGTAGGGTAGAGGAGCTGGTCATGTGGAATGAGGAAATTAAGGTCCTTAGAGGTTAAGATATTTGAGGGAAAATCAATACGTATGTTAAAACTCCGTAGTATGAGGACATGTGTTGGGGAAGAAACAAAAAACTGAGTCTGACACTGAACTTATTAAGGAAGGATACTGTCTGTATCCTAGAAAGTAGCAGTTATCCTACTGGACAACAACCACCAGAATCTTAATTGGATAATAATTATGGATTGAATGATGCTAAAGTGGTCATGAAGAGCAAGGCATATTCCAATTCTCCCACCGTGATCGATGAGTCAGGAAATGTGAGTCAAAGTTCAACTAAAGCTAGAAAGGATAGCCAAGAAGCTGTATCATCAGGACTGAGCAAGTTGTGAGTAAAGGCAAGAAGATGAAGGGAGTGAGAAAGGAAAAGTTTAAAGATGAAATATAATTTGTTATGTATGAAGCAGGTATATCAGAAAGCATAACAGAAAGGGTAGGTAGCTTTAGAGTAGGATGGTGGTAAGATTTTATTTTGGAATGTATGGTAATGAGATAGTAATCAGTGGGGGATGAAAAATGACATTGAGCAATGGCAGTCTGAAACAATCACTGAGAGAGAGAGAAAATGATGAGATTGGATTATGTTAATCACAGGAATGATTACAGGTAGGCTTTCATTCTATATAGGAATTCAGCCTGAGGTTAAAATTGTCTTGGGCAGTCAAAAAGAATTGTGTGGCTGGATGGTGGAAGATGGGGCAAGGGGAGAGAGGTAACTGCTCTTGAGTTGGAGGGTTGTAGGGGACCAGAAAAAGTGTCTGGAATAAAATAAAATAGTTGCTCAGTGAGACCATGAAGCCCTCTGAAGGGCCTCAGCAGGCTGAAGTAAAGCAGTTGCTGTGGAGGCTAAACAGCCAGAGGGAGGGCCTGAAGTGTGATATAACAACTGCTCAGTGAGAACAATATTACTGATAGTTGTAAGCATTATGCCCTTACTGTGTGCTAGGAATTATGCCAAATACTGCAGGGTAATTGTCATTGCATGCAGGAAGTCAAAAATGACCATCTTCACTCTTCCTTTTAAACAAACTCTATACAGGTGAAAACAGTCATTAGTCCTCTACATGTCAGATGACATTAATCCTCTGAACCCAGGAGATAGTACTAACACAATTTCATGGACAGCATCATGGCAATTGTCAGAAACAGTCTATTACAACAACAGGTTAAACAGCAGCAAGATTCCAATAATGGCTAATTCCAACCATCTACTGACTGTGATGGAAAACCAAAAGGCTCAGCCAATAACTTGGATGGAAGTTATGGTTAGAATCTTTCTTATAACTGTTCTGTTGCCTCAAATATAGTTTCAAATCAGTCTCTGAAACAATCTGATCACAATTATTTCTAAAATGTCTTTTTTTTAACATAGCATAGGTATAAACAACATGATATAATATTCATCCTTTTAAATAGCATTTCTTAATCATATATGTAAAAAGAAGAGTACAGGAACTGGGGGTTCAAAAACTCCTACCCCAAAAATACACCTACTGACCTAACAAAACTTAGATTCTACTGCATTAGTCTAAATAGACATGTTTAGTGAATAAAAATGGATTTGTATAATTTTGGGAGAAACTTTTTTGGAGAAGAGAATGCTTATTTATATAGTGACTACTATGTGCTAGTAACTCTGCTGAGCATCTCATTAATTATTCATTATTCTCATACAACACTCACAACAACCCCGCAAAGCAGGTGCTACATATTATTATCTCCATTTATTTACAATGAGGAAACCAAGGCAGGGAGAAGTTAAGTGACTTTCCAAGGATCACACAGTAAGTATCTGGGGCCAGATTTAAACTCAGTTTTTTCTAACTGCAGGCCCAGCAATCTATTCACTGTGAAATCAGGGTTTTACCTGATCATGTTCTCCAATGATATTAATACTTTTGCGGGAAAAATGTTAATTTAAAATAAAAAGACCAGACTTAGTTATCAAAAACATTTTCTTTGAAATTGTATCAATGTAGTAGCACAACCCCATTGCCCATAAGGAGATTACATACCAGTTACTTTGACATCCATCATGACAAAAGTCTTAAAAGGGATAAAACCATACCATAAAGGAAACGTGAGAAAAATGCAGCATTTGATTAAAGGTTGTCAGTAAGACTTGTCATGAAAGGATCATGCCAGCTTAATATACGTAATTCTCTTAGCTCTTAAAGAATTGGAAGCAGAGAATCTCCTAACTCAGAATTTCTAACACACTCTATAATCACTTCATGGGTAACTTCATTGGTTTTAATTCTGTTTTCATATAAAAATTTCTGTCCCTGGCAAATAGAAACCCATGGTAAAGAAACAGGGAAAGCTTTAGAAAATAAGCACAGCATTAAAAAGCATTACTTATAAATAAATGGGCAAATGTATAATTAGCTTAACAAATATATTTTCTCCTATGTATTTATTAATTTAGGACTCTAAAAACAGAATTAAAATAAGTTCCTCCAGGATAGGGACTAAGTCTTATCTCATCTGGCAGCTTGGTGGTGTGTTGGATAGAATACTGAATGTAGAGTTCAAAAAAAAAAAGGAATTCAAATTCTACCTAGGACACCTACTAGCTTTGTGACTACGTCAAGTTACTTAATCTCTCTCAATCTCAGTTTCTTCATCTATAAAAATGAGACTAATACTAGCCCCTACCTGACAAAGTTATTGTAGAAAATGAAATATTATCACTATTTAAAATACATTGTGCACCTTGAAATACAATATGAATACTAGCTGTGATTATTGTTGCATCTTGGTACCTGGTATAGTTCTATATGCATACACTTGATAAATTTTTTAGTGTTATGAATAATCAAAAAAAAAATCTGACCAATCTTCACCCTCCAGCAAAATCATACCTGGGGCAGGAGCCAATTTCACTGTATAAAGAACTATCAATTATGAGAAGCCTGATACTCAAAAGTCCCCCAACCATCACTCATTATGAGCTCAGGAAATGCAATCTAATTTATTACATCAAGAAAAGTATGATTAAGAAGCTACCTCTGCTAATATAATATATATGTATAATTACATATATTAAATATGTATGTAGTTCTTCTACAAGATGTCATGTCAAATAAAGGAAACTTTTTTCTTGCACTAAGTCAATTTGGAAATGAGTCTAAAACAAATAAAAGTATTGTCATGCCCCAAAATAACTATAATAATGAGTAGGAAAACAGAATAGCAATAACATGGGATATGTATCATGCAAACGTAGCTAGATGTATAAGGTTTTACTCCTGGATTCCTGAGCCTAAGCTATTTCTATCTTATTTATTTGTGTAGAACTAGATCCTATGGGCTTATGGTTTGCTCAGTTAGATAAGGGGGGATGAGATTTCTGAAGAGACAAACCAAAGAACTCTCTAAAAAGAAAAGCATCTTTGTGCCAGAAGATTTATCTTTTCCTGTCCAGTCCGGTTTGATGCTAATAAAATCTCCCCTGTGTTGAGAGAGAAAGCATAGTGCTTGCATTAAACAGGGTCTTTCTTAGCTGGTTGGCTACATTCCCAAACAATATTGGGAAAGCTAAGTCATCTTGGGATGGGAGAAAGGAGTCAGTATATGATAACAAAGTCACTCCACTGCTATTTTCCCTACAAATAAGCCTGAGAACTTCTCCAACAGAATGTCTTTTAAAAGTTTAAGTATAGTATTTCTGATCCTTTTTTTAAAATTTAAATTACCAAGGTATGTACATGAATTTTTGGAAAGCCAACATTATATTTCAATTGTAATTAAAAGATACTCTCACTTTGAGCTTCACCACTATGTCTGTTGGTGGAAGAATCATCCTTCTAGTTATCTGAATTATTACCCTGCCTCAGGGATCTCTTTCTTCATGTAGGACACTGTAATGGCAAGCAAAATAGTACTTTGCTGCTTGTTTCAGCTACTCAAGTGCCTTTGAGCTTTGCCTTTGATTGTGTCAGGTCTTTGTTGGAAACAATATACATTTGTGTTGACCTTAATAGGCCTAAAGTTATCACATGTAGCCCAAGGTGGGAGGAATTTGCTGAAAAAGTGAAACAGGAAGGGTGGAACAGGAAGGAGTAGAGAAGAGAAAAGCTCAAGCATGGGCTGGGACCAAGAAGAACCGAGAAGGAGATTATGATTTCAGCACTCTGTTACTCTGTATTACTTTCTGAGAGCTAAAAGAGAGAACGTTTGTGATGTTGGCACTCTGTCTGTTGTTCTGTGTTGGTGCTACTTTGCCAGACAGAAGCACTCTGTCTGTTGATTTGTGTTACTTTTTCAGATACAAGCATTCTGTCTCTTTCTGTTACTTTGTCAGACAGAAGTTTTCTATCTGTTGATTTGTGTTGATTTCTCAGACAGAAAGCGAATTGAGATGATAGTGCCAGCAACGTGTGTAAATATTGTTGTAGCTCTGTTAAGTCTTGTGAAGGACTTAAAGTGGAATAGTTCCTGTGGGCTTAGATACAGACTAGAACAGGGAGCTACCTGTGTGTGAATTTAGGCAAGAACTGGGAGAAGGGCCTACCTGTGAATCCAGGCAATAGTTGAGTGAATGCAGGCAAGAGCTGGGAGCAGTCAGCCTGTGGAAGAGGAACTGTGGGGTTTGGAAGTCAGCCTCCAGTTAAGATGAAAGAGGATTTTACTTGGGTACTCTACAGTGAGTGATGAAATTGGGACTTAATTGTGACCTAGGGGTGAATGGTATTTGTACTTTCTGCTACACCTTAAGAATAATTGGCTTAAGTATGATTGTAAGTCAGTCTTGAGTCAGGATGAAAGAAGACTTTACTTGGGTACTCTATTGATTGAGGAGATTGTGTCTTTCTGAATGATATGGTTTGTTTAAGACTATGTGGCCACCTTAGTAATAACTTGTTATATTATATTGTGTGAATGGTGTGCTTTAGTTTCTAGAATGTTTTGCTTTAGTTTATTGAAGAATAAATAGAGAGTTCACTATACTATGCAATTAGATCCTTAAAGTTATTCACAGTAGCAGTCCTTATGAGAGCTGTTCGTGATTGCCTTTACAGACACTCATCTAATGCTTATCATATAAACTGATATTGATTTTGATACAGATAAGATTTGTGTAGTGCTTCATATTTTTGGAAAGGACATTATAAATATTATCTAATTTGATTTGACCTGAGTTTTAAACCCAGTTCTGCTACTTATTACCTCTATGATATTGAGTAAATTTCATCCCATCTCTGGGCCTCAGTTTCTTCATCTATATCATGAAAAATTTCGTCTAGTTTCTGAGGAGTTTTCCAACTCTCAATCTATGATCCCTATGGTCCTATAGACTTCTCATTAGATGGATAATACAAATATAACTACCCACAATATCTAGAGGGAGGAGGTAAGGTTTGTTAATTGTGACTTTTCTATATGGCTAGCTAAGAACAAAAAGACTGGGTTAAAGAAAAAGAGGAAGTAGGATCAAAGTCTGTCAGATAAGGAAGGACTGGATTTATTTTTAAAGTGTTTTGATATATCACTGGATGATGAATCCACAAAGCATTAGATTAGTAATGATAATTAGAATGTCATGGAATGCCCCTTTGATTTCAGGAGATTGTCATAGATTTATAACTGAAAGGGATCTTTTTTTTCAGTCTTATCCAACTTTTCATGAACCCAGATGGGGTTTTCTTGGCAAAGATACTGGAGTGATTTGCCCTTTCCATCTCCAGCTCATTTTACAGATGAGGAAACTAAGACAAAGAGGGTTAAGTGACATGCCAGGGTCACACACCTAGTTAGTATCTGGGGGTGAATTTGAACTGAGGAAGATGAGTTTTCCTGACTCCCGGCCTGGCACTCTTATCTACTGTGCTACCTAGCTACTATACATAAAAGCGATCTCAGAAGACCTCAAATCCACCATTCTATGACAGTGAATGCAGTTTTGTCTCAATTCTAGGAACCCAGCAACTTTAGATCCTTAGATCAGGCTAATGACCTAAATGAAGGGTTCAAAAATAAGTCAAATATAGTGACTACCTACTTGTGAGGTAAGAATTTTTTTAAAGTTGTTTTGTATTTAAAAAATACAAAAATCATTAGCTGCAAGGGGGTCAGTATTCTTTTCTGTGGAAGAAACAAACAGTTATCCTCATTTATATTTATAGCTTGTCATTTTCTTCTCTACCTTTTGGGGAGATTTAGATGGAAACCAAACCTAAATTTCAGGTAATTTTCTCATGGCTCCACAGTCAGGGTTTAAAGAGCTATAATTTTTTAAGAAAAAAAAAAAAGATATGTTCTCTCTCTCTCCAGAAGGCCACACTCTACCAGGACTGAACCTGGTCATAGTAAATTTATCCACTGAGGTGGGGTCCCTTATTGTGAGGGAGCAAGTGCCTTTTCCCTTAGCTTTCTTTCCCCTTGGACATAAAAGTGAGTTTTTGTTATGATTGTGGTTTTGCAGATTTAAAACTAAAAGGGAACTTAGAAATCTAATCAACTACCATCCCCATTTTACAAATGAGACAGAGGTTGACTGACCATGGGCAAATCAGTCAACCTGTCTGGGCTTTAAATTGAGGTTGTTAGTGGTACAATGGATAGAATGCTGAGCCTAGAGTCAGAAATTTGTGAGTTCAAAAGCAGCCTCTGACACTTACTTGTGTCACTGTGGCTAAGTCCCTTAACTGCCTCACTTTCCTCAACTATAAATTGGGGATAATAATTGCACATACCTAGCAGAATTCTTGTGAAGATTAATATTTGTGGCCAGCTCCTATAAAGATTAGTTGGGGTGAGGATCAATATTATGAGATAGTTTGTAAAAAAGTGTTTAGCACAGTTCCAGGTACATGGTAAGCACTATATAAATGCTTATTTCATCAGGTACTAAGAAAATTCCCAGATTGGAAAGACAAATGAAGCATGACAGAAAAATCCATAGAGTCAGAAGCACATCCAGGAGAAGAATGAAGTATAACTATCCTGAGCATATCCTCTAAGTAGAGAAGTGAACCAGCATGAAGTGTGAGAAGGACCTAGTTGCTGAGATATGTCCCAAGATAAGAAGGTATCCACCCTGTTCAGTCACCCATTGAGAGTCCAAAGGCTTTGGGTTTCCTCTCCTGGTTGGGCACCCCTACAAGCAGCAGCACCTTAATCAAGCTGACTTAATATACAGTCCTTATTATATGATGGAGGAGTCCAGTGGGGTTTTCTCTTTGTTCTAAGGGTGTTTTGTGGAAGATCTAGGTTTAGCTGGTGATTTTCTCATTGGCATTTTACTGGGAGCCCATATGCATATAGCAAAGGTATAGTACATTCCATGAATATTCTATAATTTATTCAGGCATTTCCACTTCAAAGGGCATCTATTTTTTTCCAGTTGTTTGCCATCACAAAAGAGCTGCTGTTAATATTTAACACATCAGCATCCTTCCTATATCCTGTTTCTGATCAGCTTGACATATATATGCAGGAACCTCCATTATCTTTCAAAAATGACTGATCATAAAAATTCCTGGTGGCCAACCCTATGATGATGACCCTTTCCATTTAACCAGGTTCATCTTTGAATAAGAGCAACAGGTAACTGAAGTTAATTTCTAGCCTTTACATTTTGGTGATTCTACTAGCCCTGAACATGATCTACTACTCTTGTACCTACTTCTAATAAATGCTAGTTAGCTAGCATTTATATAGCACTGTAAAGTTTTCAGAGTGCTTTATAAAAATCAACTCATTTTACAGACCCAGGAAGGAAGATGCCATTATTACATTACCTATATTTTACAGATGAGGAAGCAGAGGCTGACAGAAGTTATGTGACTTCTCTAAGATAGCCGGGTTCTAAGTGTCTGACATTGAATTTGAACTCAGGTCTTCCTAACTCCAGAGCAAGCACTCTATCTACTGCATTATCAAATTGCTTATTAGACTTAAGACACCAAGAGGGAAGAGGCCTTGTTATATCTCACAAAAAACCCTGGTACAGTGTTCTGTACCAGCAGCTAACTAATAAATGTTTGTTCTCATTATCAGTAAGATCTATTGGAGTTTTCAGACTGTTCATAATGCCTTGGATAGTTCATGGTAGTCTGTCAACACTACAGTGAGACATTGCCTTTTTAAAAAAATTCCACTATATTATGGAAACGCTTATTTTATCTCATAAATTAAAACTAAATACAATTTTTAAAAAATGTGACAGTAAGAAATTATAATAATTAATAATCTAATCAAATGGTTTGTGATATGTAACAAAACATGGTTTTTATCCTGTAGGCAACCAAAAATTAAGATGCAGAGCATGATTGCTATAAAATTTTGTTATTCCTGTAACAGGTTGTTTGGTGTTTTTCATTTTCTTGTTTAACAGGTGAGTTATATCTTGGGATTTACTCTCATTTCTTGGGAGATATTACAGGTGAAACAAAAAGAAAACAACATTCTCTATATGTTACTGTTGCCGGGGGCTCCTGGTTTGAATTTTATTTTTCATAGAACAACTACTATGACTAAGACTCCTAAGGTCAAACCAACACATACTGAGCCATGAACTTGACATCCTCCTCCTTATTTCCCCTTCCTCATCGTCACCTTTCAAAAGGCTTCTTTCTTTTAAACTCAGATCAGGAACAACTTCTTCAGTGAAGACTCCCTTCCTACACACTCCCCCCACAGAGCTAAAAGTTGTCCCTCGCTCCTCGAGTTTTCCTAGGACAATTTCTTTGTCCAGGTAGCTCCTTTGCCTCTGTCACCCTTAACACTATGTGATGCTCATCTGATTGATGCTATGTTCACTAGAGACAGGTATTTGGTTTTTTGTACCCTTTTTATCCTTAGTTTCTTCCAAAATGGTATTTAATAATTAGTTATTGAATATTTATGGAGTTGAATCTGATATATTTCTATTAGTTTTTTTAATGTGTTTTAGAATAGCTCCAGCTTCTCATTCTTTGAACAACTGGGCACAACATGTTCATTTAGGCTTTGGACTGACTGTATAACTTGTTACTTTATTATTTCAACATTGTGATTATTTATACTTTGAAAATATATATGGTAATATGCTTTATAATTGCAAACCAACCTAAATATCCTATCTTTTTTAATGACTGAAAATTCTTTGTAGTCACAAACATCATGAGTACGTAGAAAGCTTAAATTAATAGTAAAAAGAAAAGTCTTTCTTTGGCTGTAATTTTGCTGATTAGAGAGTAAGTAGACACATCTTTGGCTTTAAAAACTTCAAATGAATATTCAAATTGCTAATAGGACAGAGGAAATGCTGGAGTTTTTTAAGTTGTGTCTGTGTGTGTATGTGTGTGTGTGTGTGTGACCATAAAATCAATGTGCCCAGCACCTGAGAGTGAAGATTCTTTAGACAAAGACTAAGCAATGTGAGGCTCCTTGAGAAATAGTAGAATCTGACCTATTCCAAGTAGTTTTGCAGTTATATTCTGAACCGGCTAATAGAATAACTACAATAATAATGGTTAGCAACTGTGTCTTTTACATGAAGTATTAGAAAACATTTTACATCCATTATCTCATAAAACCCTATGTGAATGATGCTATTATCACCAGTTTACTGATGAAAAAAACTGAAAGTGAGAGAAGGGACTTACCCAGGTACACAGCTAGAAAGTGTTGGAGGTAATCTATGAACTCATGTCTTCCCCAATACAAGTCAATATTCTATCCACTGTGACACCTAGCTGCCTCACTATGTGTTCTAATGATGCTCATACATATGTGGTTTAGTAATTTTCTGTCGTGTCTAACTCTTCATGGCCCCATTTGGGGTTTCCTTGGTAAAAACATTGGAGTGATTTGCCATTTCTTTCTCCAGCTCGTTTTACAGATGAGGAAACTGAGGCAAATCTGGTTAAGTAACTTGCCCTGGGTCACACAGCTAGTAGCTGAGATCAGATTTGAATTTATGAAGATGAGTTTTCCTTACTCTAGTCCTAGGACTTTATCCACTTCACCACCTTTTCCACATACACATACAAGTAGATAAAATTCAGAATACTTAGGTCTAAGCTAAGCATAACATTTATCCTTGATCCTCCTATGAATTGATAATTAATTTATTAATAAAATTATGAAATTATGAAACAGGGCAGATATGTCCAGTATTTTGGGTACTAGAGGGGGGGAAAAACATAATTTGCAGTAGGAAATGAGGAGGCAATCACACTTTAATTAGCCACAGAGGACGAAGGGGCAAAGAGCATAGCAGAGACAAGTTGTAAAAGGAATACAGAGGTAGACAGTGGTATGGATAGGGGATGGGCTGGTGAAAGGAGGAAGAGGATGAGGTACAGGGAGAGACTGAATATGAGAGTCAGTTACTCATATAGCCACGATTTAGAGTTGGGAGCACTAAGTAGCATGGACCCAGTGGAAGTGAGAGTGCTGGGAGTTGGGGGGGTGGGGTGGGGAAGTGGTGGTGAGGGCAGGAATTTGAGTTCTCATTTTTATAGGGGTTTAGAGGGAACAGACTAACTCTTATCTATGCTACCTTGGAGTTAGCTCCTTAACATATCCAAATCATTTCAAAGTTGTCAGCAAAACTTTTAAGTTAACATGTTCACATCATCTCAAAATTATCAGCACCATTTGGTGTTGTGCTGGTCTTATACCAGATGTATTGAATTTGCCTGAGATTTACATATCATAGGACCAAAAGATCCTGGCAGTAAGCTTAGATAGCTTCCCCTAATTCAGTACATGTTGCCAGGATGTAATTTTTAGTTAATATGTGATAAAATTGATAAATTATGCTCCTTTGATCTTTGAGATGGTTTGTGTGTGACTTCCAGGTTTCCCTTAGCAATCTTATTTCCTGCCACTGCCCCTTCATGCTGGCTACTTATAAACTTTCTATACTGACTAGAAATGTATGTGGGAGATAGAGGAGGGAGTTCAGAAAGACCAGGCCAACAACTTGAACACATTTTATTATTATATTAAGTGGTTGATGATTTTGTTTTTAGAAGTTAAATAAGAACTTGAAAAGGAATCATTAGGCAGAGAGTGAGGTTTTATTTCTTTATTCATTATGTATTGACCATTTATGCTAATTAAAATAACTCCTTTGTCAGGGCAACTAGGTGATGCAGTGAATAGAGCACCAGTCCTGGAGTCAGGAGGACCTGAGTTCAAATCTGGTCTCAGACACTTAACACTTACTAGCCATGTGACCTTGGGCAAGTCACTTAACCTCAATTGCTCCTCCAAAAAGCAAAAAAACAAACAAACAAAAAAACTCCTTTGTATGAAGGCTTCTGGATACATACTTGTACTTAAATTCATAAATATCCCTACATTTAAACTATAAAGTAAAAGCTTTCAACCCAAGGTGTGTACTATACCTCAAAAGAGAAATACAATGTGGCACCCCATGAGAATAATAGTTATGAAACTAAGTAAGTAGGTGTTTGATAAACCAGAAAATAGAAATTACATAGGGAAGAACTCCATATTTCATTTACAAAAGAAAAATTGCTGGGGAAAAAAAACTAGAAAGCAGCTTGACAAAAATTACACATAGATCCATACCTTATATCATATACTATAATCCATTTTAAATGGATATGTGACCCCAATATGTGACCCCAAAGATCATACTATAAAAAATGTAAAAAAAAAACAGTAGATGATATACCTCTCACAGCTATTGGTATGAGATATATTCTTAATAGAACAATGGAGAAAGAAAGCATAATCAATATGGTAGAATGGTAGAAAGCAGTAGAATCAAGCTCCCCTCCACAAAACTTTTCCAACAGATATAGAAAATGCATTAGACTGAATACTAATGTGGAAATCCAAAAGAAAAAAGTGACACTGAGTCATTTTCCAAGTCCAATTCAGCATAGAGTGAGAGAGAGCTCTGCAGACACTGGAGATAGGGTTGGTCTAGGATTACACCTCAAGAGGAATGCTCCAACACCTTAGGAAAGGCTGTGCACCAAAGAAAGAAGAGGTCCCAGCATGTATCCGGGCACCATCAGACCCATACCTGAATAACATTGGAGACAAGTGCCAACTAGCAACTTCCTTGTCTACTAACTAGTTCCAAGTCATAGATACAACCAGGGTCACCTAGGTAGGGGACTCGGGCAGAGCAGTGGTGTTCTTGGGTATGTAGGTACTGGGTGATGTACCGAGAAAGAAGCAAGCTCAGAAGGTCACGAGCAGCAGCAGCAGTCTGGCTCAGACCTGAGGTGCATAGTCTGATCTCGTTTCCACTTTCTAGCCCAGTCTACTGAGAAATAATCAGAGCAAGAATCCGAGACCTCAGGGAAGCCTAAGGTTCTGTCATTCTGAATTGGGAAATGGATGAACAAGGTATATAAATGTATATTGAGGTATATAATATATAACAAAGTATATAAAAATGATGAAGTGGAGAGTTTTAGAGAAATAAGGAAAGACTTTTATGTACTGAAACAGAATAAAGTGAATAGAATTAAGATAATTTTTACAATGATAACAATATGGAAAAGACGAAAAACTGAGAAAATGAGGAACTGTTGTTAGCAACCATAATTTCAGAGGTATATAACAAGGAAACTTGTTATAGTCTACATTCTGATAGAGAGGGAAGGCATTAGAGGGCAGAGTAAGGCCAATATCTTGAACATGGCTGATATAGAAATTTGTTCTGATCGACTAAACAAGTTTGTAATGGTTTTTATTTTTTCTTTTGTTTTCATCAGATTTTTGTTGATTGAAATGAATTAAATAGTTTTAAAATAAATGGGATAAAGACAATTATAGAACATAAAATAGATAACTCTACTATTTATCCTTCCTTTCCAAAGAGGTCCAATGACAGCACAATGTTGGGGTATGGGTGATGCCTTGACTTGCTCATGAATTGGACTAAAAAGAAGTAATGGGGCGCGTAGGCAGCACAGTGAATAGAGTACTGGCCCTGGAGTCAGGAGGACCTCAGTTCAAAGACAACCTCAGACACTTAACACAAAACTAGCTGTGTGATCTTGGGCAAGCCACTTGATCCCAATTGCTCTACCTTTCCCCTTCCGAAAAAGAAAAATGAAGCAGTTTCACAGTCATCAGTTTTTGTCTTTCAGAGGTAGCAAAGTCCAAAGAAAGACAAAAGTCAAGATGACTGAAGATGGTCCAAGATGCAGTGGATGACCTTGGCCTCTTTGCTATCTAACCCTGCTCTAGGCATTTTACAAAGCCTGCTCCCACTGCCTTCATGGCTATTGGAAGAAACTGTTCTCATCAACCCATTCTACTGGGAAAAGTCTTCCAATTCTTGCAGTAGATACGTCCCCCTAACTCACAAATGGGTTTGAGACCTGTTTCTTACCATCAACCAGTTTTAGCCCATCTGCCAAGACAGTTTTACCAGAGTGTGACTGTTGTATATGCTACAGTTTCTTAGAGTCACAAGTGACAGTTCAGTGACAGGTGGACATTAAAGGTAAATGAGTAGCCCTGAAAAAAGCTTGGCATGGCCTCACATCAGAGGTGCTAGTCCTCCCTGAACTACTTTGATAATATGACTCTGAAAAGTTTCTGAACAGACAGAAAGGAACAAGAAGGGAAGTGATTGAATAACAAAAACACCTGTATCAAATTTCTATGGTAAAGGTTTGGTAACAAAGTTATAGAAATAATTAACATATATATAATTATATATATATATATATATAATGTGAATATTAAATATGAATTGTATATTGTGCGTATGTATGAATTTCATATATAACTATATGATTGATATGTGTATATATATATATATACACACACACATACATATGTATATACATACACACCCATACACATACATATCTTGTGATCAGGCTACAATTTACACATATGTATAGATACAGCATATATATGTGTGTGTGAATGTATGTATTATGTGTGCATATGTATGTATTTGTATGTTACCAAAAGTAATTTTCCAGTAAATAAATGGTCAAAGGACATAAAAAAAAAATTCTCAAAAGGAGGATTACAATTTGGTAAAAATAATATGAAAAAATACCCTAAATCACTAATAAGAGAAATAAACATCAAAACAACCCTGAGGTTTCAACATCATGCTCTGCATATTGGCACAGATGTACAGAGATGGGAGTAGTCGATCTTGGAAGACTTATGGGAAGTTAGGTACATTGCTGATGGAAAAGTGATTTAACATAATTAATTTAGATTATTCAAATAAAGTGACAAAAATGTCCAAACCTTTTGACCCAAAGATTCTATTGCTGATTGATAAGAACAAAGTCCTCATGTGCACCAAAATATTTACATCAGTGGCAATATTTTTTGTGATAGCAAAGAATTAAATGCAACAGAGAGTCTCATCAATTGGGAAATGACTAAATAAGTCATGTGCTTGACTATAATGGAATATTACTGCGCTGTAAGAAATGGTAACTGTAATGAAAACAGATCTACATAATACAGAGTGAAGTAAGGAGAGCCAAAGAAAAAAATCATACACACATATATACATATGTATATACACATGTATGTACAAGTCCATATATAAGATATATAATATATTATATATATGACAACAATTTAAATGTAAAGAACCACAGAAATGAATATTGCAAAAAAATTATTAAGGACACAGTTATGAGAACACTTACACCCCACAGCAATGCAGAGGCAGATGTCCCACAACAATTGTTTATTGTTGTATATGTACAAATTTTCAGACTTTCTAGATGTATTGATCAGTTTGATGATTTTTTTCCTATCTCTTCTTCTCTTTTATCTTTAAAAAAAATACTCCTTGTTACATGCGATGGCTGTCTAGAAGGACAAATGGGAGGGATGCTACTGAAAATTAGACTGACATAAAAAATACTTCATTCAAAACATATTTAAAATAAAGATCTCTTTTTGAGTCTAGTTTTCCAAATCTAGCTAACTATCCTCTGCAATCTTTTCCACAAGCATCATATAAAATTCTTTGTCAAATCCTTTTTTATAGCAAAGGATATTATTTCAATGACATGTCCATCACCTATCAGTGTAACAACTATTACAAATAGGAGCAAGATTTGGCTGGAATTATTTGTTTTTTATGTACTCATGTCGATTCCATAACCATTACTTCTATTTCCAAGTAAACACAAACCACCTTTTTAAAAATTTTGCTAGAGTTTGTGGGTTTTTTCTTCTCCTCCTCCTTCTCCTATTCCTCCTCCTCTTCTTCTTCTTCCTCCTCCTCCTCCTCTTCTTCTTCCTCCTCTTCTTCTTCTTCTGGAATTGGTATTAAGCCCACTGACCCATGGTTTGAAGAATCCATTTCTTACCGCTCCCTTTTTTTAAACTGAGAAATCTTTTATCCACTTTCAACTCTATGGTTTCTTCAAAGATGAATGAAAACAGTAAACAATCACAATTGCAAATCCTTTCCTTACAAAAAGATATGATTTGTCAGAGCCAAGTGACGTTAACTCATTAAGGTAATCTCATATATCTTGAGTAAACAGTTTTGTCCTATCCTTCCCAGTCTGAAGATTATTCTCTTTGGGAGAAAAAAGAGAAACAAATTAGAAATTGAGTAGTTTTGTTTTCACTCCATCATTTATTATTATCAACATCTCCTCTCCTTAAAGAAGTAGCTGTAGTTTCCTTTGGTCTGTCTTGAATCTTGCAAAGCCCAAAACAACAACAACAACAAACATCACTTTGTTGTTCTATTTACTGTGTTTGCTTCTGTATCTCTAAGGTCTTTTAAAATCTGAATGTATGAGCTTACTGTGTGGCCATATCCATCTATTTTGATCCATCCTTTTTTTCTTCTTCATCAGAGTCTCTTGAAGATTTCATATTGGGAGTTCTAATTCCTCTTGAGTCAATACTCTTTTAGACTCTCAGGCCATGACATATTTCTTTTATTGAATTCTGAAAGCTCTCTATTAAAGTTGTCAAAGAATTAACTCAATACTCCACATTTTTCTGTTTCATCCAAGACAATTTGTACTACTTGTCACCATACAGAGAAAAATGGAACATGGAAACATAAAAATTCACATCCATTTTCTCTCATAAATGGGAGTATTGCTGACCAATTTATAGCTTTGCAATAGTTTTGTTTTTTCTGTTGAAAAACAGAATAGAAGATAAATTAGGAATGGTGCAGATTTGAACAATCAGTTGGAGATCAGAGAGGAGTAGAATGTAGGGACAGGGAAAATATTAATTGGAGAATGATGAAAATGTGGGCTCAGGGACCAACTTGTGATTGGAACATCCTGACAATAAGTGCTACAAGAAGAGCATCATCCAGATGAGACAGAATACTATTTCCCTTTGGAATGTGTCTTCCCATTATTTTCTTTTCTGGTTAATAACAACTAGTCTCCTCATAGACATTAGTAGTAATATCAGGCTCTTTAATCACTCAACAGAATTAAAGCACACATGGGGTCATAATTTTATAAAGTCTAGGACTCGTTTCAGACTCAAGCCAAAGTTTCTCTGTCATAGATCAAATATGAACTCAAAGTGACATGGTCACTTCCTCACTATTATATCCATCATTTTTACTTCAGTTTCCTTGAGATTGGTGAGAATCAAGTTCAGAATAACAACTGCCCTCATAACTGAGGCAGAATGGTATAGCATAGCATTTCTTAAAGTGTGGCCTAGAGATATACAGGGGATTTCTGAAACTCCAGGAGTCCAAGAAATCAAGTATTTTGATAAGAACCTTGAGATGTTTTCATTTCTAATATGGTTATGGTGTAAATCAAATAGGAAAAAGATCTCTGGGGAGCATCCTCTATAATTTTTAAGAATGTAAAGAGATCAATAACTTTGAGAATTGCTGGTATAATGGAAAAAAAAATTGGTGTCAGAAAAACTTGGTACAAATAGACTCCACCTTTTTCTGTCAATGTGATATTGTAGAAATCACTTAAACTTTCTGGACTTCAGTTTGCTCATCTGAAAAATGAATAATCTGTATTATTTAACTTCTGATGATTATTGCAGCTCTAGGACTGACAACATTTTCATCATATCAATCAGGAATTGAACTGAATTTATGGAATCACATTTGGACATGGAGGAAAGGATTAAATAGTAACACCTATGCTATAAGGTCAAAGTGAAGAAAGTGAAATGAGATCACTGATATCATAGTGTACAAGAAGAGACACTGGACCAACAGTCAAAGACAAGGTTTTTGTACTCCATTCTCTGCTCTTAGCTAGCCCTGTGATGTTAGTCAAGTCATGTGATTTCACTTGGCTTCTGTTTTCTAGTCCACAAAATAATTGGATTGAATTGAATTAGATATCTTATAATTTCCTTTCTAGCTATATGATTTTATTGCTATTGCTGTTCATCTTTCTATTACTCTGTTATTCAACATTCTTTTTTGAACCAAAACAGTCCATTCTGTACCCTGGCTCACCAAGTTATAAATACAGAAACAACAGAATTAGATTTTTGAAGATTCATCATTGCTTGAAGCCATTTTTTCCTAGTTACCTCTAATACACAAGCCTGACTTGGGATTGGGGGGGGGGGAGGGGAAGGGGAGAGGTGTGATACCTGTTGCAATAAGTTCAGCATTGAAGTAAAATGAAGTACACTTAGGTAATTCAAGAGTTAACAAAAAGAGGTTTACTTATAGTATAGAAAAGATTATCAACAACCATTAGGTCTGGCCTCAGAATATCTAGCGTTGGTATGGGCCAACTACTGGAATCTTCTTATATGCTACCCAGTCATGTCCTTGCCAATGGCATCCCCCCAAAAGCCTTGCTCTAAGGATTTAATTCTTTCAATTTTAAACCTTCTGCCCTGGGAGGTCTACTGTCATGGGCCTGGTGGTAGCATAGTCAAATTGATCTTTGGGCCTGAAATCAGGAAAACCTGAGGTCAAATCTGGCCTCAGATGCTTGCTAACTATATGATCCTAGACAAGCCACTTAACTTCTCTTTGACTCAGTTTGCTCAACTGTAAAATGGGATAATAGTAATCCCTACTTCACAAGGTAGTTGTAAGGATTAGAAATAATAAATGAGGGGGACAGAGCTAAGATGGCAGAGTAGAAGCAGGAAATTCCATGAGTTCCCACCACAATCACCTCCAATACCTGTAAAATATGACTCTAAACAAATTTTAGAGCTACAGAACCCACAAAATGAGAGAGAGAAACAAATCTCCAGTCGAAGCCAGCCTGGCAGGCTGACAGGAAGGGTCTATCACACCAAGCTGGGAGCCAAGTACAAGCCCATCCCATGTAAGTCTCTGAGCCCCAGATCTGGGGTGGCCCTCACCAGGCCCAGACCAGCCAGAACAGACTTCATGAGAGTGGATCACTGGCAACTGTGACAGTTTCCAGACTTCTCAACACATAAATACCAAATAGAAAGTAAAAGATCAATGGGGAACTCTGTTGGAATGGGATGACAAAAGAGTATGGTATGGCCCCTGCCCCCAGGGCAAGAAGTAGCCAAAGTGTGGTGGCTGCAGCTGCTGCCACGTGGCTGCCTCAGGAGCTCCTGGCCTGTAGATTATAGGGGGACCAAGTGAACATTCATAGGGTAATTGCTCTTGCTTTGACCTGCTTGGATCTAGGTTGCTGTCTTGGGTGGTCATCCTGGGGTGAGAAACATCAGTATGCCAGAGCTTGTGGTGGCTGTAGAGAGGGTGCCCTCCTCAGACCTCTGACAAATTTTGTGAAAACTCCAGCAATTTGGGACAAAGCTCTCCACTCTGGAAGCAGAGTTCTACTGTGGCAAAGAGCTCAAAAGTCAAGTAATTGGCTGGCAAGATGAGCAAACAGAGGAAGCACAATCAGACCATAGAATAATATTTTGAGGACAAAAAGGATCAAAACATGGAACCAGAAGAAGTCAACAAGGGCAAAACTCCTGCATCAAAAGCTTCCAAGAAAACTATGAATTGGTTATAGGCCATGAAGAAGCTCAAGAAGGATTTTGAAAATCAAGTAAGAGAAGTGGAGGAAAAATTGGGAAGAGAAATAAGAATGATGTAAGAAAATCATGAAAAGTGAGTCAACAGCCTGCAAAAGGACACCCAAAAAAATACTGAAAAAATAACACCTTAAAAATAGACTAACTTAAATGGCAAAAGAGGCCCAAAAAGCCAATCAGTAGGTTGCCTTAAAAAGTCGAATTGTCCAGATGGAAAACAAATTTCAAAAACTCACTGAAGAGAATAATTCCTTCAAAATTAGATTGGAACAAATGGAAGTTAAAGACTATGAAAAATCAAGATACTATAAAACAGATCCAAATAAATGAAAAAAAAATAGAAGGGAATGTGAAATATCTCATTGGAAATACCACTAACATGGAAAACAGATCCAGGAGAGATAATTTAAAAATTATTGGACTGCCTGAAAGCCATGATCAAAAAAAGAATCTTCTAGAAATTCTCAAGGAAAATTGTCCTGATATTCTAGAACCAGACGGCAAAACAGAAATTGAAAGAATTCACAGATTGCCTCTTGAAAAAGATCCCAAAAAGAAAACTCCTAGGAATATTACAGCCAAGTTCCAGAATTCCCAGTTCAAGGAGAAAATATTACAAGCAGCCAGGAAGAAATAATTTGAGTACTGTGGAAACACAATCAGGATAACACAAGATCTAGCAGCTTCTACCTTAAGGGATTGAAGGGCTTGGAGTATGATATTCTGGAAGTCAAAGGAGCTAGGATTAAAACCAAGAACCACCTACCCAGCAAAACTTAGTATAATGCTTAAGGGGAAAATATGATATAAAGGCATGAATGAGCAGTTTTCCAGAAGAATGCAGCTGTGAACATCTTTGAATGTTCTGATTGTACAGTATAGTGTACACTCTGTTTATTCCATAACAAATCAGAGCAAAAGATTCACAGTAAATCAAGGTTCAGCATTCATAATGTTCACAGTAAATGACCACATACTTTCTACTACAGTGGTCACAATATTTTGAACTAAGAACAATAGGTTAGTAACTCAAGCATTCACAAAATCCTTAATTCAATTGCAAAGTACAATAGTCAAAGTTTTCCACTCATGGGGCATACTAGGTTACAAATCAATTACTTATTAAGTCACTGATCGCTAAGGACAATAATTTAATCAATCAATCATCATCCTTCATTATTCACTATTCAATCATTAGAAAATACACAGACCCTCCATCCCTAGGTCACTAGTAAATTATAATCTTCTTAGTCAGTACACAGCATCCAAGTAAAGTCTTCTTTCATCTTGATGCGGGTGGTCCCTCATGTTCCCTGGATTTCCTTCCATGGTCCCACATCCAACCTGGATTCTCCAAACTGTCACCTGAATTCAAAGGTAGACAGCTCCCAGGTCCTTGTTCAGCTCTCCATGCAGTCTCTGTACCACGCTGAAGCTCACAGCATCCAGTCCACTCCAAATCCTTCACAGTCTCTGTCACCAGGAAGTCAAGGCTTAACAAAGCCACAAAGTCTCAGAATGACAGTCATGCTTCCTCAGTCCCTTGGCAGCTTCAGCTGGCCCTTGAATCCAGAAGAAGTCTCAGCTCTTTCCCACAATTAAAATCATTCCATCCATGTTTTCAAAATCAAAACCATTCTCTTCAACCTGAGGAATGGGGGTGGGGGGTGAGGGGAGGCTTTCCTCTTCTCTGCTCCAAGAAGATCTGTCTCAGTTCTCAACTCTCAATTCTCTCCAGCAGCTGCTCTGCCTCCAGATGCTGGTCCCAAGAAATTCTGACCATCCCTCTCTGGGGATTTTCCTTATATACACACAGAATCAGCTGCTTCCTGTTTCAGCCAGCCCCTTCCTGTTACATCAGGAGCAGGGTTTCATATCTTCTTTTTTCTTTCACAGAGGCATATTTAAATACTAAGTGCTAAGTATCTGCTTACTTGCCAACACAAAGGGATCTTCAAATTCAAATTACATTACCGTTACATATAGTCATTCAATGAAATAGAGGACTTTCAAGCATTCTTGATGGAAAAACTAGAGCTGAACAGAAAATATGACCTTCAAATACAAGAAGCAAGAGAAGCATGAGAAGATAAACAGGAAAAAGATGTCACAAGGAACTTACTGAAGTTGAGCTATTTACATTCCTACATGGAAAATTGATAACTGTAACTCATGAGACTTCTCAGTATGAGGATATTTGAAGGCAATATGTGTGTGTGTGTATGTTTACATACATATATAACGTTTATCTAGGAGGGTGTATGTGTGTTTAAATACTTATGTGAGTGTGTGTATATATGTGTACTTGTATACATAGACAGAGGGCACAGGATTGAAAAGGAAAGGATGATATTTAAAAAATAAAATTAAGAGGTGAGAGAGGAATCTAATGAGAGAAGGAGATAGGGAGAGATAGAATAGAGTAAATTATCTCATATAAAAGAGGCAAGAGAAAACTGTTATAATGGAGTGGAAGAATAGGAAGGCGAAAGGGAATGGGTCAACTGTACTTTCATTGAATTTAGCTTAAGGAGGGAATAACATACACACTCAATTGGGTATCTTACACCACAGGAAAGTAGAGGGGAAGGGGATAAGAGCAGGGATGATAGAAGGGAGGGGAGATTGGGGAAGAGGGTAGTTAGAAGCACACACTTTTGAAAAGGGACAGGATAAGATGGAGGGAAATATAGTTAGTCTTTAATAATATATGTACTATGGAAACATTTTGCATAACTACACATGTACAACCTATATTGAATTGCTTGTCTTCCCAGTGGAGTGGGTGAGGAGGGAAGAAGGAAAAGAATCTAGAAATCAACGTTTTAAAAACAAATGTTAAAAAATGTTTTTTACATGCAACTGGGAAATAAGATATACAGGCACTGGGGTATAGAAATCCATCTTGCCCTATTAGGAATTTAGAGGGGGCATGCAGGAGGATAAGGGGTATTTGGTAGGCTCATTATTTGGGGGTGGGGGTAAGGGAATGAGGGGGAGAAAATTTGTAACTCAAAATCTTGTAGAAATGAATGTTGAAAACTAAAAACAAACAAATTTTTTAAAAATAATAAGTGAAACTATTTGTAAAAAGCACTTAGCACAGAGTCTGGTGAATAGAAGAATTTACAATCCCAATCCATGCTTCACTTTATTCCCAGTCTAATTCCAACCACCTATTCAACACATAAATGCCTTCTATGCTGCCTTTCTCTGCCTTCTTTTTCTCACCTGAAATCATAATTCAATCAGCACTGCCCTGTAGCACCATTCACAATCCTTGTAACTTTCCAAACAAAAATATCCTCCCTGGTTAACATTCTGCTTTGTACGTTCTTTCTCCCTTACATCAGAATGTAAGCTCCTTAAGGGGTATTTATTGATTTCAGTGAGGACTACCACCTCCGGTGGGAGGGCTTGCCAAGCCTTTCTCAGGATTACTGATGCATCTTTGGTATCCATCTGTCACTCAACTCTCATCTGTGTTTCCAAGAAGCTATAACATGTGCAGGGGCACATTTTAGTAAAAATATCTTGACAGACAGGCTAAACCAGATTGAGGGTAACTGATAGGCCTTAAAACCATAGGTAAATTAGGGAGATGTCTACCCCCAAAATGTAAAACCTTTCCCCAGTTGGAACAGCTGAATGAAAACAATTTGTTTCAACAGCCATGGGGGCAGCTGAAGCAGACACTGTGGAGCACTTAGAACTTGGTCAGGCAGCAAAGATGCCAAGGTCAACAACTGCATCCCAGGCCATTGTCAATCATCTTCACTGTTGTCCTGCCCTGGGTTTTGATAACTCTGGAAGAGACAGTGAGGCTGACAACTATGTGCAACTTTACCTCACTTAAATCCAAGTCATGCACAAGTCAAGACATCACCTTGTGATGTCATTGGTCTTCCTCAAAAATGAAGGATGAACATCAACAAGCTCCCAAAGACATGGACTATATTTGTTTTTGCATTTTTATCCCTAGGGTTCACCATACTCTTTGGTATATAGTAAGCACTTAATAAATGCTTTTTCATTTGTATATTTCTACTTTGTATTTATCGGTGCACATGCCCTACTTCCAACCTCAGAACGTAAGTTTCCTGAATCAAATAACCTAGTACAGTTCCTGTCATTAATTCCATATGACTCCTAGTACAGCACTACATACATGAGAACACTTAATAACAAATATTATTCTGAATCAGAAAACCCTCAAGTCAAGTGATATCAAATGATAAAAGAAGTCAGCTGTCCCAGAGTAGCTGCTAATTTGTATCCTGTCATTTGCTCCCATTGCTACTTTCAGAACCTAGCATTCACTACACTAGTAAGGCAAGAAATTACACTGTCTGGGCATTCAACCAAAGCTCACATGCTATCATTAAAACTAAGCCATCTTGTGAAAAAGATTTGCTTAAATGATTTTTTTCCCTCCTTGCAGGTGTTTAAATTTGTCAAGCTGTCTTTTTAGTTTGGGTGATTATTTCAGCTCCTGAAAATCCATTTATAATAAATATGTAGAGTCATTAACAAGTGTGAGGCAACATATTTGTTGTTTCTTTCCAAGGTAGAAAGAGCCCTTCCTAATCCTGGCAATGTGGTTGCTATTCATTTACCCATTGTTATAAGCAAATGGATCACAACCATTATGTAACAGTCTCATGATGGTTGTCACTTCTGGATCCGTAAGGCCAGCCATCTTCCCATTATTCCTGGGAAAAATCACGAGTGGAAATGTAAAACTTCCCAGCTCTACATGGACCAAATCTTTTCTTTTTTTTTTCAATTTAAATGTAATGTTTTTATGTTCTTTCATAGAACATAAAATTCTAGGAGTAAAACCTATTAAAAATAGTTTTAAGGGCCCATATGTACTATTAGAAACAAATAAAATTGTGAAATTAATTAAACCATTTTAATTGAAGATGATTACTGACCTAATTTATAATACTACAGCTTTTCTTTATGCATACCATAAATTTATATCAATGGAAACCATCTTGCAGAAATGTAACGGACAGCTCTTCTATCTTCAAAGGGTTATACAAATTAGAATTGCCCTAGAATTCTGAGGTTGTTACTGTCACTACTGATACTCAAGCTGGTTTTTAAAGGTCTTTTCTTACTCATCCATAACAACCTATTCCCTTACCCACCAAAAAAAAGTCTACTGTAACTTAATGGGCAAAAAACTATTTTGTTAGTCACAAATCTTAATGAAATCTTACAGTCAAAATTGACAATTTCAGTGCAAGACTTGTTTTTAACGTGATATTCCTTGGGCCAATTTATATGCTATTTGCACCATTGGTTATATAGATTCCCCTCTCTCTGTTGTAGGCTGACACTAATGACTTGAAGAACCACTGCCTCCTTTTTTAATATACTTTTTTAATCTTTACAGAAGGGATCCACTGACAAAACCAGATTCTAATTAAGTGAATTTCCAAAGGCAACTCCATGGGCTGAATGTAGGTTTGCTGATTTAGTGCCTTATCCATTTTTAATAGTCCTCCAGGGCAATATCTGTGTCCTTCGTCTTTCATATGCTTCTTTATCTTACTCTCTCACTTTGTAAATCTTATTTAAGGAAATAGCTACCCTTTTAGCTATGAAGAAACACATAATCACTATTTCCACTGTGTAATAATTCTCCTGTTTTAATATCACTATCTTTGATTAATTCTTAAAAGATTTAATCAGGTTTTCTGCATTTATCTTCTTGACTAAATATGTAACAAATAACATTAATCTCAGTTACTGAACTTGTGTGTGTGTGTATGTGTGTGTGTGTGTGTACTTTTCACTACTTGTATTCTCAAAGTGAATATTTTGGATGTAGATTATTTTTACCCAGAAACATTCCCACTGTGCCTGTCATGTTTATCAACAATTGTTTTTTATTTGAAAAATCCTACCACATATTTCTGCCATTTACAATGTGTTGAGCAAATTTGTCATTTGAGATTCAATGAGAAATAAGTGAATAAGGAAAATTTTAGCCATGAAAGCCCTTTCTTTAATTTATATACCAACAATAATGGCACATATATTGTCTTGTTTGAAACTCACAAAAACTGCTCAAAGAACAGATTACTGCTATTACTACCAAATTCATAGAGAGGAAAAATGAGGGTCAAGGGGGTTTTTGTGTTATGATGATTACACAGTAAGTATCAGAGGCAGAAAGTGAAATCATGTCTGTTTGGACCCTCCTTCCATTATATAAGACCTCTTACTAACAATGTGATATTAAAAAAAAACTCTATTCAAATTTTATACTTATTTGTTCAATGGTTCAGATTTTTAAAAATGCATGAACAAGTGAATAATCTCTAGGTCAAATTCATGTACTTGTCCTCATAAATAAGTCATTAGTACAGTGTCTGGTATGTTGTAAACATACAATAAATGTATGCTCATATATCCAATTATTTTTTCACTGTTTCTTTGAGTAGTAAGTGTTCCCTGAAAATGAATGAGAAAAAAAAGCTCTTCTGATGATTACTCAGATCTTGCATATTTTCAAACTTATATGCAAAATCAGTGGTGTGGTCATAGTTGGCCACCTTTTTGGCAGAAGAGCAGCAATAAAACTTATCCATTCATGGATGAGTCCATCTAATATATGCCACCTAATGTGAAAATGTGTCTTCCAGACCCATCTCTACCCTATTTATGAGTACACAAGTTTTGAACCTTAATCAACCAGAGATTTATAAATTACCTCCCTAACCAGTACTTAATAATAATAATACTTCAAAGAAGGTTGAGGCATAGACATGATATGCAAAACATTCACGGTATATTTTGGGAAATATTATAAACCACATCTCCCCAACCTAAAATAGCCATCAATAGCCTCTTGTAGGCCCTGAGTTTCCCAGTTCTCTGGGATAGGCTCTGGGAGGACTACTAAGACAGAGTTATAACTAGCATCAGCCTAATTGGTTTTGCTCCAGGGCACTGATAGGGGTGGGACACTTTCTCTTTGGCAATCACTTTTCTACCACTTTGCCTTTCAGTCCTTCAGTGGCCTGTTTACCTCCCCTTTTCCCCTGGCCCCACACAAGGTCCTGTTGCTATGATGAGAAAGTCACTTATTCAGAGGGAGCCCAGTCCACATTTAGAGAGGTAATTATAAAGAAGTCATTGATTGCTTACAGGTGAAATTTCTTTCTCCACACTTTTTATTTAGTTCTCCTAGTTCTGTCCACTGAGGCCAAGTAGAAACATAACTTGCCTCTGAATACGTAAAGTTAGGTATTATTTCCAGCCTGTCTTTTCTTCTCTAAGCTTACTATCTTGCTTTCTATCCTATATGAATGAGATGGTTTAGAATCCTAAGAATTCTAGTTGCTTTCCTCTGGATATGTTGAAGTACTTCCATAGGGATCATGCGAAAGGTTTTCCCCACTATATAAACTTCCTCTAAATTGACCATTGAGGTTTGACGCACAATTAGACTGCATAGATGCTCAGGTTGGGGTGTGCATAAAGAATTTTCTCTCATGCATTTCACTACAGGGTGCTCCAGAGAACACTGTAATTAAAGAAGTTAATTTTGCTATTTGTCAGCAGCTTTGTGGAAAGAGGACTAGAAGACTGAAACAAATGGCAAAATTAAGTTTGGGAATAATCTGTGAATCTCCATTATTCATGTTCTTACTGGCCCTCATTATCACAAATTATGAAGAATTACATCAGTAAGTCTAAGGACAGCTATTTCTCACACAATGTAAGAGAGAGAAATTATTTGCTGAATTGTGGCTGGTGAATTCATAGAACATAGAAAACTGGTAGCACTTCAAAGGTGAATTTACCATATAGATTCTTTGTATTGCGTAGGTATGGTTTTAGCAATTGTATATTCTTAAGGAAACTTTAATTGATATAATCAATTAAGTAACCACATTTGTTTAACAGGGATGGTGGGGCTGAGCATGTACTCAGATCTCTTTTGGTTAGTTGTATGCCTAGCCCATTGTTAAAAGATATGCATGACTACCAGCAACTAATTGGCCCCTTGCTCCCTGTGAATTCTCTATGCACTATCCCATGCTGCCTCTTATATCTGAATTTAAGTCCAGCCTCTGACATTAGCTATATGACTTTGGTCAAATCAACATAAATCTACCTTCCTAGACATCTCTTTAAGGATATAAATGTTAGCATAATTGTTAGCCTATACAGAATAAGTTTATACATGATAAGTACCCTACATTAACAAAATTCTAAGATCAGGAATATGTATGGTAAGTATTCATTTATGTGTCAATATGTCAAGGTTATAATATTTATTCAGCATTGGAACTCTCTCCATTGATACTATTATGCACATATGCATACATATATACACATAAGCATGTATTTATTACATGTGCTGTATTTGTGCATGCACAAAATACATGCATACGTACATACATAAAATACACATATAGTGTGTTAGGAGGGAATATGCATATCAATGACATGACAGATCCATTGAGCTACTGAGATATAAATAGATACACACATATAGAAGAAGTTATAGAAGGATGGAAATAGAGATGCATTTTTAATATCCATATGTATGTATGTATGTATATATATGTATGTATATATACACAGGGGTGTGCATGACAACACATGTGTGTATCATAGAGATAAATATTATATATAGATGATAGGAATAAAGATGTTATAGATATACATATGGGGTTATGAATAGATATAAATAGAGATATGGGAATAGAGACAGAAAGATAGAGATGATGTAGGCATAGGCATAGATATGGATATAGTAATGGAGAAATGGCATGACTATGTATATGTGTATATATATATATATATGTAGACATATGTGCAATGTGTGTAAATGTTTGTGAATATTTTTATGTGTACATATGAGGATATATGCATGCATGTGTGTGTCCATATGCATAGGGTGATGGATTTAAAATTAAGGATAAGGGATGAAATCCCAATTCAGTCACTTCCTATCTCTGACCTTGAGAAAGTTAAGTATTCTCCTTGGACCTCAGTTTCCTTATCTCTAAAATGTGTATGTAAGTAAGTGGAACTAGATGACTTCCAAAGCTTCTTCCAGGTTGCCCAGCCATACCAGATGGAAAACTATATTATAAAGCTGTAATCATCAATACAATATGATACTGGCTATAAAACAGAGTAGTAGATCATTGGGGTAGATTAGGTACATAATACACAGTATTAAATAATCATAGTAATTTAGTTTTTGATAAACCCAAAGATCCAAGTTTTAGGGACAAAAGCTTTGAGGACACTATTCAATCGAAAAAAAACGGCCAGAAAAACTGGAAATTAGTTTGTCAGAAATTAGGTATAGACAAACATCTTACACTATATATCCAGATAAGATCAAAATGGGTACATGATTTAGACATAAAGGGTGATACCATGGGCAAATTGTGGGAACATGGAATAATTTTTTTTTCTGTCAAATGTATGGATAAGGGAATAATTTGTGACCAAACAAGAAATAGAGAGTATTATTGAATGTAAAAATGGTTATTTAATTTCTTAAGCTCAGAATAAAATAAATATTTTAAATGTAAAAGGGAGGATTTTGATTATATTAAATTAAAAATATTTTCCACAAACAAAAGCAATGCAACCAAGATCAGAAGGAAAGCAGAAAGCTGAAAAACTATTTTTAAAACAAGTGTCTCTGATGAAGGCTTCATTTCTCAAATATATAAAGAACTGAGTCAAATTTGTGAGAATAGAAGTCATTTCCTGTTTGATAAATGGTCAAAGGATGTGGATAGTTTCAGATGAAGAAAACAAAGCTATCTATAGTCCTATAAAATGCTCTAAATCACTCAATTAGAGAAACCCAAATTAAAACAACTCTGAGGTTTCACCTAAAACCTATCAAATTGGTTAATATGACAGTAAAGGAAAATTATACATGTTGGAAGGGATATTAGAAAATTGGGAAACTAATGTATTGTTGGTGGAGTTTTGAACTGACCTGACCATCCTGGAAAGTAATTGAAAACTATGCCCAAAGGGCAACCAAACTATACATATTCTTTGATCCAGCTATACCAATATTTAGGCCTGTATCCCAAAGGGATTAAAAAAAAAAAAAAGGTGGCAAGAACATATTTGTACAAAAATATTGATAGCAACTCTTTATATGGTGGCATAGAACTGGAAAATGAATGCATATCTATCAATTGGGGAATGCTGAACAAGTTGTGGTATATTATTGTAATGAAATATTATTATGCTACTAGTAATGATGATCAGGATGATTTCAAAATGAAGTGAGCAGAAAGAAGAGAATCCTGTACATTGTAACAACAATATTACACAATGATCAACTGTGAATGACTTAGCTATTTATTCCCAGCAATACAATGGTGAAAAGCACCATAAGGAAAAATGCCATCCACCTCCAGAGAAAGAACTGATAGAGTCTGAATGCAGATCAAAGCATAATATTTTTCATTTTCTTTAGTTTTTTCAGCTTTTTGAATGTGGAGGGGTCTGCATGTTCTTTCACAACATGACTAAGGTGAACTATGTTTTGCGTGATTGCACATGTATAACTTACATAAAACTCTTATCATCTCAGGGAGGGGAGAGGGGAAAGGAGAGAAAGAATTGGGAATTCATTTTTTTTTAATGAAATAAAAATTGTTTTACATACAATTGGTAAAATATACATTTTTTTAATATCTCAGCTCTAAGTATCAAACCCTTCGGATTCTATGTATAATATTTATAGACATGCCACATACATGTTATATTACAATATAATATGCTAATGATATAGTGTATATAATGTAATAAAACAAATTGGACAATCAACAGGCTTTGTGTGGTTTCATAAAATTGTTACACTAAAGAAAACAGCCACAGTAGAAGATGTTTAAAGATTTTGCTCCGCATTTTGTATCTAGCAGGATAATGTAATAGGGATAAAATTGCCTCTTATTGACTTTTCTTGAACAGCACCTCAACTGTAGTAGAAAATAAGGATTTGTTTGTTTGGCTCTTGTTCACGAATATAGTTTGGATAACTTATGACAGGATCCAGAGAATGCAGTATGACTAAATGCTAAAGAAGCATTAAACTATATCTCTGTGGTAGCAAATGCGGATCACATTATCTAAGGGTCACATGATCAGCAAGGTAACATCAATATCTATTCTGAACATAACTCCTCTGATCCAAGGCAAGTTAAAAAGGATATATTAAGCACCTACTAAGTGCTAGGTACTGTGCTAAATGTTAGGTAAGGATAGAAAGAAAAGCAAGAAATGGTCCCTGTTCTCAAGGGGTCCACATTCTAGTGTGGGATAAATCATGCAAACGACTATTTACAAAAAAAAATGATATATGCAGGCTAAATTGGAAATAATTTCACAATGAATGTACTGATATTAAGAGAAACAGGGAATGTCTCTTTTAAACATATTTTCGCATTAGTCATGTTGTGAAAGGAGAGTCAGAACAAAAGGGAAAAAAAACATAAAAAAGAAAAAAATAAGAAAAGGGATGCTTTGATTTGCTTCAGAGTCCATAGTTCTTTCTCTGGATGTGGATAGCAATTTTCATCATGAGTTGTTTGGCATTGTCTTAGATTTTTTTCATTACTGAAAAGAGCTAAGTCAATCAAAGACAGTCATTGCCTAGTTGTTATCGTGTACAGTGTCCTTCTGGTTCTGCTTACTTCATTTATCAGCAGTTTATGTAAGCCTTTCCAGGTTTTTCTGAAATCTGCCTGCTCACACCATTCTTATGGAACAACAGTATTCCATTCTATACACATACCACTACTTGTTCAGCCATTCCCCAGTTCATGAACATCCCAGCGAATGTCTTCTTGCAGAAGTAGGCATTTTGTCTAAGAAAGTCAGGAAAACCAGGAGGCAAAAATGAGGAGGGGAAATAATTCTAGGCACGGGGGACAGTTAGGGAAAATGAATGTAGTCATTCAAGTCACTCAAGATAGAGTGTTTTGTGTGGGCAAAAATAAGGAGGCCAATATCACTGGATCATAGAGTATGTGTCTAACACAAACCAGACTAGTCATCAATGCATGAAGGTCAGGTGAATTAGATTTCTCTACTCCCCTGCAGGGTTCTCCAGTACCTTATATTATTATTGGGAGGTTTCTAGGTTCTTTACAAGTGATTCCAGTCCCCACTGACACATAGGAAGGACCTTGCATCCTAGTTCCCTTTAGTCACTAACAAATTAGCTTTGACATAAAAACTTTATTTCAGAATTATATATCTATATCCATATTTATACACACACACACATATACACATACACATATATGCATACACATATACATATATACATACATACATATATACATATACACACATATTTATTCTACATGTGACAGAAATAATTCTCCATCCCTACCTCTCACACACACACCCTCCCCAACACACAGGTTGGGGAGGTTATTCCTTACAATTTCAATCTTTGGGGAGAGGAAGGGAATTAATTTCAAAGCTTAGATCTTTCATGCCAGACTGGCTGTACCATCCCTCATGAAATCCTGGTTCCCAGGTGACTATGGCTCCAACTCCCAGGTGCCAGTTCCAAGTCTAAATTTTAGGGACCAGAGGGGCAGCAGGAGAAAGAAGTCCTTCCCCTCTCACTAATTCAGTTTATGGTACCCATGCTGTGGGTACTTAATACATACTTCTTGTTGTTGATGATGAAAAGGAAAAGAATAAGGATAATTATCATAACAACAAAATGCATGAAATGTCTGGGAATATGCCTACCAAGACTCACTCAAGACATATAAATAAAATTTACAAAAAATTAAAGAAATAAAAATGATAAATAAAAAGACAAATAATATTAATATAATAAATATGACACTACTATCTAAATTATACATTTAGTGCTTTCAATCAACCCAAGAGTTACTTTAGTAGAAATAATAAAAAAACAATATAATAAAGTTCATTTGGAATAACAAAAGTCCTAGAATCTCAGGGGAAAAATTATTTTTTCCCAACTACATGTAAGGATAATTTTTAACATTCATTTTTTCTATAAATTTTGAGTTCCAAATTCTCTCTCTCCTTCTACTCCCTCCCTGAGAAAATAAGAATTTGATATAGGTTATATATGTGCAATCATGCAAAACATTTCCATATTAGTCATGTTGTGAGAAAAAAAGTATAGGAGCCCCTTTCCCCCCCCCGCCCAAAAAAAAAGAAAAAAAATAAAGAAAGTGAAAAATAGTATCCTTCAATATATATTCAGACTCAATCAGTTCTTTTTCTGGAGGTGGATAGCATTTTTCATTATGAGTCCTTTGGTATTATCTTGGATCATTGTGTTGCTGAGAATAGCTAAGTCATTCATAGCTGATCATTATACAGTGTTGTTATTGTGTACAATGTTCTTCTGGTTCTGCTCACTTTAGTATGCATCAGTTCATGTAAATCTTTCCAGGTTTTTCTGAAATCATCCTGCTCATCATTACTCTATTAAAATCATATGCCACAATTTGTCCAGCCATTTCCCAATTGATGGACATCTGTTCAATTTCCAATTCTTTGCCACTATTAAAAACTTGCTATAAATATCTTTGTAAAATAGGTCCTCATCCTCCCTTTTTACCTCTTTGAGATACAGACCTAGTAGTGGTACATGTCACTACTAGGTCTGTATCCCAAAGTACATTTTTACATGTACAGTTTTATAGCCTTTGAGCATAGGAGAACTTCTGTTTTCTTTGTGCTGATTGTCAGGCTAAGAGTAGGCAGAGAATCAATCTTAGCCTCAGATGTTTTATTAAGTGCACAATTATGTGCGAACAAAAAGTCACACGCCAAATCTCCCTCCACTTTAGTCTTGGCTTGTAGTTTTTTCAACTTGAATAATTTACCATCAGTACAGTAAGTGGCCTTGATGTTATTTTCATCCCTATTAAAAGGGTCTGGCAACACTGCTGAAAAAAAAATCACTCTAAAAAGCATGACAGCAAGCACATAGCCCTGCTTCACTCCATTAATAACCTGGAAAGCATGAGACCCATCGTTCATTATCCAGAACCTGTGCAAATATGCCATTACGAAACTGGAATATAATACTGACAAACTTCTCTGGATAATCAAATTTCTCCACAACCTTCCATACACTTTCACAACTGTCAGTATCAAAGCCTTGATTACATTGACAAATACTGTATATAGACCTATGTTCTGCTCCTGACATTTCTCCTGGAGTTGTCAGCAGCAAACACCATGTAGATCATTAGTATGTATGTATCTGTTTAAGTATGCTTGCACGTATTATGTATTTATACACAATACAATGCATACATGCATAAACATATACATGTATACACATACACAATATACATATATACATACATACATATCCCCCAGGTATTTTCTCTGATACTACGCAGTTTCAATGTCCTTTATCTCATCGGAGACTCCATATATTATTCACTCCTTAATGCAGCATTTCTGCAAATTTGGCTGCTCAGCTGGGTTCCTTAGGCCTATTTCTTTTTAAAGGCCAGATTCTACCTGATAAAGCTAAATCTGGTTGAATCCATGGGAATGGAATGCTCTTCACTGAAGCTTCTTCCTAACTAGACTCTTTGCCATTATGTGCCCTTCTTTTTGGAGAATGCGTTTCTGCTCCCTCCTGGATATAGCATCCTCTACAAAGGAAGTAGCTGCACTTCAAAGCAGTATTGCCAATAGGAGGGGAGGAGAGAAAAATCCTCTCCCCACCTCCTGCCCTCTAGTATGTTAAAGAGTCACCCCACAAAGCTGCTCCTGGGTTGTGCTCTTTTGCAAATTCAGAATGCTTAGACTGACTCTAGGGCTGACATGAATAATTAATTAGAGCCTGCAGCAGTATGGCCAACTTTGAACCAAGCAAGGTGTAGCTTCCCTTCCAATTCAGTCAGAGAAATATTTTCACACCTCAGAAGCGGACCTGGGACACACCTGGTTAACATTTTAATAATGATTTAGCTCTTGTTATCTGCCCTTTGCATTCTGTGATTATATCAGTTTGATGCTGATAGTAGGGGCACAGAATCATTTGATCAAAGACCAACAACCCTCCTACTTGGATCAAATTAAACATTTAAAACAACTTAAAGAAGGAACAAAATTATTTAAGATACATTGTCCCTCTTTGCGACTATACTCCTCTAAGTGAGTATGTTAATCTACAATAAAATAGCCCAAAAAAGTCATTAACCCAGAAAATACTTTCAATCATAGAATTTAGCACTAAAGGGACCTTAGAGATCATCTGGTGATTCTATTCCAACCCTTTCATTTTATAAGGGAGGAAACTGAGAAGTAAAAGCATTCATCAGTCACTGAGATAGTATGTAGGAGAATCTGAATTTGAATTCTCATCCTCTGATTCCAAATCTAGACCTTGTATTTGAGAATAGCACGACCAGCTCTACATAAGTGAGAATATGTTGTAACCACAGGTAACTTTAACAAATCCTTCCTGTAGCTCCTGAGCCATGCACAGTTATAGGAACTTGCTTATCCAATATTTTACAAAGTTTTTGTTGAATCCCTTTATACTGGAAAGTTACATCCATTTGATACTGTAGAATTACTTATGTTATGTGTTTTAGCCCTTTGGATAAGGACACTTGAATAAAGAAAGAAGAGAAGGGAAGGAAATCGAAGAGAAAGGAAGGGGAGAAAGGATTCAGAAAAATAAAAGAAACAGCTAGTTTTCCCTTGTTAAACCATTTTCTTGAAAACAAGAAAGGATACATAAAGCCTCTCTCAGGAAACTAGGTAAGCACCATAAACTAAAGCTAATTTTGTGACATGGTTCTTCAAGGTCGGAGTAAGTCCTTGTCAGATCTCTGCATTAAGTGAAGAAGATGAGAAAGAAGATGATTCATATTAGTGGGGAAAGCTCCAATGGGTCTAATGCCAAATAAAGAAAGAACAATGTGTTTGAACTCTGCATCGATAAAATATAGTTCCCTTCACCTTTGCAACTTTATTTTATAGCTATTGCCATGTACACAATGTAGTTTTTAAAATATTCTTTTATGCAAGCTTTTCAATTAGCTAATGATTTGATGTTTTTAGGTTTTATTTCAGAATTTTAGAGATGTGATTTGTTCTTTCTTAATTTTTTATCTCAAACATTTTCAATATGACCAAAAAGCATATCTTTCTATGCTCTTAAGTTATTCATGAAACCATCTAAAGATCTGGAATGGCTAAGTTTGCAGTGTCTTAAGTAAATATTTGGGCAAAAAATTTTCTTTTTGGAGCTGATTATTTAGTAGTGATACAAAAATGTAAGTGAATATGTTTTGTTGTTGTTGTTGTTGTTTTCTGGATAGAACAGTGCAAGCCTTATGCTCTAAGTAAGAGATGTGCTGCTTAGGAAACAGAAAAACCATGACTCATGTACATGGACTACATTTCTCCCCTCTTTCACCCCACTCTGGCTCCAGAGGAAGTTATTGGTCCAGGGGACTATGCTCAAACCATTGTCATTACTTCCCAGTTGTGTAAAACATAAAAATCCCCATGTGCAAATATTGTCAATTCTTAGACCTGATGGAACACTGATACCATGAAAATCAACATCTCCTTTTCATTGAGTATACAACTGTAGCCAATGCTTTGTAACTATAGCACTCAGAAAATAACAGACTAAAATGAATACCAATAATTTCTTTACTCACTCTTTTTTTTTTTTTTGCTTTTTGGAGGGGCAGTTGGAGTTAATTGACTTGTCCAAGGTCACACAGCTAGTTTTGTGTTAATTGTCTGAGGCTTAATTTGAACTCAGGTCCTCCTGACTCCAGGGCCAGTGCTCTATTTACTGCACCACCTAGCTGCCTCTCTTTAATCACTCTTAAAAACATTTCTTAGTAGTAATAGAACTATATAAAAATATACAATGTTTCTATGATTTCATTAGTATAGGCAGAACTAAAACCAGGATGAACTATTTATGACTTCTCATTAAGGTGCAAAAATCCAAGGGGACCAGGCTACTCTTCTACAATTGACTTCCAGTCCACCGTCTCACCTAACTTGTGGTTCACTCCCTTGAATGAAAGTTGATTGCTGCACTCAGGTTCCCCCCACCATGATATCCCTTGCCTAGAACCTGTTTTAACTCTCTTGTCCTCTTTCCAAAGGTTAAAGGAAGTTATTGGCCATTGAGTAGGCTATAGAGTTAGCCAGATTCTGAAGAGCAAAAATCCCTTCCTCATTATAACTGACTCTATTCAAAATATATTATTGTACTGTATATTGCATCATCTACCCTCTTGGGAGCCATAATAACTACTTATGGCTCTGAACGTAAAGACTATCTACTATGATTGTCTCCCAATAATACAAATCATGACCTGTCTTCCATACACCCTAGGGTATTGTCTGAGATACATAGTAATTAACTGATTTGTCCAGAGTCACACAGCTAGTTTCAGAGACAGGATCTGAACCCAGAAATTCTTGATTCCAAGACTAGTACTATTATATTACTATATTTCTTTTTTTATACAGGTATAGACTTATAATAACTATTTAAAGAAATAGGTATTTCTAATACAAATTATAGATAATTCCCTTTGTATCCTAAAAATATTTTAAATATAAATTTTTTTTACATACCATCGAATACCTTTTACCTGTATTTCCAATACCACAGTGCTTATGTTGTACTATTGAAAATCTTTATTCCTCCTTCCTTGAAAGCTAATGATAGTACCCACCAAATTGCCCCCAACGTTTTCTGAAGTATTATTTGAAAAAAAAAAACACGTTTCCATAACTAAAGCAATTTAGTTTCTGAGGGTAGACTTCACCAAATAAGAAAAATTTGATATAATAACATCTTTAGCTTTCAGTCATGAATACATATTGTCAAAAAGGTAATAAAATGGCACTTACATTTGATCCAGAAACCACTTCATACATAAAGCTATTTCAGCTGCAAATTACCTATTTTGTACGATTGAAATTAGTTGTTTTATGAATGACAGGCACCATAGAAATAAATTATTCAAAATAGAATAATTACTTTTGACAAGATACAGAAATGGCTACCTAGTTCTAGATATAGAAAAATATTTTAGCCCAATTTAGTTTTCTCTACTTAAAATTTTCATCTGGTTATAGTCAAGTCCTTGCCCAAATTTCTTAATAGCTCATCCTGGTAAGAAGGCTACTCTGGATTTTCAAAGGCTTCATCAATAGAGCTAAAACCCTTGTATACCTGAGCACTTATGTGTGGAACTGTGTCCTACTGTTTACTTTTGTCTTCCTAGGAGATGTAAGCTTTCTCAGGGCAGAGAATATATCACTTTTGTCTTTTAATCTCCAGCACCTAAAACAGTGCCTAGCACATAATAGGGATTTAATAAATGCCTGTTGTTTGTGTTTGATTGATGTTTTCCGGCTGGAAAAGCTTCAGGTATAGACCCAGCAATGGACTTTTTATTACATCTGAGCATCAGCCTAGCTGGATTCGAAGCGGTAGATAAATCATCAATGAATGTCCAAAGAATCATGAACTGTTTGGGTTCCAGCAAGTCTTGAACATGACTTCTAAGGTATAGAGAGAGTGCAATCTGCATCAACCAAAGAAATTTTGATAACTGATGATGCAGTGTGATATAGTAGGAAAAAAAAGTGCTAGACCTGAAGGCAGGTGAAACCTGAGTTCAAATTCAACCTTCGATAATCACTAGTTTTGTAACCTTGAGCAAGTCATTTATTCTCCACTAGCTTCTAGGACGCAAGAGATGTAAACTGATATTGACAATAGGATTGGAGGCTTGTAGGTATGAGGTCCAGAATAGGCTGGAGAAGGAATGCCTGCCAGAGAATAAGCAGGCCCATCATTGATTATCGCAGGGGTGGGGAACCTGTGCCCTCAAGGCTACATGTGGCCTTCTAGGTCCTTGGGTGCAGCTTTTTGACTGAGTACAAGTTTTATGGAACAAACCCTTTTATTAAGGGGATTTTTTCTGTGAAGTTTGGATTCAGTTAAAGGGCTGCACTTGAGAACTTAGAGGGTCTCATGTAGCCTCAAGGCTGCAGGGTTCCCACTCCTAATAGACTATCCTGCAGTGGGTACAAACAGGGGAAGGAGCGTGGGACAAGAAGGTAGCTCTGGCTACAATTATGTTGCTATCCTCTGTTCTAATACTTCTTTTTTCACACCCCAGTGAATTTTCTTATGTTCTCCAGTGGATCCATGCATCACATACTGAAACTCACTGGTTTGGAGGATAATTCACAAAGATTAACACACCAACAGGCCACAAGACCAACCCAAGTATTAACATTGGCTGATTTGGTGATGGCTAAGTAACACTGTCCATTTTCAATATTATTCATATATTTAAAAACATTAAATAGTCAGATAAGATTATTATAGCCAATATAAGCTTAAAAAACTTTGAGAAAATTTAAATAAGCAATAGTTTTTATTTCCTCATCTTTTTTTCTATTGTTTTTGGTCATGCTTCTAATCTCATTACTTGTTTGCAACTATTTTCCAAGGCAATAAATGATCTCTTACTGCTAAGCTTAATGACATTTTCTCTATGCTCAACTATCCTGACCTCTCTGAAGCTTTTGTTACTGTTAGTCATGCCCTCTTCAAGGATATTTTTTTCTTCCCTTGGCTTCTGGAATGCTGATTTCTGTGGGTTCCTCTCCTACCTGTGTGACTACTCCAACTTCTTTGAAGGATCATCCTCTGCCTCCCACCAACTCAGTATAGCACTTAATAAATGCTTCTTAAGCTGAATTGAATCAAATCTTGCACAGAATAACAATTTTACTTAATAGGCACATTTTCTTAAATCTCTTGAAAAATAATGAGGTAATGGATATCCTCCACATTTCCCATCCTAAATACTTAGGCAGGGATCCAGATAATTAAGCTACAGTTGTGATACAGAACTTCAACATTCCAATTAATCCTTTATCTCATCAATGTAGATAATCCGTTATTTACCCATCTTCACGCCCTATGAAGATTTGTACATGTTCTTCCATAAATCCTCCCAATGTGTCTGGGCCTGTACTAAGTCTTTTAACACTACATAGGATACAATCAGGGCATCTGTCTTTAGTCATTACATGAGCAGCTTGCCTGCTTTTCCAACAATATATATTTCATGAATGCTATCACATGGACATTAAACATATACTTCAGGAAATAAAATTTAATTTAAAAATTGGGATCTGGTGATTAGATGATCAGGTCCAAACAACTGCATTAAGCATTTTACATAATTGGGATTTTTATAGATACAGCTAGGTTGTGATCATTGAAATAAGGAATCCAGGAAGCAGTCACATGTATTTTAATTCTCATTATTCAAAGTTTAAATTATGTAAAACATAATATTTGGTCCCAGCCCAATGGAAATATATAGGATAAACTGAAAAAAAAAATCACCATGTAACAGGATTCATTATTCATGCTGATTGGGACCTAGCTGTCTTTCAAATACTATATTATATTTTATATTATTGATCTCTCTGTGAAATAAGATGAGTGGATTAAAGAAAACATATGAACGATGGGTCTGCTTCCAAGATGAATTATTGCCATTCTGCTGGTGAGACCTTTCTGACTACAAAACATCATACTCAACCAATGTGGAATGGTTGAATGGGCAAGTAAAATCATAATGAATCTCATTATGGGAAATACTCTGGAAAAACTCAAATGCTATACCTTTCACTATTTTAGTAACTAAACCCCAGTCTCTAGAGATAGGGAAACATAAAACTGTGCAATTTTAATATTTACTAAGAAGGAAAAGTGAAATTCAATTTACTAATTCTTGGTCTCCCACTGGTACCTTATCCCTGATTTTTCAAGGGGGCAATGAAGTGGTTAGAGAGCACTACAATAATTATCAGAACTACTGTCATTGCTTGATAACCAATGGTGAGATGCCCTTTTCAGCTTAGATGATGAAGCATTAATTCTACATGTGGCAGCCCTGGAGAGAAGCAGTTATCCATTGTTTCTCCCCTGTACTGTGGAATATGAAAGGTACCAAAAGGATGGACATTTAGGGGCCAAAATGAGTGGGGCATTTAACTTGAAGGCAGTTGCCTAAGATTGTTTGAATGTTATACTATGGGGACACATTTTAAAACAATTAGAACCATTCCCCTATTCCAGAGATACTAGAGGTTGTCAGCTGGGAGGTGCTGGCTCTTTTATCCCAACTTTGGGCTCAGAGCAGAATACAAGGGGAGACACATGAGAAAATGACCACAAAAATTTATGAGAAGATAGGCCAAGACCATTACCTAGCCTAGGGTCTCCAGTGATTAGTCTGTGAATTATCTAGCAGGACTTCATGTAAGTTCTTAGCTTCCAAAAGGGTGCTGAAGAGATAACAAATGTAGTGAGTGGTGAGTCTTATAGGTCGAGGGAAAGAGTGGGAATCATTTGAGGTGAACTGAGGTGGAGTGGTCCACATCATCTAACATTTAGATCAAAATGTTTTTGGATCTCTCACAAATATTGTCTTTGAGCATACGTGGGCATAAAAGATTAGGGACTAAGTGAAGTGTAGTTGAAATTTTAGAATCTGCCTGAAAGAAATCACACTATTCTAAGGCCCTTAACCAGGATCTTAATGTGAATTGTGATCTAGTAAATGCACTTTTATCTCAGGCAATAAGCATTTATTAAATGCCAGTAACATTCTAGGCATTTTGTTAAGCATTGAGGAAAGGGAGAAAGAGAGAGAGAGAGAGAGAGAGAGAGAGAGAGAGAGAGAGAGAGAGAGAGAAAAGAGAGAAAAGAAAAGAAGGAAGGAAGGAAAAGAAAAGAGGCAAAAAAACAGTCCCTGCTCTCAAGGAGCCCACAACTTAATAGGGAAGATAAGATGAAAAGAATTATGTATAAACAAAATATAGGAAAGATAAATAAGTAATCAATAGAGGGAATACATTAGAATTAAGAGGGATTGAGAAAGTCTCCTTGTAGGATTGATTTTACTGGGACTTAAAGGAAGCAAACAAAAGAGATGAGAAGGGAGAATATCCCAGGCATGTGGAACAGCTAGTGAAAATGCTTGGAGCAAACAGTAAGAGAATCAGGGTCACTTACTGAAGAGCATATTAGAAGGTATAAGAAGAATCTTATAAAGGGGGTCTGAGAAGGGTTTTATGAAGGTTATGAAGGGCTTAGAATAGCAAACATAGAATTTTGTATATGATCTTAGGGGTGATAGTGAGCCACTGAGGTATAGTGAATGGGGGTGACATGGTTGAACCTGAACTTTAAAGTCCCTAGAGCAGCTGAATGAATGTTGAAGTCAAGACAGACTTCAAGTAGGCAGACCAACCAGGAGACTGTTGTAATAGTATAGGTGCAAGAGGAGATGAGTGCCTGTACCAGAGTGGTGACAGAATCAGAAGAGAGAAGGGGAATATTCAAGAGATATTACAAAGGTGAAATCGACTGGTCTTGGTAACTGGATTTGTGGGAGAGGGGAATGAGACACAGTGAGAAGTCATCTAGATTATGACCCTTCAGAACTGGGGGGACGTTGGTACCCCTGACAGAAAAAGCAAAGTTTGAGCAACGGGAGTGTTTGAGTGAAAAGAAAATTATTTCAGTTTTGGAAGTACTGAATTTCAATTATCTATAGGACATCCAGTTCAAGTTGGGTAATAAGCAGTTGGAGGTGGAAGACTGAAGATTAGCTGAAAATCATCAGCACAGAGATGGTAACGAAGGAAGGAACTGATGAAATCACCAAGTGATGTAGTGTAGAAGTGAAAGATGGCCCATGACAAGACCCTGAAGGACACCCCTGGCTAGATGAAGATGCAGCAAAGGAATCTGAGAAGGAACAATCAAATTGGTTAGAAGGAAAGCAAAGAAGTTTTTTTTTCCTCTAAAGAGAGATTCCCATTTTATCTTGATTTCTACTATTCACCTTCACCTCTTTTTTTTTGCTCTTCTACTTATTTGACATTTTCTTTCTTATTATTATATTGCTAACTTCAATGAAGGCAGAAGAGTCCTCAAAGCCTGGAGAAAAGAGAATATCAAAAAGAAGGAGATGGATAGTGTCAAAGTGATAAACTGCATGTGTATTAGTAATCCTTTTGGTTCATGCAGCTGAGGAAAAGATTTAAATTTCATTTGAATGGGGACTGAGCCATGCCCAATTAATGAATTATATGTATTCATATCTCTAGACAGAAACTTGGCTTAAGCGTTTAAAAATAGCCTGGACGAAGTAGAACTCAGGCAAATCCCACCTAAACTTCTGCAAAAGGACTTAAGGAGGTAGGTTCTTCTTTTACCTGTACTATTCTCAAGCTTATATCTCCAAAGGTCATGTGGCCCAAGAGCCCTGGGAGTATCATTGCTTTGCAGGACACCTTCATGTCAGACTTCCAGATAGCTCCATCATCCACAGAAGTTATGGTTGTGGAGTTGAAAGTTGGCAACATGCTACTCCTGGTGTTTCAGCTCCTGCCTCTTGGGCAACTATCACACTTATTATAGACTTTGCACTCAACTCCTACCTGTGGCTCCAAGAACCTGTAGCATGTGCAGTGGCCACACACCAGTAAACCAACTTGGTAGACAGGTTAAACCAGGTTAAAGGTAATTGATGGGTCTGTTGGTGAGTTAAGGGGGTGTCTACTCCAAGCATGTGAAGACTTCCCCCAATGGAATGTGTAGGTGAGAACAATTTGTTCCAGTGTCCATGAAGGTAGCTGAAGCAGGCTCTGCAGAGTGATTAGAGCTTGGTCAGACATCACTGGACTTCAATGATTCTGGGAGAGTGCCTCACTTAAATCTAATTCATGCACAAGTCAAGACATTACCCTGTGATTGGACCTCTTTCAAAATGAAGGGCAAGCAAAAAAAGTGGCTTAGATAGAGATAGCATCTCCAGTAATTATCGCAGAAAATTTATGTCAATATAGAAACAAACACTCTTATGGATAGAGCACTGTCCTTTATATATGTCATAAGATCTAGATTTACATAAATCATAGATTTAGAGCTGAAGAAAACTTAGAGACCATCCAGTCTAATCCCTTCATATTCTAGATGAGGAAACTGAGGCCTAGAGAAATTAAATCATTAACCCAAGGTCACACAGCAAGTGTCAAACATAGAACTTAAACTCTGGTCATCAGACTTGAAACCTTGCTAATAAAAATCTATTTTTTTTTCCTCTTTCTTCCTTATATCTTTGTTATTTTTATTTTAAAATGCTCCTTAATTTTTTTTTGTAAGGTCCAGTGTTAAGTTAACTATATCATCATATTCCTTTATCATTAGACTTTGGTGTTATTCTGTGTGTCATATTTAGACTGATGCTTGCAATATCCTCCTCCTCTTCCTTTGCACTATGTCTTTTCTTTTCTACTCCTTTCCTTCAGAAAGAAATCCCCCTTCTACCTTCAATGCTACCACCCACCTTTCACATATTTTGTTTTCCATTTACTTGGCATTTTCTATTTTTGTTGTATTGCTACCAGCAAAGCAAATAAACATACACTGTCTTCTAAAGACAGCTGAATGTCTTGAGGCACCAGTGAAACCCGGAAACTATCAATGACTTTCTTAACAACTATGGTGATGCCCCTACAGGGAGAGCACTTCTGTTCCTGTCATAAAATGCAAGACATTGTTCTTCCACCTCACTCGGTTGAGAATCATTGCAAAATGTAGAAATATTTGAGTACCTACTATGTGTAGAGCTATGTCATCTGCATGAATATAATTCTAACAACAATAATTTTTACAATTATTTACAACTGATCTGTTGACATAATTGCTGACATACTGCTTTTTCCATAACAACTTTTTGAGATAAATAGTGCAAGTATTTCAATCCCCAATGAAGGTTGAGGAAATTGAGCTTCAGGGACTTTATAATTTGGTCAAAGTTGTGCTCTTGTAAATAGAGGAGGTAGGATATAGTAGCACTACTCCTGTACATTTCTATCTTTAAAATATATATATTTGATCAGGTCATTATTATATAGTAGCTCCCTATTGCCTGTACGGTAAAATAAAAATTCTCTATCTGGAACATGAAGCCCTCCACAACCTAGCTCCCACCTATTTTTCCCATTCACATCACACTATGCCCTTTCATGCACTCTCCATTTCAGTCAAGTTTGCCTACATGTTGTGCCTCCTTGATCTGGGCAGGGCTGACTGAGGGCTCTCCAGGCATTCAGAATTGAGACTAGAACCCGAATCAGACACTGGAAGATCAGATAACATTGAACAAAAGGAAATTTATTAAACAACTTGGAAAGGATATTAAGCAAAGATATACTTGGTTCCATTGGACATAGATGCCCTCTTCGTTCCATACCTCCACATCTGATGTTATGATAGGCCTAGTCAGAAGGCTATATCAACTCACTTCAAAGGGAAAGTCCAACTGGCCCTATGCACTAGCCTTTATACCTTAGGGCTCTAGAAAGTGTTGTGGCAAAGTTCTATGGGTGAATTAAGTGCCAAGTTGTTTCATAACTCTAAAGGAAAACTCAGCGTAGGTAGCGTTGATCTCACATTCTTAAATGGTACATTTCTAGATGCACAGGGGATCTGCTTCTACAAGTCCCAACAAGATGGGAAGCAAATCATAGATGATGCTTTTAACCACAATCCCATATGTGAAGTTCTATTTTCTGCCAAACCTGCCTTTGCAAAAGCTGTCTTCCATCCTGGAGTTTCACTTTACTTCTACCACTTAGAATCCCTATCTGCTTTCAAAATATAGCTCCTACAGACACCTTTCCTACTGCCTCAATCTCAGTTAGTATACTTTATCTATTTTTCATCACTTCATCTGTATTTTGAGTATACTCTTCAGAACAGGGACTTTGGATCCACAGAACATGACACAGACCCTTAGTAAATACTTGTTGAATTAAAGGAATATATCCAGTCTCTGGCTTCTAGGAGCTACACTTTGCAAATATTATTTCATTTTATCCTCACAACAAACTTGGGAAGTGGTTACTATTGTTATCATTCCCATTTTATAAATCAGAAAACTGAGGGAAACAGAGGTTAAGTTGACTTGCCTAGTATCACACAAAGAGTAAGTGTTTGAGGTCAGATTCTAAGTTAGATTTCTCTGACTCAAGGTCCAACACTTTTTCCACTGCACTCCCTAGTTGCCTGTAGGGCATATCAGTAATTCTATTCTTTGTTTCAGTCCATCAAAAGACTGTCATTAACATTTGAGTTGATCATTCTGGGTTCTAGAGATATTTCTTTGTTTTCTGAAATGAAACTAACAAAAGAAAGTATTAGCTGTGTCCTTCTTACCTGAATGGTATCAAACTTGATGGATACTTCTTATACCTGGGCCTTTTCAAAAAGGTTGCCTTGTTAAGTCTCTGGAATGAGTGAATTTCATAAGATGAGATGATTAGAATCAAACATATTTCCAAAGCCTGGTAACTAGAACAGTTTCATTTTAAAATGCTATTTTCTAAAGTTCAAGAATTTTCCCAAAGACACCTACCAAATTTGTCATAGAGACAGGATTAGAAGTAATAGTATATAAATCCATAACTTCATCAAAAAAAGTTAGAGGGACCACTCCTATTCCCTTGAAAATTAAACCAGTAATGAGTTTCTCTAAAGACAACACCATGGGCAGTTTTATATAGATATTACCACAATGCTGATTTGTGGGGGGTGAAAATTCACTGATGAAGCCCCACTTCTCAGATCAGGTCTATGGAATTGCATGTTGCATACAGAGTGCAAGATGAGGGTAAAGAGGGGGCCATAACTCCTGGATGGCTGAGAGACCTACATAAATGGAGTAAAGCCTTCTTTAAATTTAAAGGGACTTCTAGGGAAGACAGAGAAGGGGCTCGAGAAAAAGGGACAAAGGGCAAGAAAAAACTTACAAACAATGGACAGTAGTTCTCCCCAGAGCAACAGAAATATGGAGAAGCCAGTTTCAACATACTCCTTGACTTCCAGTGCCTATAACCCTAGAGATTGTGAAGAACAGACACCCCTCTGGTGAGATAATTCCCTCTATGTTTGAGATGAGATCTCATTTGATTCCTGAAGTGCTCATTTATTCCTGAGTATTCTTTCAGATGAATTACACTCTAATCTGTATAACTTCTCCAATTTGTATTTACTGGTTAGGTTGAAGAAGAGATTTACTAGCTGTTCATGATTACATAACTAACATTTGGTTGAGGAGAGCTAAGCTCTTTTGAGTAACCTCGAAGTTTCCATCTGCCTTTAGAGTGACCAAGAAATAGATTTATTCTGAACCCCTAAAAGAGAGATCATCCCATCTTTAGACTACAAATATTTGAGGTGTGGCAGAATGAAAATTCTAGGCCTGTGCCTTTCTTGGAGACAGGAGAGTGAAGGAGTGATCACCCAGCCATAGCTCTTAATTGGTCCCTCTTTCTTGGGCTACTTACAGTGCAGTCACAGCTCTTCTGTTACTCTCCACAATGGTGGAAACCATAGTCTTTCTATGAAGATTTAGAATGTGGCTTTTTAGAGCTCTAATCAGATATCTACCTACCCACGCCATCCAGTTGCCAGTGATTTTGGATGAGATGTAGCAGCAAGCACCCTAGCATATCCAGGATGGCTGCTAGCACAGGTTCTTAGATCTGCTTTACTCAAGGAAAGTGACTCAAAAAGGGTTAACAATTTTACTTTAATCAATCAAACATATATCATTTACCTAGTTCAGGGGAAACAGTCAGCACCCTGAACTTCAGAGAATACAAACAGAAGTTACAAGAGAAAATAACACAATTCAATAGACAGAGCTTCTAGCTATCTGACCATTATATCCATACCTAGTTAGTCACCAGAGAGAGAGGCATCAACATCTGGGTTTTCAAAGCCAGGAGGCTCAATGGCTGCCAAGAGTCTCATCTGACCAAATCACACAACTCTTTCCACAAGTGAGCCGCAAAGCAAAACCTCACATCAGAGGTATATATAGCTTTCTCTTGTGTCAGAGAATATCACAACCCTCTACCCACTTGACTACAAAGTAACAAAAGTTGTGCCTTCCTGAAAAACAAGGCTCCCACCACAGGCTCTAGATGAGCATATGCAGCCTATTGGAGGGCAGAGTATATTTGCAAATCAGGAAAGGTCCTCAGATTCAATTTAAGGTTATTAAGGGACAGGGAAGATCTTCAAATTTCTTTTACCATTACATATGTATACACATCTATGTTATATGTATTGGTTGGGAGAATAAGCCCAGAGTTATGACAATACTTTAATTTCAATGTCTTGACCTGTCATAGGAGCTGCCAAACTAAGCTGCCAATCTATCTGAGCTTATGACAGCTCCAAAATGGAGAACTATTATCTGGGCACTTCCACTTCAGAAAACATGATGTTATTAAGAAGCAGCCTGACTTCAAGAGAGTTTGTTACCTCATTAAATCATACTCACCATAGGATTGGAAGGAGAGAGCATTTGGAGCACATCTTCTACCAACACAGATCTCGAGCTGTCCTTACTTTATGAGATAAGGGCAGGGACAATGCCGTATCTCAATATTGTGGGAGCCAACAAAATTTAACACAATGTTCTATACTTCTTGTTGTTCAGTTGTTTTCAATTGTATCCAACTCTTCGTGACCCCATTTAAGGTTTTCTTGGAAAAGATAATGGAGTGGTTTGCCATTTCCTTCGCCAGCCCATATTACAGATTATGAAACTGAGGCAAATAGGGTTAAGTGACTTGCCCAGGGTCATACAGCTAATAAATGTTTGAGGTCAGATTTGAGATCAGGAAAATTAGTCTCCCTGACTCCAGGCCCAGCATTCTATACATTGTTCAACCTAGCCGCACTCATTCTGTGCCTAGATAATTATTAAATATTAGATGAACTGAATTAAATTAAATGAATTCCCTTGGTGGAAAACATGACTGTTATCTCCATATTAAGTTACACTGATGTTTACATGACTGAGATATAGTTTGTCCATTTTAAGGCCCATAAGATAAATCTTTCTAGTCTGGAAAACTTATCAGAATTTGTGTACACCAACCCTTCAAGAGATCAAGATCACTTCCACAAAAATACTTTATTAAGGAGGACTTCAGCAGAAGGAGTAAATCATATTCATAGGCAAGTGTGCTCCTGATCAGAGACAAAGAGAATAGCGTATACATACTTTGAGTATCTTGATCCTCAAAACAATTAACTTCTGTAGTAATAGCCATAGGTAAGCTAACATAACTGTATGTGCTTATGAATAAAAGATTAAAGTTAAACTAATACTTTTGAACACTATGTGTGTATTCACACATACATAGACACATATATGTATGAATATATTGATATACTATATTTGTATGCATACATATAATTTACAGGCATGTAGATATATATGCATATGTACACCAAGGGTACATACATATATTCATGTATGTATACATATATGTGTCTCTGTGTTTTATGTATGTGTATATGCATGTATACACATAGAGTAAATACATATATGTATTTGACATTGGATGGTTGTCTTATTCAACTGAATGTAATGGGATGGTCAAGCAAGATTTTTCATGCACTTTGCTTTTGCAGTTTTGATGATAAGTCCAAAGTCTTTCATGTTGCTGTGGATTTTATGGAAGCATTTTTATTGTACTTTGGAGTTTTAAGTAATTAGCATAATGTCATATGTTTAAAAAAAGACTTTGGAATTGGGCAGACTATTGAATTACTTCATCATTATGTAGTTTTTAGGTATTGCAAGTGACCAATGAACTAGGCCTAGAATTGAAGAGGAGCAGGAAAAGATCAGGCTAGAACATATTTGGGAAATTGAACTGTGGTTTCAATGATTTCCAAATACACACTGCCCCAGGAATCAATTCAATTCCATGAGCATTTATTGTCTATTTACTAGACATTAGGCAGAGGGGTAAGACATAGGAGCAACTAGGTGGCATAGTGAATAGAGCACCAGGCCTAGAGTCAGAAAGACTCATCCTCCTGAGTTCAAATCCAGCCTTAGACACTCACTAGCTATGTGACCTTGGGCAAGTTACTTAACCCAGTTTATCTCAGTTCCTCATCTGTAAAATAAGCTGTAGAAGGGAATGGAAACACCTTTGCCAAGAAACATACCACCACCACCACCATCCTGCCAAAGGCCACAGAGTCAAATACAATTGAAAAACAACAGAACAACTTACAAGCCATTATTCTAGGCATCAAAGATAGAAAGACAAATAGTTAAAATAGCCTTTGGCCTCAAAGAACTCACATTCCACTTGGAGAGACACTATGTGCTAGATAAGTAAGCAGAAGATGATTTGAGGAGGCAAATTGCACCAACAACTGAGGACATCAAGAGATTTCTTCCAGATTAGAAGATGGCAGCTGATCTGAAAACTGAATGAACTTAAGGATTCTAAGTAGTAGAGAGGTAAGGTAGGAATCTATTAAAGGCATAAGTGATAGCTTCTGTAAAAGCATGTAATAGAATCTATAAATTGAATGTGGAGTTCAAAGAAGAGGAAATTGACCAATTTGGCTAGAATAGAGAAAACACAAAAGTAAACAATATAAAATGTCTGAAAAGGTAGACTAAAGCCAGACTTTCAAGAGCTTTAAATATCAAGCATAGGAGTTTATATCTTACATTAGAGATAACAGGGAGCCACTGAAGATTCTTGAAGAGTCCACCTTTAAAATACCAAAATTCCCCCATTGATTAAATACGTCTGAGAATCTGGAAACATCAGAATTTCAGAAGAATAAAATTTTAAATAACACAGAATACATTGTAAAAAAAAAATACTTGGTAGGGACAGTCTACAATATGATTATCTGCTTATGATTAGCTGTGAAAAACATACTCTAAAGACAAGAAAAGGAGTTACACTTTGCTATGTAGAATAAATGCGAATAGTTAGGTGGCACAGTGGATAGAGTACAGTGTTGGAGTCCAGAAAACTTATCTTCTTGAGTTCAAATCTGGCCTGAGACAACTGTGTGACCCTGGACAAATCACTTAACACTGTCTCAGTTCTTCATCTATAAAATGTTCAGGAGAAGGAAATAGCATACCACTGTAGTATCTTTGGCAACAAAAACCCCAAATGGGTTCATGAAGAGTCACACACAACTGAAACACCCAAACAACAATAAATGTAAAATAAATAAGAATCAAAAACTATTACCTCAAGTAGTACATTGAAACTGACACCCTAGAAAACCTCCAATCAGAACATTGGGTGAACTTTCTATGGAGGATTTAGGGGAAAACATGGATTGCTCAACAAGAAAGAATGTTTGTAATGTGAAAGTGTGTGTGTGTGTGTGTGCATGTGTGTGTGTGTGTGTGTGTGTGTGTGTGTGTGTGTTTATTCTGTACTGGTGCTATGCTGGTAGGTTGAGAAATGTCAAGGTTAGTGGAGATAATACGCTGATAAACTCAAGGTTTAGTCAAGGAATGTCAAAACTCATGCTATGGAATTTGTCTGTAAGAAATTCATGGGGGTAACTACGTAGCACTGACCCTGGAGTCAAGAGGACCTGAGTTCAAATCCAGCCTGAGACACTTAACACTTACTAGCCATGTGACCTTGGGCAAATCACTTAACCCCAAGTGCCCTGCCTTCCCCCTCCAAAAAAAAGAAAAAAGGAAATTCATGGAAATAGAACCTGACTGCTCCTGTTTGAGGAGTCTTCTCCAAAATACTTCGCCCTAGTAACAATCATATTGTCCTTTCATATCAGAGGAAAAACTATTTACTGTGTTGATGTGCTTGTCATAGAGTAGGTGCTATGTAGGCTGGTAGATTTAGAGCTGGAAGGGACCTTATTAAGTCTAACCTCATATTTTACAGATAAAGAAACTGAGGTTCAAAGAGGCTAAATTGTCGTGAGCAGATTCTCCCAGCTACTAACATTCTGTAATCTCTCTAACTCCAGATCTTCTTAACTCCAGATATAATAAAGTTTTATCCATGAAATCACCTTGTTAACTAAACAATTAATAAATGCTTACTGATTAATTTATTGTTTCATTTTTTCTCACCTTTAAATTCCTCAGCTCATTGTAAAACCTTGCTTTCTATGCCATTCCTGATTTGGAAAGCAAACCCAAATTGATGGCCAAAGTCCAAAAAGGGCTTTTTAGTATTGGCTTGCCCATCTGTCAAATTACTATTATCAGGATAAATTGAGTAACAGAAAATAAACATGGATAAAATTTACATTTTCCATTCTTAGAGAAACCTGGTTATTCAAAGTGGTATATTTTTAAAATGTAGACATGATATATGACTATTTCTACTCTTTAAGCCAGTTATTTTGTGTTTTATATGTTATATTTGAGTATCTCTATAATAAAATTTGTATCTTGATATGTTATCAGATTAAGCTTCTATTAATTTCTTCATATTTTTGGACCAAAGATAAAAATTGTATGTGCTTGATCTAGGTAATTCATTCCTTTTGGTGTGTGTGTGTGTGTGTGTGTGTGTGTGTATGCGCGCGCGTGTGTGTTTGGTGTGTATTTAAGAATTTTCAAGCAATCTGCACAATCCAGATTGGTTAGAGCTGGCTGTTGACAGCAGCAACAAAAACAACAAAACAAAATACTTCTCTCCTGCTCTCCAATTAGAGTCTATTTCTGGCCACCTGTTTCCTGTACGAAATAAAGCTATCAAACCATCAGTTTATCCATATGTATTTGTCATTTCATCTTTACTCTGTCAGGCAATAGGATGCCAAAGTGTGCAGGTAATGGCTTCCTTCAGCAAAAGCTAGGTCTAGCTGCAATGCTAATCTCTGGATTTCAATTCTGAATAACATTCTTTTCATTTGTTATTTCTCTCTCTTTTTCTCTGTCTCTGTCTATCTGTCTCTCTCATTTTATTTTGTATTTTTTTAACAATGTGATTGGAAAATAAAACTGATCCTGTTATGGCACCATGCCTTAATATCTACTTGGTTTCTCTCAGTCTCTTTTAAATCATGTTTCACAGTAGTTTAATTTAATTTTTGGAAACTACTTTAGTCACCTGTTAAGTCAGAATTAAAGGATGGTAGAATATGATATTCAATATAGCTATCATAGATAGTAAACATATTTACAAGTATTTTCCTATAAAGTCATCTCCACAGACTAATTTGTGATGTTCAGTGATTAAACAACTTTTAAAGGACATATTAACCAAAATTATCTAAGAATAAGTCTTGATTTTGTAAATGTTTTCAGGAATTAGAAGTTTTGCATTTAAAGGGAATTTGGTCACTTAATTCCAGTTAAAATTATTTGTGCTACTGGGTTTTGTATCAAACATTAAAAACATTTCCTTAGTTTTATTTAAGCTAAAGGTAGAGATTAATTTATTCTCTGCATCATGAACAATTACCATTGTTAATTTTCCATCTAATAGAAAATATTGTTTGTGTTCTTAAAAGGTATTATCATTTTAAAAGTGAATTTTATAATGTAAGGAGGTTTCATAGGAAATTAAAACTATATTTATAAGAAGAGTTCTTATCCAACAGGTTTGATAATTTTGTTAGAACATACAGGGATGGTAAAAGGCTTTCCATCTAAAGTTGGCTGACTTCTTATTGGCTATATTGTAGAAGCCTTTCTCAGCCATGTTAGGAGTTCAACTAGTCATTGCCAAACTTTCCAGTTCTAAGATGCTATGATTCTGGGAAAAAAATATGTTTTAGCTCCTATATTTTTTCAGGATACAACTAAAGACCCACAACCCATATAAAACTTGAGGAGGCAAGAATCATGGGAAAGGAGGCGAAATACCTTTCTTTCCCATTGGGTACTATCACCTGTAGAGCACAGGGCCATTTCTAAAAATTAAAGAAAAATCCCACCATAACTGTATACTTTTTCTTATTGGCTATATTAAGACTAAAAAATAGGAATGTGCTTTAAAAATGGTTAGGAAAACAAATAAATCAACCATATTTGTATGATTTAATGGCAGAGCAAATGAGTCAACCCACATACATTTTACTCATAATTTGACTCATTCCATCTAATACAGTAAAATCTGAGATTGTAGAGTCTTGGGCATGAAAGAGTTGCTATAAAAATCCATAATTCACTTACCTTCACCTACCTAGGCTAGACCCAGGGTCAGTCACGTTATTGCTAATCTTTCTGTAATCCATTTGCCTCCTTACATTGCTCATGCTAATCCCCAGACTAACACTCATTACATTCAGCTTCTCCATTCTTTCCCCTGGGTAGCCCAAGTTACTCATATACAAAGGCACAGCAACTTGCTGATAGAATCCACTGTCAACATAGTAAAAATAGATATTATCCAGCTTCAACTGAACCCCATTTGGTTATTCTTCCTTCCTTTTTTCCTTCCTTCCTTCTTTCCTTCCTTTATTTTTTCTTTCTTTCTTCCTTTATTTTTTCTTTCTTTCTTCCTTTCTTTCTTTCTTTCTTTCTCTCTTTCTTTCTTTCATTCTTTCTCTCTCACTCTTTCTTTCTGCTTTGGAGGGGGTAAGTTAGAGCAATTGGGGTTAAGTGACTTGCACAAGGTCACATGGCTAATTTTCTGTTAAGTGTCTGAGGCCACATTTGAACTCAGGTCCTCCTGACTCCAGGGTCAGTACTGTATTCACTGTGCCACCTAGCTGCCCCCTATTAATTTTTCACCCATTAATTTTGACAACCTTGTATTAAGCATCTTCAGTGCTCCAGGCCTGACATGTTCTAGCCAGCAGTTCTCAAGCTTTTGGTTGCAACCCCTTCGGACAACCCTTTCACAAGGGTCGCCTAAGACCATGAGAAAACACATATTTCTGATGATCTTAGGAACCGAGACACTGCTCATCTATCTGTCTCTTCCAAGCGGGTCTGCCCACATGCAGATACGCCCACATACAAGTATTAAAGGGTCATGGCATTCGAAAAGGTTGAGAACCACTGTTCTAGACACTGAGGATAATAAAAAACAAAATAAGAAACAACCCCTGCCTTTGAGCTGCTTATATTCTATTCCCACAAAAGATTGATTAAGTTGTATTAAATTGTAAACTCCTTAAGGTCGGGGGCTATCTTATGTCTCTTTTCCTATTCCCAAGGGTTAGCACAATACCTGATACATAATAGTCATTTGAATGTAAGGGAGGAATCCTAACATCTATCAATCAGCCAATCAACTGTTTGTCAAGCACCTAACGTATCCCAGGGATTGTGTTAGCCATCAGAGAAAAAAAATACCCAAATGAAACAATAAATGCCTGCAGTGAGCTTACGTTCTATCAATATGAATAAATATAAACATGAGAGTGAGGGGCATTAGCAGTTGGAAGGGAAATCACAAAATGACTATGTATAATAGGGGAAGACACTAGAGCCAAGTGTTGAAGAAATCAAAAAGCAAAGGTATTTTAAAGAGCAAAATTGAGAAGAGAATGTTTTCCAGACATGGGCACAGGCTGTGCAAGGGAATGGAGCTAAAAGATACAATGTGTTATTTGAGGAATAACACACAGGTCAGTTTGATGGTACCATGAAATGAACAAAGAGAAGTAATGTGTAATTATTCACTTTTGTTCCCATGTTCTCCATGTCAAAAAGAAACTCTCAAGGGCAGTCTAAGGAAAAGAGGAACTGTCAACCCTGAAAACCTATGTACAGATCTCATCACTTTCATGTATTTTTCAATTTTATTTCCCCCTTCCAGGAGCCTTTTGATTCCCCACAAAGATAAAATGGCATCTTAAAAGTACCTTCAGTAGCTCCAAAGTTTCTCCCCTTCTCGTAACACCCTTATCTGCATTCCCAACCTCATCTCCCATTTCTCCCTGGCATGAATTTCAGCAGAATTAGTTTGCACATTATTTCCCAATCTATTTGTATCTCCACCTTTCTTCTTTGCTTATGTTCCCTACTTGGAAGCACCCCACTTGCCTCTTCTTCACTTATCTGGATCTTATCCATCCTTTCAAAACCAGTTGAAGTTTCAGTTCCAACCCAAATTGCTCCCCTAAATCCCCCAAATCTGTTCACATTCACCTCTGAGCATCTTTAGAAGTTAACCATTTGGACTTTTCAATGGCACTTAGCCTATGCTTTAGGGACAACAAGGTGTAGCAGTGGACAGAATGCTGGATCTGAAATCAGGAAGACTTGATCTTAAATCAAGCCTCAGATACTTACTAGTTGGGTGACCCTGGGGCACTCACCTCTGTTTGCTTCAGTTTCCTCAGCTATAAATGATGGTAATTAAAACATCTACATCCCGGGGTTGTGGGGCTCAAATGAGTGAAAATTGTAAACACTTTAGTACAGTGGCTGACCCATGGTGAGCACTACATAGACATTAGCTGCTCTTCTTTTTGTTCTACTTTCTATGTGTATCCTCTCTCCCGAACCAACCTCTTACATTCAGTGATGGTGTGATCTATTTCTTTGTATTCCACTACCCACAACAGCACCCTAAACAAAATATATGCTCAATACATATTTGTTTGTTATGACTAAGAAATGAAGAGGAAAACGATGTCAATCTGTAAACTAGAATTCCTTGAAAGAGAGAAGCACAATCATTCCAGTATCACTTCTTTCAAGATGTAGCCTAAACACCACGTTCTATATGATCCTTCCCTGTCGTTTTATATGCAACTTTTTCTAGTCTCCTCCTCAAAGTAACTTATATTCAGTGATAATGTATTTATTCTTTTCATATGTGCTCTATATACACTTGGGTAACAATAGGTTGTACCGTGGAGTATAATAATCATCTATGTTATCCTCTATTTCCCCTCCCAATCAAAAAGAGGTAAAGTCTAAATCTTCATAGATCCCACCTACTGGGCCAATTCTTGGGGCAGTACTTTCTCTTCTAGTGCCTTTGAGCTCAGTAAAAGGCACAGAGTTTAGCCTCTGGAACCTGATCTCCTGCTTCTAGCTCCACAATTGTTTCAATGGCTTATTTTTCCATCAAAGTGAGGTCAAGGTTCAAGTTTTGAAGCTCTGTTTGGACAGTCACAAAATCATTCATAAAACTAAAATGTCCCTTGATAGGGATCTCTTTAAACTCCCTGTGTGAGAATTGCAGGGTTCTGGCATAGTGTGAAGAGAACAAAAACCCTAAAGGCCTTTGACCTCTGTATTCTGTGATCCCCAGTAACAAGTCTACAGACAAGTGGAACAATATTACTTATATTCCCCATTAGAATGTTAGCTCCTTGTAATTAGAGATTGCTTCATTCATTATTATTGTATCCACAATAATATCTCAGTGCTCTTAACTTAATAAATGCTACTTGATTGATTGTGGATTGATCACAGAATCACAACTACAAGAGAGAATCAGAAGAAACCTCGGTGACCAATGAGTCCAAACCATTTTCAAAAGAAATTCTCCACAGTAAGGTATCTAGAAAATGCTCATTCACCCTTAGTTAGAAGAGTTCCAAGGATGAGGAATTTTTGTTGTTTTTCAGTCAATTTTTGGCATGTCCAACTCTTTGGATCGCCTATTTGGGGTTTTCTTGGCAAAGGTACTGGATGGTTTGCCATTTACTTCTCCAGTTCATTTTGTAGATGAGGAAACCGAGGCAAACTGGGTTAAATAACTTTGCCAGGGTCACACAGCTAGTACATGTCTGAGGCTAGTAAATGTCTCAAATTTGAAATAAGTTTTCCTTACTTTAGGCCTCATGCTTTGTCCACTATACCACCCAGCTGTCCCATAATATAACCAGAAAATGCTTATTCATCCTTAGCTAGAAGAACTTTAAAGAGGAGAAATCTACTACTTCTTGAAGTAGAACATTCCCACATTGTTAGGAGGTTCTTCCTAAAAAGAATATAAATATGTTTCACTCATATTTACTCTTGTTTATGCTATCTATGGCCAAACAGGATAAGTCTAATCCTTCCTTTATATGACAGCTCTTCAAATACTTGAATACAATTATAATAAGCTACCTTAAATCTTCTCTTCTTCCTGCTGGACATCCCTATTGCATTTAAATGATCTCATATGACAGGGACTCAAAGCTTTTCACTATACTGGTGTCCTCTTTTAGACACTCTGCAACTTATCAATGTCTTTCTTAAATGGTAATACCAAGGACTCAGTAGAACACATCAGATAAGTTCTGGCAAGGGCAACAAGGAGTGAGACTGTTACTTCTCTATTTTTGGAAATTAGTGGCATATCATAGGTGCTTAATAATGACTGTTAATTATTTTATTCATTTAATTAACCAACCTATTTAATAAAGGTCAATGGCGCATCACACTGTTGACTTATATTGAGATTACAGCCCACTTGAAATCCCAAATCTTTTTCATACAAATTGCTATCAGGGAATAAAAACATCTGTATAAATAAAATGTTGATTAAGACCCTAAGATTAATTTCCATAGTAGAAACAGCAACATCGCCATCAACGCAGTAGAGCATTCTCACATATATTAACTCATATGATCCCTTTTATAACCCAATGAGGTATTACTAGTTCCATTTTTCAAATAAGAACCTGAAGGTCAGACAGGCTTATTCACTTTCCCAAATTCGAAAACAAAAATTGTTGACTCCACCAAAGCTTGAGTTACTGTTTTTTGATAGTCACAAATAAATATCAAGTAAATCTATCAAACCAATATCGTTTTGATATGTCCACTGAAAAATGTGGCTGCCTATTATCCAGAAATTAGGCTTGATTTTTGTTTGATTATCGTGCCAATTATCTGTCTCATAAGATATATGAAATACGCATTTGATCAAACAGCAAAGCCAACAGGACATTTACCTAGGGAATGTTGGGAAAAAGTTCAAATCTATAATAAGCAGCACAATGAGAAAGGATGTGATGAGGTATGAAAAAAAAGCATTTGGAACTACCTATTAGAAAAACTGTTCATACTTCATTTGGGAAGAGAGAGACTGGAGCAACTCCAGCCACTCTGTGCTTGTTCAAGATAATAAATGCAGTCGGCTTGGGGGGAGGTGGCATTCACTTGTTTTTGGTCATCTTTCTACTGTTCCACATCCCAAAATCCCAAGAATCCTGGTTAGTGCTTCTTCCCTCACCACCTGTGAGCCTCTCTATGCCAACGTAAAGATTGATGCATCATTTCACAAGGAAGACTTTATGTAGTTTCTGCATCTTACAAAATGTCATACAATGCTGAAAGGACAGCTATGTCTGAAGTTCCTGAATGGATTAGGCAAATTTAACCAAGTTAGACCTGTTTCCTCTAGGAAAAAGAAAATCCAAAGGAATAATCAAACTTCTCCCATTTAAAAAGAAAATTAATGTAAGTCCATGACTCTAAGGAATCAGTCAATGGCCATCTCTATTTGAGATAAATGTCATGCATTATACAAGCAAAAAATCCCTCTCTACCCCTGCTTCTTCAAAGCTTCTTCTTTGCAAGGCATATAAAAAAAGTAGATGACTTGTCAAAGGAAATTCGTCCTTCTATGTACCTTAACACATTGTTTATCAATGAAGCCCTTGACATCTTTGATAGTGGTCAAATATATCTCAGAATTTTTCTTAATAAAAATTTCCATGGAATATGTTTATAGAATATTCTGGAGACCAGCTGATAGAGTTAACTTAGATTCTTAGCAAAATTTTGAAATGTATTATTAAAAAGATTGTTTGTGAGCACTTAGAAAGAGAAGTGGCAATCACAAAGAGCCAACATGGGTTAATCAAAAACAACTCATGCAAGAGAGGACTCTCTCTCTCCTCAACTTAGCACACATACTCTCTACCAGTGCAATATGAGGGCACAATATACTTCATCTGTAGCAAAGTATTTGATTAATTCTCTCCTGATATCCTTGTGAGAAAGCTGGATGAGAATATAATTAGATACATTAAGAATTGGGTGAGTGACTAGACACAGAAAATGTTTAATAAAAAAAAAATAAAGTCAACTTAAAGAGTCTGAGGACTTTTTTTCCCTGTAATGTTCAACATTTGTTTCAATGATTTGAAAGGAATAATATATTTTTCATATTTGTTAATGATATCAAGCTAGAAGGTATATTTACTAACTTGGAATCCAGAGGGGAGAGCGAGGGGGGGCGGGGAGAAAGGAAGAAAGAAAGAAGAAAGAGAGAGACAAAGAGAGAGAGAGAGAGAGAGGGAGAGAGAGAGAGAGAGAGAGAGAGAGAGAGAGAGAGAGAGAGAGAGAGAGAGAGAGAG
>CM053587.1:133275394-133318883 GCA_028646515.1 Pseudochirops corinnae | reverse complement strand
TTAATAGTATCTTGATTTCTCATAAAGTCATTTGCTTCCATTTGCTCCACTCTAATTCTGAAGGAATTATTCTCTTCAGAAAGCTTTTGAGATTCTTTTTCCATCTGGCAAATTCGACTTTTTAAGGCATTCTTCTCCTTATTGGCTTTTTGGGCCTCTTTTGCAATTTGAATTAATCTATTTTTTAAGGTGTTATTTTCTTCAGTCAGGTTGATGTCTCTCTTTTCATGATTTTCTTGCATCATTCTCTTTTCTCTTCCCAATTTTTCCTCCACTTCTCTTATTTGGTTTTCAAAATCCTTCTTAAGGGCTCTGTGGCTTGTAGGAAGTCTTCATGTTTCTTGGAAGCTTTTGGTGTGGGAGTTCTGACTGTGTTGCTTCCTCTTATTCCATGCTTTGATCCTTTTCATACCCAAAGAAGGAATTTAAAATTTGGTTGCTGTTCTTACTTTGCTTCCTTTGCCTCCTCATGTTGGCCATTCAATTACTTGATTTTTTTAGCTCTGTGGAACTCTGCTTCCAGAGGGGAAAGCTCTATCCCAAATCGCTTGGGTTTTCGCAGCTGCCCGAGCTATTAGGAGGCTGCTGTTTTTTTGCATCCCCCACCAACTTTGGCTCACTTAGAACAAACCCCAGGACCGCCACCCAAGACCACAATCCAAATCTGGGCCATTCAATGCAAGAACACTTAGCTGCTGAAAGATCGCTTGGCTCCCCTGCAGTCTGCAGTCTGGGAGCTCTGAAGCAGCCACGTGGAGGTGGCTGCAGGGCTGCTTCTGCCACTTCCTTGCCCTGGAGGCAGTTTGGCCTGACTGCTTTTCTCCCCCAAATTTCACTGAGTTCCACTGACCTTTCACTTAGTCCTTCTTTCTTATGGCTTGATAATTCTGGATACTGCCACAGCTGCCGCTTATCCCCTCTCCTGAAGGTTCCAGCTCTGGCTTGTCCTAGCTGCCCTGGGGCCAAGTGGCAGTTTCAGGCTGGGCTGGTTTCAGCTCCCAGCGTGCTACAATGAGCCCTTCCTGCTGAACTGCCTTCAGCAGGATATGTGTTTTGTGAGTTTTGGAGCCCTAAAATTTGTTTACAATCATATTTTATGGGTATTTGAGATGTCTATGTGGGAGCTGAGGCACCTTGTTGCTTCTGTGCCAGCATCTTGGCTCTGCCCCCAATACCTCTTTCTCTTCTATATTTGTCTTTTCTTTCTATATTCTTCTCTCTACATACTATAAACTCTCTAGTTATGAGCAGGTCAGTTGGTTCTCAACTGCCTCTAAAAAAAAATACAGATGCTTCTATTTGGTCTTTAGAGACCTTCACCATTTGGCTTCAGGCTAACTTTTCAGGTTTATTCACATCCTAAAAGGCATTTATTTCCAGGCTTTCTTGCACATACTTTCTATTCTAGCCAAACTGTCCTGATTTCTTTTTCCCTATATATGATATATTATCTCCAGTCCCTATGCTTTTATATTAGCTGTACCCTATGCCTAGAATGCATTCCTTCCTCAATTCTGCCTCAAAGGAACCTTAACTTCCTTCAAGGCTCAACTCAATTACTGCCTTCTGCATGTCACTTATATCCATTATTCCAGTTATGAGCTTCCTCCCTCCAAAATTACCTTGAATTTATGTTACATGTATTTTGTATTTATTTAACTGCTTATATTTCTCCTCCCCTACACACAATAGCAAAATAAGGTGGAACTAAGTTCCTCGAGGGCAGAGAATTTCAATTTTGTCTTTGTATTCTCAAAGCCTAGTATAGTACCTGGCACTAATAGGCATTTAATAAATGCTTATTGGATGAATGAATGAATATAATGCTAGACTTGGAGTCAAGAAGATCTGAGTTCTAATTCAGCCTCTTTTATTTGCTGCATGATCTGTCACTTGAGTTTTATGTAACTCAAGAAGTTATATCTGGATCTGTAGATCTGCATAGATGGAGGGCTGCTCTACCTCAGAATCCCACCCATCTTTACAGGCATACTCTCTCTCTCTCTCTCTCTCTCTCTCTCTTTCTCTCTCTCTCTCTCTCTCTCTTCCTCTCTGTCTCTCTCTCTCTCTCCCTCTCTCCCTTTCTCCCTGTCTCTCTGTCTCTCTGTCTGTCTGTCTGTCTCTCTCTCTCTCTCTCTCTCTCTGTCTCTCTCTCTCTCTCTCTCTGTCATACACACACACACACACACACACACACACACACACACACACACACACACACACATAGAGGACCAATTGAAAGTATGTGGGTACATAATCTCTCATCTCTCACTAGTGCTAGAAAATTGATTCAAAATGTGAATTAAAAACAGCATACATTTAAAGACAAAGTATGGAAATAAAGTATTTCATTGTCTTCATCAGTTGTGGGAAACATACCACCTCTACCCCAAACAAATATGTTTGATCTATTCTGGTTTCATTTTGAGTTTGTGTCTTTCATTTGATCTCCAAAACAATGACATAGGATATCCTAATTTCAAAATGAAAATTTTGTTACTATAAACTTATTACATTTGTGCTTCATTACTCTCTCTTCATTCCAGCTAGAGCTTGTCAATCATTCTAAATAGTCTGTTAAATTTCCTGCCTGTAGGAAAAAAATGATATTTCAGAATAAAGCAGAACACACTCTCATCACTTGCCAGTGGTGTCACTAAGTTAAAAAAAAAAAAAGCCTTAAGAATTGCCCCACTTGAAATGACTGCATGACCCATCTAGACAAATGGCTCCTCTAAAACTATATGTCAGAGGCACCATAGAATTAGATAAATCCCCATTGCAGACTCCCTCCAATATATGTGTTTTGATGGAAGAAGAAAGGGAAGGAATGAGGGAGATAAAGAAGATAAAATCAGTACTTTATAAAAGAGAAAAACACTTCCTCTTCCCACCTTGTGATCAATGTCTCACCTGCTGCATAAGGAATGCTAACACTTTCTGTTTTATCAAAGTTGATGTAACTGCAAATGCTATCTTTATTCTCCTCACTTACATATTTGAATCCTTTCAAAGTCTTTGACAATTTAAATTAGTAATGCATGGGGCAGAATAGCTTCCTTTGCTTACATTATGCTATTATATCTCTACCAAAGGGGTCTTTATGGGAAATATGAAAATCTCTGTTTCACTTAAATCTGGGAGCCTCTCTGTCCTCTATTCTTATCTCTCTTCTCGAAACTCCATCTCTGATCAGTTTTCTTTATCCCACAGATGCCAGGTTCATTCTTCCTCTACTCTTTTGTTTCACTGATTTCTCTCATCCTGTGTTTCATTCCTCCTAACTTTGTATCTGTCTTTATCTTTTTATGTCACAAACAAGAACTGAAGATTACTTTATTTTTCCTTTGCCTTCAGATGCCCAGTGTCTTTGCTTATTTCAGTGTTTCATTCTCACCCTTCAAACTCTGGCTCCCTGCCCACGTATATCACATCCAGAACAGCAGCACTCTCCTCCTGGCTTCAGTTTTCATAGCTTCCTGGACTAAAGCAGGCCAGTGGGCTGAACTGCATAATGACATTGGTCTGATCACACAAGCTGGAGAATAGCATCACCCAGAGTGCACCTGGATTTGGAGACATTTGATGGCTGGGAACTAAACCATTTTATTGAAGCCAAAACAAAGTCAAATAATAAAACTAAAAACATAGGGAGCATTGAGAAGTGGCCTATTTCAGAAATCTGGAGTTTTGGCATTGAGACCTATTCTAAATGCAAAAATTGAGAGTAATATTATTTCTGCACTGAACTCATGAGCATTAGTTACTGTCTGTGGTTATTTTAATAGCTCAGGATACCAAGTGTTAAATAAATGCAGGGTTTCTTTTAAAGGAGTAAAAACTTATAATGGCTTGGATTTTTAAATTTTTTCAGTGAAAATGGTTTAATTCATATTGGCTCACTGTCAAAATGCCACCTTTCATCCCATTTTACATTTTGGTTCTATGCATCATTAAGTTATTAATTTTTTCTTATCTTTCTTTTAGAAGGAAAAGACTTGGATGATTAGAATGCATTTCTCATGCTGATACTTCCCTCATGTATTAGTATTATCATGCAATAAAGCTCACAGTGCTATTTGCAGTAATACTTTCCTAGTGCTCTAAGAACTCAACATTTAATTACACATAGATAATGAGTAGTGAATTCTGATTAAATATTTTAAAGCATCATTATTTATTACTCTGATTTTCCAATGGATCTGTGATCTCCTTAATGTGAGATATATCCAATGATACAAATCACAACCCATCCAAGCCTGCCCCTAATGTATAGCTCTCATCCAAGTCTTCTCATAAGATCTCAATAGGAGATCAAATGTTGCTAGGAGGTTCCCCAGAATGCTCCTGACTTTGTGAGGATACTAATGGAGTATATAGGCATTCCATGTGTTTTTCCTATTCATGACCATCTTTTTTGATCATACATTTCTTTGATGACATTATTTATACTACTTCCCCTACATAATTACTTGCTTATAATGTGTTGTAGCTTACTTTCACTGCCCAAGTGTCTCCATATTACCCTTTTTGTGATCCTCAGTTTCTTCATCCTCCCTTTCTTGCTTCTTTTTTCCCTCTTTTCTCCCTTTCTTTCATATCTCTCTGTTGCTTTCTTTTTTTCCTTTCTTCTTTTCTCTCGATCTTGCCCAAGGCTAGAAGAAGCCACTTGCAAACAAATCTCTCTCTGTTTCCAGTTCACCCTTCCTTAGGAAGCCTGATGGACTCCCACTCCCTAAGATATCACCATATTGATGGCAAAAATAGTAAGCACACCCAATCAAATTTAGCCCTAGGGCAGCACAGAATTCCCAAGTTCAAGCAATCTACCATCTTTAGCCTTCCCTAGGGGCAAAGATTATAGGTATACTCCACTTTTCTTCAGTTTAAATTTTTCAGAGACCATAGTGTCCTAAGCCTCATTGCCATATAAAATTACAAAGAAAAACCATGGCCCAGGATGGAATGCAATATAATAGATGTGGTCCATCTAGAAAAAGCACGATAGGGCTAACTTCCTTATCTCTGGAAGTTATGTTGCTATGAGTGAAATTTAGGACGTTAGCTTTTATGGTACCCTACCACAGTGTTAATTGGCATTGACCTTGCAGTTCTTCAAAACCAACACATCTTTTTTCAGGTTAACCTCTTATTAAGTATAACCCCCAAGCAAGGTAGCACGGTGGATAGAGGTCTAGTCCTGGAATCAGAAGGATTTGAATTCAAATTCTGCCTCATATGCCGTGTGTGTGTGTGTGTGTGTGTGTGTGTGTGTGTATTAGCTGTTTGCTGTAACCTTGGGGAAGTCATATTTTCTATGTGCTCCTTTTTTCTTTTGTACAAAATGGGAATGATAATAGCAATTTACAGAGATATTCTGAAGATCAGATTATATAATATGTGTAAAATTCTTTGCAACTTTAAAGTGCTATGTAAATATCAGGTATTATTATTATACTGTCTCTATTAAGAATTTTTTTTGAATCCAAGATTCAAACTTTATACTTATTCTCCTTAGATTCTACCTTAATAGATTCAGATCAATGTTCTCCAGAGGTGGGGAACCTTCAGCCTCAAGGCCAAATGTGGCCCTCTATGTCCTGAAGTTCTGATTCAGTCAAAGGGCTGCATTTGAGTGCCTAGAGGGCACTAAACTTTTGGACCTAGAGGGCCACATGTGTTTCTCAAGGCTACAGGTTACCACCCCACCTGCCTTAGCCTCTTGGGATCTTTTTGTATTTGATTTTGTCATCTAATATCCCCATTTTTTTGCCATATGCAAATCTGATGCTATCTGTGCCTTTGTTTGCATCATTAATAAAAATATTAGGAATCACAAAGCCAAGCACAGACCCCAGGGACACTAAACTACAGATTCTTTGCTTCTGCCATTTGCTTCGATGTATTCTATTTAATTTCAATATTATCTAGTTGATATCCCCCCTTTAATTACAGAAGTATAGCATGAAATGTTTTGTTCAACATTCCACCAAATCTAAGCGACCTCTATCTACCATGTTCTTCTTATCTGCCAGTTTAGTTACCATGTCAAAAAATAAGATTAGTCTGGCATGACCTACTCTTGTTTAATCTACACTGGGACTTTGTAATAAACCCAGACTATCAAGAAACTTTAATGCCAAGGTCAAGAAATTACACATCATTTAGCCATTGGGAAGTTCACCTTTTCTGCCGCTAATGGTTTCTGAGAAAGAAAAGATGGATGAAATGATGTTTTAGGTAGGAAGAGTAATCTAATAGTTGTACATACAATGGATTGGAACAGAGACAGAGAATAAAGCAAAGATGATATGCTAAAGTAGTTTAAGTAGGGAGTGAAGAGAACCTAGAGTAAGATAGCAGCAACAGATAAAAATAAAAAAGTGAGAATGTTAGATATATTACTTAGTAATATTTAATAAACAGTGACTGATTAGATATGTGTGTATGGGGGGGGGTGTTGTTGTTATTGAGTGTCAAAGAGATTGTCCAAAGAGCTAGTAAATTGAATTTCTTTTGAACGCCTTACCACTTCCCATCTATAATTTCCCTCTAAGTGTTCCATTTCTAATTAACAAACGATGTCCCCCTATGTCTCTTGGAAAATGAAATTTGGGGAGCTTGAGGTTAAACTTTATTAAGATTGCATGAAAAGTCTTCTTTCCTCTATGTCTGACTCTCCACATTCCCAGGTCTTGTAACTCTTAGAGCTGATAGGAATGCTTAGCTTTATATGACAATGATCTATCTTACAATCCTAATTGTAGGTAGATGTACCTGCATTCCATCCACTCTGAATGTATCATTCCCGGGCAAGTTACCATAAAGGTAGCCTGAATGGCTCTTTATCTTTCTTCATTATGTTTGTATTATTTAAACTTTGCCCATGACTAGGTATCTATACTAGGTTCCTTATTTGCTCTCCAATTACTATTTAGCCTAGGAATCAGAGTGATAAAACATGGGGGGGGGGGGGGAGAATGCAGTTCAGAAAGAGAACTAAAAGAGAACTTATGAAAACCATACCTATAATTTTCATTGGGAAGTAGGTGTGGACTGATCTCTGCCACTCAAAAAAGTGAAAAATAAAGACGAAAGGTGACACTGGACGTAAGCGGTAAGGATTACTGAGAGCACAGAGAGAGACCACCTCCAAGCATATTTTATATAGGCCATGGAAGAAAGTGGTTACAAGATTAAATTCCCCTAACTATCAGTGAGTAATTATCTTGAAAGCATCCACATTCACTAGGATCCAATCAGAAGATGTCACTCTTCTCCCAACAAGGGAACAGTATATGCCTATCCTACCTGAAGTGGTTCCACTCAGAGCCCTACAAACAAAGAGACACTCACTATAATCTTTCAAATTGATTGGAAAACTCATCGGGTTGCTCAGGGGCTGCCTTTATTAACTTCATTCCTTCCCTCTACTCCCTATACTCTCCTTCAGCTAAATATTTACTGAACCAAAAAAAAAATCAAACTGGTGTGCTTTGGGGCACATTAGTCCACATCCCCAATTGTGGATAGCTCTGACATGATTTAGGAGTCTCTAGCAATTGGTCATTATATAACATGAGGCATCCTAACAACTATCATAATGCACAGTTCTTAGTCACTCTCTAATTTACCAGGCTTTTGTGGGGTCCCCAGAATTTCCATAACTGATGGGATTGCAGTTTGAACTCATTTCTAAATATGCAGTTATGCAAATTTAACAAGGACTCAGTCTTTTATAGCATTCCCATAGGTAACTACTTGTTTTGGTGTTTGTAATGGCTTATCTTACCACTAACCCTTAAAAAATAGGAGAAAGAAAAATGATAATCAACATGATAGCAACAACGAAAGAAAAAAAATAAAATCTTCTTTCACCAGGAGTAAAGTCTAGGCCCACATGATCTCGTAAGACATATGAATGGCTCACAACTGAAAACTGAGATTTGGGTTCAATTAGAAGTCAATGTCTTACCTTCAGGAGAGAAAAACATTCATGGATGAATACTTCTCCAGTGGATCCCTGCAGTTCATAGAGCAATCCACAGGGAGGTCTAGATCAATTGCCCTGACTCAGTGCTATGGGATTATATATGATATATCTCTTTTACATCATGTTATATATGACAGATCAGAAAAAAATTATACCAACTCAGACAAGCCTCAGAGAAATGTGGAGCTGTCAGAAAAAAGAATTAGGAATACAGAATTGATTGGCAACCAAATGCTCACATTCTAGATGATTCTAAGATATAACCTGCGGTCTAAGGCTTTACTTCCTTCCTGGGCACCCTGGACTCACAGACTGAGGCTAATCCTAAGGATCTGACCACAAGAAGGTCAGTTTCTCTTTGGTTCATTATGCCCCCAAATCTCTCAAATAAATTTAAGGTACAGCTCATGTCTAAGTTTTCCTAACAAGGATAACATAGTCCCTAAACTCCCACTCAGGTACTGAAGTTTTTTAGTGAATATTGGACGTGGTTGGACCACCCTCTATTTCACCTCTCAGAAAGGGCATAACTTGTAAAGGTCTCACAGGACATCACTTATATAGATCATTACACTCACAGTGGATGAGAGATTTCAAAGGTTACTGAACAAGTCATTCCCTTCTCATTGGAACTAAACTGTGTGAATAATTCGTGCCAATTTGGAGGAGTATCAAGGATTAGATCTTTCAACTGTTGGGACCACATTGGTCATAATTCTTCTTTCTCCAGGAAACATACATGTAAAGGTAATCATCTTCCTCTAAAAATATATTGCTGAGCTATTGAGCTTGAGATTATGCATGAAGAAATCTCCCTCCCAAGGCTGGGAAAGTCTCCTTATAATTTCTAGCTGTCTCCAACCCTCTAACCCTTATTTATAAACATATCATTTAAACTGCCTTTTTCATTTCACCATGTCTTTTATTTGGCTAGGAGACAAATAGATGTTGGGTCACCTCCAACTCCAACTGGACTCCCTTGCCCAATTAGCATTTTTGCTAATTTGGACCCTAATGCAGTTGATGACCATAATGTACACTTTCATAAATATCATTATTCCAACAGACACACTCCCTCCTACCAAATCTGCATAAAGGAGTTTATTATTCTCTCAATTTGTCTAAGCTGAACTAAAGAAAAGATAAGATTTTTTTTCCTCTAGATGAAGAGAACCATTGTATTTCCCTACCTTTGAAATATATAGCATTACCAACAGCCATAAAATTGGAATTCTACATTTTTCTAGATAATTAAAAACTTATAACCCATTGAAATTCTTTGTATAATATAGTTCAATAAAATAATGCCCATCCATTTAAAATAGTTTTCTTGATCATTCCTACTAGAGGAGTTTCAACACTAAATAAAATTGTCACCAATGTTAACTGATAAACTTACTAACATATTTGTTCTTTTGAAGATTATGTGGAATAAATTTGTTCTAAGCAATTAGAGCTACTAAGAGAAATACAATAAGGTAACAATGCCCTGTTTTGGAAATGTTATTCTACTTTGAAAGCTCAAATAATTCCCATCAACAATAATTCTGGAGGGGGAAGAGCTTATTTCATAAAAATTAATTTAAATTTATACATCCAATGAATAAATGAAATTCCCAGTTGATAAGCAATTATCATACAGGGGAAAAAGCCACCATGTGATGTGCCAATTGGCAGATGGCACATTTGTTGGCAGTCTCCACCAAAGCCACAGCCTGAATCAACATTCTGACTGAACTATCCTCTCATCCATAGAGGTGCTCTGTGTTGAACATGGTTGACACATTTTTATAGAGGAGTGCTGGAAAGCTTGTATTGCTGAGCCCATTCTGTGAGGAAACAAATACAACAAAAAAGACAACTTAAGTTTTTCTCTACGGCATTATTCAGACGTGTCTTGTTAACTTCATTAAATTTTATAAATGTATGGATGTGTCTCTTGTCTCCAATCACAACAGTGAACCAGGCAAAATGTTTACTTAGAAATTAGAAAAATTAGAATATCATTGAATATTAGGAAATTAGGAATTAGAATTAGAAAGTAGAATAATTTTAAAAGTTTAGTTAGGAGTAGTAGAGGTACTACCTCTGGCCCACATTAACTTTGTGACTGTGAACAAGCTACTTAAGTTCTCAAAGCCTGTAAGTTACAAAAAATTCATTCCCTCCACATTCTTCCCCCATTAAAAAAAGTCAAGAAAATTCTATATACAGTAGAACCTTGGTTTACAAATTTAATTTGTTCCAAGATTCTGTTTTTCATGCAATTTGTTCATATTGCAAAGCAAATTTTCCCATAGGAAATAATGTAAAGTTGGATGATTGGTACCACATCCCCCAAAATATTCATATAAAATAATTATTTATAATTTAAGTTATTTTTGTCCCTAATGCAACTGAAATAGAATAGCAATGATTAGTGCACAATATGAACTGAAAATAAAACAAATTAACCTGTGCTTTACCTTTAAGAAGAGTCGTGGCTGGTGTGAGGGAGACAAGATGGAGAAGGGAGTATGGGTAGGGGGAAGCAGGGTAAGGAATTGAAGGTCTCAAGTAGAGGGTCAGGGTCTGAAGACCAGGGTCAGAGGTTGTGGCTAGGACTGGGTTCAGAGAGTGGCCTGGGGCCTGGGGGGGAAGAGAGATTTTACTTCTGCTATTGCCACTCACCATCACTTCCAACAGGAATGTCCTGAATATTGGCGTAGGTCACAGGTCTGGGATACCCAATCGGCCCCTGCCCTGGGGTCCCAACCCACACTTCCCACTCTCCAGGCCCATAGGTGTAGGCAGGGGAGCCACCCAAGATCTCAAGCCTCTGAGTCTGAGTAGCAACTACGTGAAGGTGAAAGTGTGAGGGGAAGGCTGGTCCACTACATCACAGTGCAGACTCTGACTAAGCAGGAGAGCATACTCAAAGCTGTTCAGTGACCACATGGAAGTGCTCACAAACTCCAAAGGCTGGGTGCTGATTGACAAGAGTGGTCATCATTTGAGGACAATCCTGAACTAACTTCAGGATGGGTCAATGCAGAGGATCCTGGGGATCAGAGTGAGCTATTGGATGAGGCACAATACTAGTTGGGGCAGGAGCTAGGTGAGGATTGCCAGTTGGCTCTACAGGAGAGTGAGAGCCTTTCCTCATGTCATGGGAATCTGAAGATCTTCCCTGCCCCTAGGCCCTTTGATAGGCTTAAGTGGCCCTGAGAACCTCCCCTGCTTTGAAAGTATACTCTGCCCCATAATAGGCTGAATGTGGTCACATGGAGCCTGTAGTCATGTGGAGCCTGTGCCAGAAAGCTTGTTCTTCAGGAATGCCCATGCCTTATTACTTTGTGATTGGGCAGTGGGTCAAGAAGGCTGTGACATTCTCCCATCCAGGAGAAGGCTATATATACCCTGATGTGAGTTTTTGCTTTGGGGCTCACTTTGGAAAGAGTTGTGTGATTTGGCCAGACAAGACTCTGGGAAGCCCCCTGGCTTTGAAAAACCCAGATGTTGGAGATTCCCTCTCTGGTAACTGACTAGGTATGGATGTAATGGTCAGACAGTTGGAAGCCCATCTGCTGATCTGTTTCACTGTCTGCTTATAACTTCTGTTTGCATTCTCCAAAGTTCAGGGTGCTGACTTTTTCCCCTGAACTAGGTAAACAATATATGTTTGATTGATTAAAGTATGATTGTTAACCCATTTTGAGTTGCTTTCCTTTAGAAAAGCAGATCTAAGAACCTGTGCTAGCAGCCATCCTGGACATGCTAGGGTGCTTGCACCCCACTCTGTCTGGAAGAGCAGCAGCTTCTGACTAGCACCTCTAAGCCAGTGATGAAACAAACATGATGTTCATACTGGAAGTTTTTGTTTGTCCTGCAAGACAAATTTTGCAAAAAATTCTTTCTCATCCAGAGAAGCATATGTAAACCAGGTTATTCATAAACCAAGGTTCTATTATACTTAAAATGTGCTATATTCTGTATGGTGGTGGGGTTGTTGTAGTTATTATTTTTAATATACATCATTTGCATATGGAGAGATAAACCCATTTCAGGAGAGAGAGCACCAGCCTTGTGTGTCAGCACAGTATCTGGTACCTATTCAGTTACCAGCGAGGGAAGCACCAACATCTGGGTTTTTCAAAGCTGGGGCTCTCAAAAGCTTCCCAGAGTCTCTTCTGGCCAAATCACACAATTCTTTCCAAAGTGAGCCCCAAACCAAAACTTCACATCAGGGTATATATAGCCTACTCCTGGATCAGAGAATGTCACAACTCTCTTGACCAACTGCCCAATCACAAAGTAATAAGGTGGGGCCAGTCCTGAAAAACAAGCTTCCAGCCACAGGCTCCATGTGACCACATTCAGCCTATTAGTGGGCAGAGTATATTTTTAAATCAGGGAAGGTTCTCAGAGTCACTTAAGCCTATCAAAGGGCCTCAGGGCAGGGAAGATCTTCAGATTCCCCTAACACCTTGAAGCCAGGAAGATATTGTTTCAAATCCTACACACTGGCAAGGTAACTCTGGTCAAGTCACTTAATTCCCCTAGACCTCAATATCCTTTTCTATAAAAATGAAGATAGTGGGATTTGATGACCTCTCACCTCCTTCCCGTCCAGCTCTAAATCCGAGGTCTTATTATTATCCTATGATGTCACTTAGAGTCTCAGTACTCTAGACTACTGTCTAAGATTATAAATGCAGAGAAATTGTCAACATGAAGTTTGGTTAATCCTCAAAAAATTCAGTTCAGTCAGCAAAGTAATTCAGAGTTGAATCATGCTATGCAGCTGGAGCATTTGGTCTGTGGCTTTCTTCTTTAACTAACTTTGGTGTCAAAACTTCAGAGCAGGGAGGATGAAGGAGACCACACTCCTGATACTCAATAGAAACAGACCTCCTGGGGATGGGAGACACGGGATAGAAATATTTCAATCCTGATATGTATGATTTGACAAACTAACCAAGAATGCAATAATTGTTGACCCTGTGGCCCTGTGGATAAAGGCAGAAGGCTCACAGGTAGAAAAGAGCACCAAGTCCTGCTCCTTCCATTCCTCGGAAAAGCTGGTTTCTAGATCTGATTTGCTAAGGTAAAAGGTAAACTTTAACTTTGATGCAATGACAAACTTGGATAGAATTGACTGCAAGAGAAGATGAAGACAAAGCTTTCAAATGTCAAATTTGGCTAGTTGGGGCAGCCTGGGATTTGGAGTCTTTCAATATTAAAAGGTTTTCATGGAAAGCTAGGGCAGCCTCCTCCAGAAATGAGTGCTTCTGGATAGGAAATAGAATCACCAGATCAGAGGGATTGAAGCAGAAAGAGATCTTAGAGACCAACTAGTGCAAACTCTTCATTTTATAAGGAATGATGAAAAGCTGCAAGAGAAACTGACTTGCCTAAGGATACTTTGGGAAGAAATATAAGAACCAGGATTTTACCCTCAGTTCTCTGACTTGAAGTCTAATACTCTTGTACCAGATAAGAGTGTCAAACCTTAGCTAAATGAACCACAGACATCTTGTACTCCAACCTTTTTTTATTTCAGATGATTTTTGATAGAAATATTTCTCAGCAACACAATGTACTTCCAAGGCTTCGGATATCGTTATGCTATTACTTTTCTGTTTATTTGTTGTAACTCCAGTGACAGACCAGTCACTAAAAGTCAATAATTCAGAACTGGGGGAGATTTATTACCATTTACCATAGTAAAAGGATAAACTAAGTCAGTCAGCCTGAACTACATACCATGACTCAATGTGAAGAAAGTGATAAAGATAAATGTAAAGATAGAGATGAGAGAGAAAAAGAGAGAGAGAGAGAGAGAGAGAGAGAGAGAGAGAGAGAGAGAGAGAGAGAAGATAGAAATATAGAGGCAGCATGGCATAGTGAAGTTACCTCCAAAGTATTTTGTAATAATACTATAGGATATGTGATCTAACCATAGTAAACTGAAATAATGAATGCCATCCCATCTTTCCCAAGATAACCAGTCATGAAGCTTGTTTCCAACACAATCACACATATACTTATCCTTTAATACTTCCCTAACTCTTCCCCTTCCCTTCACTATGGAACCTGCTAACAATCCCACTTCTGTGCTGAAAGTTATTTCTCTCAGGCCATTGTAACCTAACCACCATCTAGTTGTAGGTACTCACAAAAGCAAGCTACTCAAATATCCTCAGAAAAATTCTTCCACTACTCTCCCCTAAAGAACAGTGACTCTCTGTTTCCCCAGATGGACTCGCTTCTATGGCAGGTATCCTTCTGAGGACAGGCTCTGCCCTTTGAGGTCATGAGTGGTAAGGTTTTTTTATTTATTTAATATTTTTTTTTTTAATTTTCATCTCCTGTTATTGAAGGAAATAAAAATTTGTGCTATGGAGTTTGGGACACTTTCAGAGCAGACTTTGATTTTAGGTGGGACAAAATGCATTGCTGATCTCATATTACCTTCCGACCAAGACTTACCTCTTTTCCATACTTCCCCATTATTGTCAAAGGCACCTTGACAGTCACCTTGGATCACAACATCAAAATCATCATGGACTTCTCATTCTCGCTCACTCCATGTATCCAATCAGTCGCCCTCTCTTGCCATCACCTTAGTCCAAATCCTCTTTATCTCCCCAGTTTCATTGGTCTCCCAGATTCACATGCTTTCCATCTCCAAATCTATCCACCACCTACCTACCAAAATGATTTTTCTTAAGTGCAGATATTGATCATGAAATTTTCCTACTGTCTCAATTCTTGTGATTCCCTTTTAACTCTGGTTGTTGTTCTTCCTGTTTGAAAAGGACCAAAATTACATCACTATGTTGGGGACAAGATACAGTATGCCCAGTGATTTACTCTAGAATCACTTGCACTGATTAGAAGCTAAGTGACATAGCGGGCAGAAAGAAGCAGACAGGAATTTTAGTCCTGCTTTAGACACTTACTATTTCTGTGACCCTGGTCCCATCATTTCAATTTCTTCATCATTTCAATTTCTTCATCTAGGAAACAGAGTTTATAATTATACCTATTGTGTGTGATAGTTATAAGGATAAAATGAGATAATATAACTATTAAGTGCTTGATAAAAATTAAAGTGCCATATGCACATATTTTTGTTGTTACTGCTGTTGTTGTCATTTCATCTGTGTCTAACAATTTGTGACCCACTGTGCCACCTAACTTCCATACATATATTTTATATACATATACACAAACACACACATACACATATATATACACACACGTATGTATGTGTGTGTGCCTTCTAGGATATGTATGTATACATAAATGTGTGTGTGTGTATATATATATATATATATGCATATATTTGAGTACGTGTGTGTGTGTGCGTGTGTGTGTGTGTGTGTACATGACAGCTAGGAGGTGAAGTGAATAGAGCACAGTACTTTGAGTCAGAAAGATCTAAGTTCAGCCTCAGACACTTACTAGGAGTGTAGCCCTGGGCAAGTCACTTAACCCTGCTTGCCTCAATTTCATCATCTCTAAAATGAGCTGGAGAAAGAAATGGCAAACCACTCCAGGATATTTGTCAAGAAAGCCTCAGAAGAGGTCACAAAGGAACAAAGAGTCAGACACAACTCAACAACTGTATGTGTGTGAGCATGCATGTGTGTATGTGTGTTCACGTGCATGCACACACACACCCTTTAGGGCTAAAATAATGAGGAAGGGACATTTAGCTGTCTCCTCTACCTCAGAGGGCAAAGCTGTACTGTACTCTCTTTCTTCTTCCCTAGCTCTCTTCAGTCATCATGTCTGCCTTTCTCTGACTGCTCCTATCACTGCTTCTGATCTTCCTTTACTTCTGCTATTTCCACTGCCCTTGCCATCCCTTCTGCACTTCTTTTAGTTTCCACTGGCTGCTGCCACTGCCCCTTTCAACTATGTCACCACTTCTGATCTTTACCACTTCTGCTGTTCTTTATTCCTTCCTCTCTGCTTTCTCCCCCTTTCTTGTGTCTCTTACCTCCCATGGTTTTGTCTTCACCTCTCAGATTCTGAAAAAAGGCAGGCCACCACTGGCCAATAAAGGCACCCCTTTCCTTCCACAAGACAAGTGGACAGATCATAGTACATCCTTTGTAATGCTCCAGGTCTTCCAATCAGTGCTGGTTTTGCTGTTTTTCTTTTATTTTTTTTCTACCTCAGCCTCACGGCTCTCCACAAAGTCTGAGGGTGGGGAAGGCTAGTTAGTCAGTAGCAGAAGTTTTACCATACTGGACTGAGCTAGACATTATATTTTCTATATTTCTTTCAAATGCTCTCACAGTTTATATATATATATATATATATATATATATGTAAGCAAGAGTGATTCATTTCTACTTCTCTTATATGTGTATGCATATTTAAACAGCTAATCTTAGACTCATATTAAATTACACCCATAAATAAACTTGGATCCCAGGTAATAGCAACTTATGGAAATTACAACTGCACTTTCCAAAGAGCCCCTTTTAAACCTCAGATAGAAGAGAATGGCAGAGCTTTATATGAAGTTAGAAGAACATGAAGTGTGAGTATGGCACAGTGAATAGAAATCTGGCCTTGTAGTTAAGAACACCTGGATTCAAATCCAGTCTGATACATAGAAATATTACCTTGTTTGAGCTTCGTAACAACCCTGAGAACATGCTATTATTATCAGAACTTTACAAAAGAGGAAACTGAGTTTAAACAAAGATTAAATGACTTACCCAAGGTCACATAGATATTAAGGGTCTGAGGCAAGATTTTAATTCAGATCTTCCTGATTCCTAGTCCAACACTCTTTCCACAATGTTACCCTAATTGCCACTTTTATTCTTACCTTCCAGGTGTCTGACCGCATACATAAAAGCTACTGCTTTTCCCCACTCTTTTCCCCATTGGTATTGTTAAATTCAACTTCATAGTGTTCTCAGTAAAGGAAAAAATGGAAGGTACCACTTACTGTGCTAGTTCATTTTACTCAAACATCAAAATATTTTATCATTTAGCAATGCCATAATCTACACAATTCACTTTTGCTCAACAGAAAACATGAACTATATAATCTATCTTCTAATGAACAAAAAAAGATACCCAAGCCCACCTAACAATGTGAATGGGAAACTGAAGTTACATAAATTCTAAATCCTCATCACATTGTCCATGGGGAAAAGAACTGAAATGGTTTCCAACCTGCCCCTGGCAAAGTATTAACAACAGGTCTCAAGACTGGTCTGTCACCAGGCCATAAACCTTGATAATATTTAGTTCATGTCCTTTAACTTCATTACTGAAGGGTATGATTTAGCCTGTTCATCTTTGGGAATAATTAAGAGCATTTTGTTTTCAAAAGTATTGATTTCTTTTGAGTGTATAAAAATATCATATTTCATAAAGTATTGTTCCGTAAACTGTCAAAATCAGCTTAATCATACAGCTTAATCGGAAATATCAAAAATTTAGCCATTGTGAATTAGGGTTTTTTGAGATGTATACTCGCCCACCCAGAGAAAGGGAAGCTATTCTCAGGCTTGAACTTCATGCACAAATTTTCATTCTCTTATAATACATGTTGTTGTTTTTTTAAGTAGGGAAACACTTGATAAGAATTAGAGAGGATGGGAATGTATAATTTGGTTGTGATACATATCAATGGAAGCAGTTCCCACCTCAGTGAACTTTGGGGGTACTCAAAGAATTGACAAATCTAGCTGGTTATTTTAGTTAAGATGACTAATAATGACATAATCAAGATATTATAGATGACACGAAAACGTAGCACAATGAAGAGGTAAGACATGAAGGAGAAAATAAGGAGTCGAAAGTGATACAAAGTGAGGTTTCTTCAGAAGACTTTAAGAAGTATTATAAAATTAATAACCATCAACAAACATAAATATACAAAATAAGCAACAAAGATACTACATAAAACCCATAGCATATTCTAACCTGTATTTTTAAAAAGGAGAATTTTAAAAAAACAAAAAACAACAATCAAATAAAATGTATTTTAAATCTGTGTTTCCCTTTGTGTTAAAAAATTGATCTCACTGTTAGAGAAAGTGAAATATCTCAAGAAATGCTTCTCTACTGTCCTTAAAAGAACAGGAAAAGTGCTTCAAGAGAAAAAGATGTAGAATAGGATTTATAAGCCTGAGAAAGGGTGAAAGAATGTGATAAGGAAAGAAGGGAGGAAGGATTGCTATACTGTGGAGCTATGGAATTAGTGAGAGTGTGGGACTGGACCTTATGAGAAAGAATTAGTTTCCTCCACTCCATGGAAAAACGAGATGAAACCTACATTTTCAACAGGAAATAGGATATTTAGTAGTGTTTGTAGGAATAGGAAAGTTTACCAATAGATGGAAATTACCCAGTGAAGAGTAGAGAAAACTGGCAAATACCTACTTGATTTAACACTTGGAGACTACTTCATTCATGAGTCACCAGATAGCTATGCCAGGTTCAAGGCATCCTGTGGGCCAACATCCAACGCAAAGCACATTTCATGAGCCCCTGTCAATAAGTTTATTTTTACTACGCAAACAGAGGACTCATTATTTCAATACAAGAGCCATTTAATTAAGCAACATGGTAAAATAAGTGACAAGAAACCATCCTCCAATATAAACCTAGAGTAATTTCTTTCACATGTTAATTGGGGAGGACATAACACATAGAGAGCATATGAGAATGCTATTGTCTAGGACATGCATGAGGGGACGTGTAGGGCAAGGGCACAGAAGAGCTGGGGCAGCATATTCTTTTAATTCTTCAGGAAGAAAGAACAGTATGCTCAGCTGCTATCACCATTCTTTGCTGGAAGTCCTATCTGGTATCATATTTCTTCTGTTACATCATCTCTTTTGGTGAATTCTACTGGTCTTGTGGTTACCAAACTATTATCCCCTGTAATCTACTAGATCTGTTCAATTATCTAGCCCAGCAGTTCTCAACCTGTGAGTCGCAACCCCTTTGGGGCTTGAATGACCCTTTCACAGGGGTCACAGGGGTCACCTAAGACCATCAGAAAATACATATTTCCTGATGGTCTTAGGAATCGAGACACTGCTCCTCTATCCATCTCCAGGAGGATCCACCCACATGCAGATACATATGAGTATTAAAGGGTCATGGCATTAGGAAGGTTGAGAACCACTGACTCACCTATTTAGAGTGAATTACAACTTACTACTTAGATGCAATGAATAATGTGCCTCTCCTTGACAGAGGCAAAATTTTATTTTAGTGCATAGCTTACAGTTACAGAGAGATAGCTGTGCGTAGTGCTTGGAAAGTTAGACTTGATTCCAGAAAGACTTAAGTTCAAGTCTCACTTCTCACACATATTGATGATGTCATCCTAGGCAAGTCACATAATCTTGCAATGCTCTAGGTAATAATAATAATAATAAAATAACATTTATTTAGCACTTCCTATGTGCCAGGCCCTATGTGGAGTGTATTACAATGTGATCCTCAGAATAACCCTAGGATGAAGGTGCTATTATTATCTCTTATTTTTGTAGATGAGGAAACTAAGGCAAAAAGAGGTTAAGCTGCTTGATCTGAGGCACACAGCTAGCATATGTCTAAAACCCTATTTGAACTTGAGTACTCATAACTCCATGCCTTTCACTGTCTCCTCTAAGCTTCCACTTCTCACTAAAATTAAAAGTTTCAGCAAAGTCACTATCCTGCATTAGTAGTGAGAGTTTCCTCACCCTGAAGTTCAGGTGAAATCTCAAGTCCAGTTTTTATTCCTATTCCTAGAGGCATAAACTACCATATTTAGACAGGAAGTCAGTGGAAAGCTAACAAAAGGCCACAATCTATGATTAAGCATATATTCTTGATGGTCTTTATTCCAGTGCTGACTCATAGTTCTTGGTACTAGACAACTATCTAACTTGTAGTTGGAAAATCCCTTTTAACTCCTACTAAATCTTTGATTATCAGTATATATCACCCAACCCTACAGTGTGAACTCCATCCCCTTCCCCCCAAAAAAGGAAATCACATGAGACATCTCAATGGATTCACATTCTAATAAGTAACACAACAAGTAAATGTCTACATACTAACAAGATTTGTTTAATGTAAATGGAAATAAGTAGAATCTCAGAAGGAAGATAATGGAGGGAGAAATAAAATTTAGAACTCAAAGTTTAAAAAAAAGAATTTCAAAAAAATGATTTTGCCCATGATTGTGTGGAAAATTAAATAGTATTAAAAAAAAGTAGAAGATACCTTAAATGTTACATCACAGCATTGAACAATATTGAGCCTGCAGTCCACCAATGTCTTTAGATTTTAAGCATAATGTCTATTGTTTAACCATGCATTCTGCATCCAATAATTATGCAATTGATATACTTATATATAATATTCTTCAGAAAAACTGATATTCTCAGCTGCTTTCATTATTCTTTGTCTGCTGGAAGTTCAGTCTGGTATAAAATTTCACCTTTTACATCATTGCCAACAATAACAAAAACATTACCTTATTGAATCAAATCTTTATCTTAAACATGACTGTCATTCTGTTCTATATAAAATTTTTGCACCTTTAAACCATCATCCAGGATCTTTGCTATCACTCCCAGCTTTGTGTCATCTGCAACTTTGATAAGCATCCCATATATGCCAAGTCACTGGTAAAAAATGTTGGGCAGAACAAGATCAAAGACCAATATCTGGGCAGTTTATTAGAGTCCTCTCCACAGAGTCATAGGAATCAATTAGTAACTACATTTAGGACCCAATCATGAAATCATCAAAAATTAAATGTTGTATCCTCTATTCCCATATATTTCCATCTTTTCCATAAGGACATCATGAGATGTTTGGACAAATATATTCCTGAAATTAAGTAGTAGTGCACCTATCACTTTACATGATCAAAAATGGTTAATGTTGAATGTCTTGTCATTAAATATCTCATGCTAACTCAATGGATCACCTTTCTAAATGTTCAGAATCCATGCACTAAATAATAACACTTAATAATGCAATCTAAAATTTGACCAGGAATTAAAGTCGACCTCATAGACTAATGATTTTAAAAATCTATTCTTTTGCTTTTTAGAAGATAGGAACTATGCTTGCCCACCACATGGATAGATCAATCTTGTTCTCCAGAATTATTTATTTATTTTTTGGTAAAGTGACTTAGTAATCAAATTCAATAGTTTTCTTTTTCATACCTAAGCTTCACACTTTTGCCATTTTATTTGAATTCATCCAAGACACAGTTGTTCTTACAATCTTTTCACATACCTTAGATTTTTGGTTTATGCCTCCTGGTCAGATTATTCTTATATAAATAGAAGTAAGGTAGAAGATTAACAGTTCTGCCATTTTTCTGTCATTTGTTATCATCAATCTCTGCATTTTGACAAAGAATAGCTCTATCATAAAAAAAGAAAAAATCTCTGGTGACTAATAGAGTTTTAAAAAGTTTTTTTTTAATTTTTATCTTAATGTTTACCACAAACTTTAGGTCATTTTGAGAATTAATGCTATGAGACTATTCCAATTTCTGTGTCCATCTTGTTTTCATTCACATTAGACTGTGAGTTCCTTGAGCTCAGCGACTGTATTTTCATGTGTGTGTGTGTAGATGAGTATTTAGTGCACTACCTGGCACATAGCTAGCACTGAATAAATGTTTATTGACTGACTAATTGACTGACTTATCCTTACTTGCCTTTAGTTCAGTCTCCTAATGTTTGTGTGTGTGTTTCTTCTAAATCAACAAATTCCTTGTGAATTAACATAGAACTCTTTCGAAAAATCTGAGTCCATTAGACTTTCTTCTTTAGGATTCATTTTTTTTTTGTATGAGCAGATTTGTGTTCTTATGGGCATACCAAACTCTCTGATTTAATTTCTTCTGTAGAATTTTAGACATTGGGAATCTAGTTATCCTTTTTCCAAACTCTTATAATCTTCCCTCTCAAAGTGGAGCATATTTTTAAAAATATTTCCCACTTTTCCCTGATGTGCTGTGAGTTCTAAGATCACTCTTTCCCTAGGCTCCATAACTTCAGCTTTTATAAATATTTCCTCTTGATTCCTCTGTTTCTTTCTCATGATGCTCCATCACTCTTCTTTGTGACTTCACACTAGCTTTTAAAGTAGGTTCTCCCTCCTCACATCCACTCTTGGAACCTAGTGTTTCCTACAAACTCAGCTCAAGTGCAACTTCCTGTGTAAAGCCTTTCCTGGTCTTTCCTCAGACACATAGCTGCTATTGTCTTCTTTCTCAAATTACATTGTATTTATATATGCATAATTATATGTTTACACATATAGATATAGACACATCTCCTCCATTAAAATGTAAGTTCATTAACATCAAATTTTTCCCTTTGATTTTATATCATCAATGCTTTTCACAGTGTCTGGCACATAGAAAACAATAATCAATCAATCCATCAACATTTATTAAAAGTCTATTATGAGTTGGGCATTGTGCTAAGCACTGGGAATAAAAGAAAAAGAGGTAAAAGACAGTCCTTGCCCTCACTTAATAAATGAGATTTGATTAATTAATTGGTTGGCTCACTGTACACAATCTGGCCTAGAATAGGAATTACTTTAAGTGATTTCTCAATATTTGGGGGGGGAATGAAATTATAATCAAGGGAAATGATAAATTGTTCAATGATTCAGCTTTTCAATCAATAAAAAATGTGTGCTGTATTAGGTAATAGTTCCCTGCTAGCTTCCTAATTTGATTAATTTGTTACCCATTTACTTCTTATAGTTCTGCAACATAATCACTTCTGTTTTTTTTCAGAGGGAATGGTGAGTTGAATCTGATCTTATTTTGATGAAGACAACTGGAAAAGAGATTTGGTACAACTGTGGGAACATAGTATAGACTATTGGACCATAAGGATGAACTGGATGAAGAGTTTGACAAGGGGATCAGCAATCTGGCCTTGATGTAGAATATTGTACTGATGGTGATTTTCAACTCCTCAGCTGTCTGCTGGATATTTGCTGCATTTTTTACTCCCCTTAATGACAATGTCTTCCTCAAGAAAGCAGAGAAAGTGTGAAGAAGAATGACAATTCTGGATCTTTTTCTGACCAATAAGTACTAACTGATATGTGATTGGAACCTTGGAAATATATGGCCATTTTATCCTAGTCAGTGTGCGTGCATGTGTGTGTGTGTGTGTGTGTGTGTGTGTGTGTGTGTGTGTGTGTGTGTGTTTAAGACTGGGACGCCCTATCTCACCCAAGCTAAAAATGAAGAGACTACTAAGGCAGAGAGAAGGCAAAGAATACTCTATTGATCCACACAGAAGTTTGGACTTCTGTTCTAAGACCATTTGTTTACCATATTAATGCCATATTAGTCAAGTATCTTATCAGTATAGCTATCTGAATCTCATGAACTTTGAATTCCCCAAAATCTGCCACTTGAAGTTTCCTCAGTATCTGGGATTATAGATGTGAACCACCACACAAGATCCCTTGGCAATCACGACAAAAATAGAAGGAAATGTGGAAATATAAAGCTAGAATCTGGGAAGATTTCAAAGAAATCAAAGAAAGGATATGCAAGACAATAGCAAGATCAAGGATAGGTGAAATTAGTTGGATATTTTTAAGATCATGGAAACATACCATTCTAGAACTTGTTATAAACATATGAAAAAATCAGTGAACAGAAAGTGCTGTGTTGTTGTTATTATTGCTGCATTTATTTTTATGGCTCTGAGCAGGTGTTCTTGAAAAAGCAGGGAATAATTATCTTGTTTAGAAGAAAATGAATTTCAAAATCCAGGAAATTTCCTAGAGCAGGAATCACACTTCTCAAACACAGTAAGGCCCTTTACTCTACAATGCAAGGAATCATTAAGAGCTCCTCAGCAATCTGGGATAATTCTATTACTTTTTCATCTCTAATCATTTATTGGTTGAAAATGTTAAGGGAAGAAGTATGCTATTTTAAAAAAAAAAAAAAAGGTAGGGGCCAAGATGGCAGAATAGAGGCAGGAATTTATCATGAGCTCCGGCTCCAAGCACCTCTAATATCTGTAAAATATGATGCTAAACAGATTTTACAGCAACAGAACCTACAAAGTGACAGAGGAAAAAATCTCCTGCTAAAGGTAGTCTGGCAGACTGATAAGAAAGGGCTATTGTACCACACTGGGAGCTGAGTACAGTCCTGTATGAGCCACACAGTCTGAGATCTGGGGCAGCCTTGAACAGTGGCACAGATTGGCCAGTGCAGACTTCAGGAGAGTGAACCACAAGCAGCTGTGGCAATTTCCAGACGTCCCAACCCATAAATGTCAAAGAGAATGTAAAAGATCAGGGGGGGATTCTGGTAGAACCTGGTGGCAGAAGAGCAGAGACTGGCCCCTGCCCCCAGGGTGAAGGGTAGTGGAGGTGCAGTAGCTGAGCTGTTGCCATGTGGCTGCCTCAGGAGCTCCTGGCCTGCAGATTGTACAGGGACCAAGTGACCATTCAGAGGGTAATCACTCTTGCTTTGCCCTACTTGGATCTGGATTGTGGTCTTAGGTTGTGGTCCTGGGGTGTGTGGTCAGTGTGCCAGAGCTTGGGGTGTCTGTAGAGAGGGCACCTCCTCATAGCTCTGACAATATTTTCAAAGATCCCAACAATTTGAGACATAGCTCTCTCCACTCTGGAAGCAGAGTTCTACCATGGCAAAGAGCTCAACTTCAAGTAATTGTCTGGCAAGATGTGCAAACAAAGGAAGCACAATCACACCATAGAATCCTTTTTTAGGGACGAAAAGGATCAAAACATGGAATCAGAAGAAGTCAACAAAGGCAAAACTCCTGTATCAGAAGCTCCCAAGAAAAATATGAACTGGTTACAGACCATGGAGGAGCTGAAGAAGTATTTTGAAAATCAAGTAAGAGAAGTAGAGGAAAATTGGGAAGAGAAATGAGAATGATGCAAGAAAATCATGAAAGCAAGTCAACAGTGGGCTAAAGGTGATACAAAAAAAAAAATACTGAAGAAAATAACACCTTAAAAATAGACTAACTCAAATGGCAAAAGAAGCCCAAAAAGCCAATGAGGAAAAGAATGCCTTAAAAATCCAAATTGGCCAGATGGAAAAGGAATTTCAAAAACTCACTGAAGAGAATATAGTGAACTCTCTATTTACTCAGTAACAAACTAAGACAAAACATTCACAGAAATCAAAGTACAGCATTCACAAATGTTATAGCCTAACCACTTGTCACTAAAATGGCCACATAGCTTTAACCAAAGTCATCACATTGTTTTAAACAAAGGAGGTAAGCCTCCTTAATAGACACAAAGTACAAAGGTCAGAGTTTTCCATCCCTAGATCACATTGTCTTAATCTCTCAGTCAAAAAGTCTTCATTCTTCTTATTTGGAAATTAGTTTCAAATCATTCTTAATTCAGTCATCCTGAAAAGGTACAAGATACAAAATACGGAGTTCTCCACCCCTAGGACCCAGTAAATCATGACCTTCTAGTTTGCATTAAATCCCCAAGGAGAGGTCTTTTCATCTTGAGTCGAAGAAGGCTCTCAGCTTCCATGGTTCCTCTTCCATGGTCCCAGCTCTTGCCTGAAACTACCTGACTACACCTGAGTTCAAAGGCAGACAGCTCTACGTACCTTGTCCAGGTCTTTGTGCAGCTCCTGTTCCAAAATGAAGCTCACAGTGTCCAGTCCACTTCAAGTCCTTCCAGTTTCTGTTCCTGGAAAGGCAAAGCTTAACAAAGCCACAATAACATCCAACCATATTGCGAGCATACTCATTAATTCATTTCTGCCTGTGAACAATCAACATAAAGGGGTGGCTAGGTGGCACAGTGAATAGAGCACTGGCTTTGAAGTTAGGAGGTCCTGAGTTCAAATCCCACCTCAGAAACTTAACACTTACTAGCCATGTGATGCTGGGCAAGTCACTTAACCCCAATTGCCCTTCTTTCCCTCCTCAAAAAAAAAAAAGAAAAGAAATCAACATAGGCCCAACAACAAGGTCTGAGAAATCAACACAACTCATCAGTATAGTCACAGGACCTCTAAAAACATCAGCAAAACCCTCTTGTAGGATTTCTGTAAACAGAAAACAAGAAAATCCTCTTTCAGGGCTTCTGAAACAGCAGTAAGGTCCCAGGGCTTCTGTAACTGCAGCAACATCCTCTATCAATGGACAAATCTGAGAGAGTAACATCAAAACAGACAGACCAACACCACATTCATTGTTCCTCCAAGTTCTCCTCTGTTCTAATTTCTCAGTTCTTCTCAATTCTCTTCTCAGTTCTTCTCAGTTCTCAGTTCAGTTCTCAGATCTCAGTTCTCAGTTCTGCCACCAAAGTTCTGTTCTCAATTCTGCTCTCAATTTGTAGCAGTTCTCAGAAGTTCTCAGGATCCCAGCAGTTCTGTCTCTCAGCAATTCTGTATATAGGGAATAGCACAAGCTGGACAATCAGAACTTCTTGGGAAAATCATCATGGAGGAAGGGCTGATGCTGCTGGGCTGAAGACTGAACTGAGAATTGAGCAGAACTGAAAAGAGGACACTTGTGGTGACAGAGTCAGGAAGGAGAAAACTTGTGTTATACCAGCACTCTATTTATCTGCGCTGTCTATGTTGATGTTTGTTTGTGGTACTTTGTACAGAAGCCCTGGGACCTTATTTGAAGCCCTGAAAGAGGATTTTCTGGTTGTATGTTTACAGGAGACCTGGAGGAGGGTTTTGAAGGTCCTGAGACTTTACTGATGATTTGTGCTAACTTCTTGGACCTTGTTTGTGGGTCTGTGTTGATTTCTATGTTGATGATTTGTTTGAGTTCTCAGACCTTGTTGATGGGTCTGAGTTGATTTCACAGGCAGATAGTGAATTGATGTTGGTGCCAGCAATGTGTTTGAATATTATTGTGGCTCTGTCAAGCTTTGTCTTCCTAGAAACAGGAACCATGAAAGACTTGAGGTGGACTAGACACTGTGAACTTCAATATGGAATGGGAACTGGATAAAGAACTGGACAAGGAGCTGGACAAGGAACTGGGAGCTGCCTGCCTTTGAACCCAGGTGACAGTTGGAGCAGGGACTGTGGAAGAGGAACCATGCGAGCCAGCCTCAAGTCAAGCTGAAAGAAGACTTTACTTGGATACTGTGTACTGACTAAGAACATTATGATTTACTGTGACCTAGGGGTGGAGAACTTTGTATTTTATGGTTGAATGATTGAGTTACTAAGTGATTGATTGACTAAATCACTGTATTTTGATTGAAACTGTGTGACCACTTTGGTGAAAACTATGTGGTCATTTTAGGGATAAGTTGTTGAGTTATGACATGGTGAATGCTGTATTTTGATTTTCTACAATAAGTTGTAACAGTGTGAATACTGTATTTTGGTTTTCTGTGAATGTTTTGCTCTGATTTGTTATTGAATAAATTGAGAGTTCATAATACTGTGTAATCAGAACTTTGAAAAGCTGTTCACAGCAGCAGTCCTCTGGAAAGCTGCTTGTGCTTGGCTTTACTTCCATAAATATGGTATTAGCTCCTCCCTATTCCACCCCTTCCTGTTACATCAGCAAGTTCATCCCACTGTGGGATTCACAAGTTCTGGATCTTAATACTTGTTACAATCATGAACTTGAAACAAGGTGTTAGTACCTGTTTGAATGCCAATACAAGGGACAGGGAAGATTTTTAACTTCTCATTGTTGTTATAAGAAGCCAGGAAGTGGAAGTGAGCAGGGATGGGGGCCAGATATGGAGGGATAGCTAGTGAAAAAGCAAAGAAAATGGAAATGGGATATCATTTTCAAGGGATAGCAGGTAGGTCACTATGTTATGGTCATAGAGTGTATGGAGGGGAATAGAAAGTAGAAAAGGAACCAATGAAAAGGGTTTTAAATGAAAAACATTATTTTTATGTGATAATAAGGGGTAACATCATAGCCACTGGTGGTTTTTTTTTGGTATGGAGCTGGGAATGATATGGTCAAATTTACACTCTATGAAGGTGAGTGGAAGAGAGATAGATTTGGGGAGACAAACTTGAGGCAAGGAGACAAATTAGAAAGCTATCCCTATTAGAATACAATATTCCTGAGGGCAAGGGACACGTATGTTCATTTTTTTGTATTTCTTTCACTTCCTTAACAATACATAATAATATAGTTAGCATTTGATAGATATTTTAATGAATGCAATATTACCTCTTGTATCAGAGACTCCTGACTCCCTTCTACTACAAGAGCCTAAGGCACATTTGAGGGACTTTTTTACTTATCTTGATCCTTTCCCATAATTCAGACAAAACAAGGGAAATAAATACCTGAAGTTCCCTCTGTAGTATCAACAGCCCCCCTTTTAAGCACTCAGACTCTCAGACATCAAACATTAAATAAATTTTATTTGCTTTGAAAAAAAATATAGAAAGGACTTGAACTCAAATACAGAGAGAGTGAATATGCTCTTTGCTTTCTAATTATGACCATCCTTCCATATTCTCAAAGATCTATATAGTCCTTTGACTCATGATACCAGTATGAAGGAAGCTATGGGAAGGGAAGTTAGAATTTATACAACCCCACTACTCACTATGGTAGAAGCACTTCTCAAAGGAATTGTGGATCCTTCTTGCCTCTGTCCTTAGCTCAGCTTTTCTGTTTCCCAATTTGTTGGCTATACTTCTTAAGATATTGTGTCAGTTTTTTAACAACTAGACTTAGAAAGATTACATTGGAATACTCATGGACAGTTAGTTTTATGACCCTTTCTTCCATTTGTGTCTGGGATAGCTCTAGGATATTTAAACTTTCAATTCTTTATGCTGGAGATTCTGTAGCCTCAACCTACAAATAAAGGGTTTTTCATGCTTCTAGTGAAGTTATATGTTTTTATCTCATTTAACTTAATCTCAGTTTCCCATTGCTGGCCAAATTAGAGTGAATCTGTCCTATTTATTTTCTCCCCCTAAACCCAATTTCTGGACAATGTCTTCTACCAAGTTAGTAACTTTTACAAAGTCTTTTGAGGATTTGGAAAGACACTCCCATTCTTTGTCCATTGCCTTACTGGTTTCCTATTTTCCTCACAGCAGTTAGACTGGATCATATCCCAGTTAATTTTCAAAGAAGAGGAGGAAGAGCTACTTGCATTAGTTTCTGTGGATCAGAGTGGGAGGTACATCCCTGCTCAAAGAAGCTTGCAGCAAGTCATTGTCCACTACTGAAAGAATGACTACAACTATATTTCCCAGTAAATTCAAGCATAGTAATGGAAAAGCCAAGGTCTACAGAAGAGATTCTGACAGCTAACAAGGGAGAATAGAATCAGAAGGCCCTAAAGAAAACTCAGCACTATAGTATACCCAACAGCTGCATGATGTTAACCACTATACAAACAAAAGTGCTTGGCTGCCTTCTGTTTATGAATATAGAATAGAAACAAAAGCAGGCCTCCAATGAGAAGTGATGGTGAGTTTCTCAGTGCTGGGATCACTACTCTTGGGGTCTGCTACTCTATGCTCTCTAATAGCACTGCAGAAAGTAGAACATCTGTTTTGACTGAGTTTGCCTACACCTTTTAATAAAACATGAATGCTGCATGTCCTTTTCATTCAGTTTTTTCCTAAAGATATGAGATCATGCAAGACAGTAAAGCAAAGTATAAAACTACCCAAAGGTTTAATTAAAATGCTTCAAAAAGAGAACTTTATTAATATTTGATATGCCTCTTCTAGTAAAGAGTTCTGGCATGCCAAAAAAAAATGATCTAAGAATGAAGCAATTCATCCTCCCAATGCCAGTGATCTTAAAATACAGTGTGGTATTCATTACTATTCATTGATGGTTGATTTCATAGAATTCATTCCAAATAATGTACTTTGTTTTAGATAGGATATGTGATTTCCTTGGCATAGGACATTCCCAATGAATACCAGTACAGATTGGCATTTATTTTGCATCTGAAAGATTTAAAAAGTTGCCTGAGTCACTGTGAGGTTAAGTGATTGCCTAAGGTAATAATTGTCTGAGGCAGGAATTGAATTTAGGCCTTCTTTGAACCCAGGCCAGCTCTTTATACACTACTTCAAATTCTCTCACGTAAAAGTTACATAGGTAAATCAAGGTGTAGAAGAATTAGCTGATTTTTGACACTGATCACTGATAACCACTGACAGGCAATCATGCTATTGCAGATGATTTCACTCTGTGGCCAAGTTCTAATTTTGCTTGCATCCCATCATCCCCATCCTCTTCTCCATGGAAGTCAAAGGAAGTTCAAGAATGTTCCAATATAATCAGATTGGGCATCCTCATCTCTGTTCCCCAGAAATGACACTGCTGGATACATCGAAAGATAACAGAACCTACTGTAATGCTTTCAATTTCCCTTCCTTCAGGGCACAGTGTAGAACCAAGGAGGGTCAGTGTTTACATTAGCCCAAGAATGCTCGACAGTATTCCAAATCACCAGAGGAAGTTTCAAGCTCCCAGATACTTCCTCACTCAAATCTCTCCTTAACACAAACTTACTCCTCCTCTTATAGACTCAAGGGTGAGGTTTTATCTCCAAGTTCCCAGATTCTCCTTTTTATATTTAGTATTTTGTTTTCCCTGGTTATTTGTAAAAAAAAAAATTGCAATATTTATTTTTAAAACTTTGAGTTCCAAATTCTCTCCCTTTCTCCTTTTCTTACCGCTCCCATTGAGAAGGCAAGCAATTCAATATGGTATACATGTGTAGTCATGCACAATATATCCATAGGTCATATTACAAAAGAAAATGTAGACAAAAAATAACTCAAGAAACATAAAGTGCTGTGTGTATATGTATGTGTGTGTGTGTGTGCACACGTACACTTTAATTTGTATTCAGATACCATCAGTTCTTTCTCTGGGGATGGATAGCATTTTTCATCATAAGTCCTTTGGAGTTGTCTCAGAACATTATATTGCTGAGCATATCTAAGTCATTCCCAGCTGATCATCTTACAATTTTGCTGTTGCTTTGTATACAGTACATTTCACTTTACTTAGGCCCATACAAGTCTTTCCAGGTTTTCTTGAGAGCATCCTGCTCATCATTTCTTATAGTACGGTAGTATTACATCATAATCACATGACATAATTTGTTCAGCCATTCCCAAATTGATGGGGATAGGTATGATGTAGTACCCCAGAATTATTTTAATTTGCATTTTTCCAATCAACAATGAGAGTATTTTTTTTTCATATGGGTATATATAGCTTTAGTTACTTCATCTGAAACTGATCAAATCTTTTGATCATTTATCAGTTGGGGAATGGCTCTTATTTTTATAAATTTAACTCAATTCTATATATGTTTGAGAAATGAGGCCTATCAGAGAAACTTGCTTCAATTTTTTTTTCACATTCGCTATTGTTACCTGTAATTTCCTCCATCCTATCCCCCTTGTTTATTCTATTCTCTCTCTTTTCACCCTTTCCCTCCTCAAAAATATTGTGCTTCTGACTACTGCTCCCCCAATTTACCCTCCCTTCCATTACCACACCACCTTCTCTTGGCCCCTTCCCCTCCTCCTTTCCTATACTGTAAGATAGATTTCTATAACCAATTGAGTGTGTGTGCTATTCTCTCTTTGAGTCAATTCTGATGATAGTAAGGTTTCCTCATACCCCCTCACGTCTCCCCTCTTCCCCTCTATTGGAAAAGCTTTTTCTTCCCTCTTTTGCATGACAGAATTTACCCCATACTCCCTTGCTCTTTCTCTAAGTATTCCTCTCTCACCCCTTAATTTTATTTTTTAAGCTATCATCCCTTCATAGTCAACTCATATTTGTACTCTCTGTCTATATATACCCTTTCTAATTACTCTAATAATACAAAAGGTCTTATGAGTTACAAATATCATTTTCCTATGTAGGGATGTAAACAGTTCAACTCTAATTCCCTTTTGATTCTTCTTTCCTGTTTATCTTCTCATGTTCCTCTTGATTCTTGTATTTAAAACTCAAATTTCCTATTCAACTCTGTTTTTCACCAAGAATGCTTGAAAATCCTCTATTTCATTGAATATCCATTTCCACTCTGAAGGATTATACTCAGTTTTACTGGCTAAGTAATTCTTGGTTTTAAGCCTAACCCCTTTGCCCTCCAGAATATCAAGTTTGAAGCCCTCTGGTCCTTTAACGTAGAAGCTGCTAAATCTTGTGTTATACTGACTCTGGCTCCCTGATACTTGAATGGCTTCTTTCTGGCTGCTTACAAGATTTTCACCTTAACCTAGGAACTCTGCAATTTGTCAACAATATACCTTGGAATTTTCATTTTGGGATCTCTTTCAGGAGCTGATCAGTGGGTTCATTCTATGTCTAGTTTCCCCTCTGGTTCTAGAATATCAGGGCAATTTTCCTCAACAATTTCTTGAAAGATGATGTCTAACCCTCCCCCCTTTTTATCATGGCTGTCAGTCCAATAAATTTTTTCCTTAATTATCTATCCCCCTGGGTCTATTTTCCAGGTATGCTATTTTTCCAATAAGATATTCCTCATTATCTTCTATTTTTTTTCATTCTTTTGAGTTTGTTTTATTGTTTCTTGATTTCTCATAAAACCATTAGCTTCCATTTCCTCCATTCTAATTGTTAAGGAATTATTTTTTTCAGTGAGCTTTTGCACCTACTTTTCCATTTGGTCAATTCTGCTTTGTAAGGCATTCTTCTCCTCATTTGTTTTTTAGATTTCTTTTATCATGTGGCCTTGTCTGTTTTTTAATATGTTTTTCAGAAATTTTTTGTGTCTCCTTTACCAAGCTGACTCATTTTTCATGATTTTCTTGTATTACTCTCATTTCTCTTCACAATTTTTATTCTACCTCTCTTTCTTAATTTTCAAAATCCTTTTTGAACTCTTCAATAACCTGGGACTAATTCATATTTTTCCTGGAGGCTTTGGATGTAGGAACTTTGACTTTGTGGTTTTCTTCTTAGTGTGTGTTTTAATCTTCCTTGTCTCCATAACAACTTTTCATAATCAGAGTTTTGTTTTTCTGTTTGCTCATTTTCTTAACCTATTAGTTGACTTTAACTCTTTGTTAAATTAGCTCTGCTTCCAGGGTGGAGGGCACAGTATCCCAAGCTTCAGGGGCTGTGTGCAGCTATTTTCAGAGATACTTCCAGGGACCCGTAATTTTTCATATTTTTCAAGGTGTTATGACCTAAGGAGAGGTACTTGCTACTCTCCTTGTCTGTGATCTGGTCTGTGAACAAACACAAACACTTTTTCCTTCCTTGAATTGTAAAGAGGGTCCTCCCCTCCACTGCGACCACAACCTCTGCTATACTACTGCTCCTCCTTACCCTGAGACTGCCTGCCAGGACTGCAATCCAGATCTGAGTATGAGCAAAGCAACCAAGTCTTGCTTCAGTTCTAGCAAAATGACACCTGTAATCTACTTCTCACCAGTTCTTCTACCCCCTTACCATTTGTGGTCTGAGACTCCAGAAGCAGTCACTACCATTGCTAATTCAGTCACCACCAAGGCCAGCTCCTAGTTTGCTAGGGCCAGGGCTATGCTGGCACAGCCTGCAATAGACTATGCTCCACTGTCACCCAAGTGCAACAGACTTCTCTTGCCTACTTCCTAAATTGCCTTTGGTATCTGTGGGATTAGAGGTCTGAAAACTGCCACCGCTGCCACTGATTCAGTTGTCTTGAGACCTGCTCCTAGTTTTCTGGGGGCCCAGTTTGAGCTGGCATGGCCTGCACTGGATTGCAGTCCTTTCTCAATAGAGAAGGTTCAATAGACCATTTCCTGCTGACCTTCCACGTTTTCTTGGGTTGGAAATTTATTTCACTCCTTTTTTGTGGTTCTACTCCTCTAGAATTTTTAGAGTAATTTTTAAAGGTATTTGGAGGGGTTTGAGAAACAGCACAGGCAAGTCCCCTGCCTTTATTCACCATATTGGCTTTGCCTCCCCTCCCCATTCCCCTTTGTCCACTCTGAGCTGACTCATTCATGTTTCCATTTTTTTCTTTCTCTGTTCCTTGTTATCTCTTTCCCCTCTCTTCTTCACTCTTACATTTGCTCCTTCTTTCCTTCCTCTTTTTACCTCCTCCCTCTTTTTCGCTTTTTCTCACTTTCTTCCCATTTCTCCTGTTCTTTTCCCTTCTCTCTTCCCCCTTTTTTCTTTACCTTCCATCTCTCCCTCATCCCCAAATCTCACTCTCATCTGGGTTCCTAGAACTGACTAAATACTCTTAACACTGTCATTTTACAACCATATTCTGCTGCTCAGATTCTGTGCACTTACTCACACTTATGCACATACCAAGGGATACTGTCTATCACTCACAGCTTCTCTCACACACCTGCTTCAAGGAAAACATCTTGATATTTTCTAAATTGCCAAGGGGATAACTTCTATTTGGACAGCTGTATGCCCCAAAAGCCTCAGGCACATGGCTCAACTCTCTTCAGATTCTATCAATTCTTTCAACAATAGGAAAAAAAGTAGGCCACTGTGAACCTGAAGATACATGCAAAGGTAGACAAAAAATGCCTTTTCTGTATCTACTCTGCTCAGGTAAAGATACCTTATAAAGCTATCTGCAAATGGAGAAGTTTGAGGATACAGGCCAGACAGGAGGTTCTTGTCAATATATCACTATCATCAAGACTACCTAACTCTAACATCTTCTGTGAAACCATTGTCTTTTATTTCTGTTCCACTCATCTTGGAAATTCACTAGATTTATATGTAGTAGATAGGTAGAATTGTAGTGTGAGAAAAAAACTCCATATCTCTAAGAGCTTTCTCAGCATTCTTAAATTGGTATAACAATCCACTTCTATAACTCCCCATTTGCCATTTTTTTCTCATAGACTACATCTATGTCATTCTATTTACTTGCACACATACAAGCTACTTCCTATTTTCCTACTTTCTTCCTATATCCAATCTAAGTGGCTCCAGATAATAGTACAGTGTCTATCCTAGTAGAAATGAATCTTCACAAAAGTTCTGGCTGCCTTTTCCTTGAACATTGCCTACTCACAAAACAACAAACAAGAGTTTTCCATCTTCAGGGAGAAAGAAGTGAGATAATTCTGAGAAATGAAAGGAGACTAATGCTATAGTCTATGTTGAATGATGAGATAAAGAAGAAGTCAACTTAGGATTTGTCTACTTAGTGCATTCTGTTATTAAGTTTCTGTTCAGTCCATAGTGATGCTCTCCCATTTTGTGGCATAAGAGGAACATGATTGCTTGTGAAATTTGATTAAAATCCTTACAATGAGGATTTTCTTTCTCCAAAGGAACCCCTGTAGTATGATTTCTTGGGCAAAAACTATTTTTTTTACAAATTAGCTCCTGAGCATACACACAAGCATACATTCATGTTACTAAAAGAGGCAAATTCAGGACTCAAGGAAAAGATGTTTGGGAGAAGTCCTATTGATTTGTTTTCTGGGCCACAAATAGCTATGCATAAAAATAAATAATCAGTCTAATTTAAATCCAAAAATATGGGTTCTTTCTCTCTCTGTCTCTGTCTCTCTCTCTGTCTATATAAATATATATGTATGTATATGTATACATGCACATGCACATATAACATATATACATATTTATATGTTTGTATGTATATACATATACACACATAAAAATGTACAATGTCATCTGAATCAAGACAAACATTAAGTGAAATTCACTTATTTCTATTCTGAGAAAAGAAGGTCACAACAGATAAAAAGATTTTACTCCATGCGATGGATTATCAGACAAAATTTTTCAGCAATATCACAAAATAGGGGGGAAAATACAAAGTTTCTATAACTCCTGTAGGAGATTATCCATCACATTCATGTTTCTGCTAGTCAAGAGGTGAGAGTTCAACAGATAGAACTAAATGTTGTAGCCTCTATGTCACACATTACATGCAGACCAATAAAAGGAAAAAATAACCCCCTAGTCTCTTATTCCTGAAGTTTGTGAAAGTTGTGTATTCAAAACCCAGAATATACAAAATCTTGGGAATTTTAAATGAAGTAATTCATTTGTAAGCATGCTCTCCACTATCTTTTCAAAACTTTTCTGTGATTTACATGAGAAATTTAAAAAATAATTGGTATACCTGAGAAACCTCAATGAATCAATTAATTAGTAAGTCAAATTATTACAGTAGATTGAAGCAGTATGGAAATGCAAAATAAGGTTGTTTGTGATTCAGGGGAAGAGACTTAGAAATAATTAGAGATTGTTCCAAGATTGCTCCAAGTGTGCTCAGCTGGTAGAGATTTGGTCATGAAAAGTTGGACAAGACTGGGGGAAAAAAGATGCTTACAAAACTATTGAAGATATGGATTTATGTCATCAATATTTTTTCCTGGTGTATAGATACACATTTAAAAGAAACATAACAGAACTCAATATCTCTGATACTAAGAGTTGCTCCACCCAATGAACTATTTAAGCAGATACTATAATCTAGAAAATAATCTATTTCTTATCTCTGATAAAACTGATAACTGACATGTATTGAATGTTTTACATCCATTATCTCATTACAACTTCACAATAATCCTGTGAGACAGGAAGGGCATACTTTGTAGATGAGAATATTGAGGCCCTGAGAGTTTAAATAGTATGTCTGAAGTTAGGCTATCAGGTAAACATCAGGGTCTGTAGTTATAAGGGGATCCTGGATAGTCTGAATTAGAAAACTTGGAAATCTGGGAAAAGTAGTGATTTGTAGAATTTAAAGCAGAAACTAGTCATTTAAGTGTGAGTAGGTCTCTTTAAGGGGCTGTCCTTCCACAAAGGCTAGATCACCACAAATATGTAGGTTACTGAGTGAATTCATTTTCAGGTTGTTGTGTGATTCTGAGTGAGGAGAATGAAAGGTTTACTAGTCTCTGGAAGATCCTCAACTCCTTCCTTCAAAAGATCCAGACAGGTTTCTCCTGGCTCCATTTATTCAATGTTGAATTAATGGTCCCTAATCATACCCTTCAAAGGGTCATTTTCCCTATGTCTGATTTCTCAGCACAGGATTGACCTGTTTCATAGGTAAGAGACATCAATCAAAGTGACCAATAAACCAAAACTACTAAAACCAGATCAGCATTTTCTGATCACTGCTATCAAGCAAATATTTTGAGATCAGTTGCCTAAATTAGGTATTAAAATAGCAGTGCCATAGTGGTCCCAACCCTGAGTTTGAATCTATGAGGTCTGCTACTTACTTCCTGGATCCCAGTTTGTAAAATGAGGGAGTTGGACTAGATACTTTCTCAGGTCCCTGTCAGATTTGAATCTATGGTTCTGTGACTGAAGTTCAAGTCTTCTGGACAGTATAATTATTCATACTCTATATTTTCCTGGTGGCTCTGTATCTACCCTATAAAAATTGGAAAAATTTTGAAATCTCCCAAAATGTTTTAAAATATTTTCCCAATCACATCATATTTTTGTAGATTCTTCTAGTCATGATTATTGTTTTAATCAGAATTTCATAGTTGATCGGGACCTTGTAGATCATCTACACCAACACAAACATAAAACATGGATGATTTCCTCAAAATCTCGAATAAATGATTGTCTCTATGAATTATTTTATCATAATTAACTCTCTGCCTTATGAAATAATTTACTTAATTTTGGGACAGTTCTAACATTAGGGAATTTTATCGTATTAAGTAAAAAATCTACCTCCTTTAGTTTCCACCTGTCTTTCCTAGCTTAAAAATTTTTTTGAACTACAATTTCTTGGAATTTTTAAAGAACCCCCCCCCCAAAAAAAATGTCATGCATTCTCTATTCCAAACTAAATATTCTTCTAAGTTTTGAGCTGATTCTCTTATAGCATGATTTAAAGTCACCTTTCCATCCTGGTCACACTTCTCCATTTACAAGACAGATTGTCAAGGTCTTCCCTAAATTGTGATACTTAAAAGTGATCCTAACAACCAAATATGATCTACTCAGGGCAGAGGACAATAAAGTGACTATCCTTTATTGTTTTCCTTTGCTCACTCTATTATTACCAAATTCAACATGAGAAGCTGCATAAGGTTTTCTAAGCTATTGTGTTGGAGTCATACTCTTGACATATTTTGAATTTGTGGTACACTAAAATTTTCACATCTGTTTCACTTAAAAAGTTGTCTAATCATTCACTCCCCATTTTGTATTTGTCAAGTTGATTCTAACCCAATTTTGGTGTTAATTAAATTTTATTTTATTAGATTCAGCAGTGTTCTAAATGGCTGAAAGATTTAAAGACCCTGATTCTGTCATCCAACATTATAGAGATCCCAAATGCTATTGTTCACATTTTATAACTATACCATTTTTGCTTTCATCTAAATTATTAACTAAACTGTACAATGGAACAGGACCATGGACAGAGCCCTATGACTCTGCTTGAAGTCTTTCTTCAAGCTGACATTGATATATTAATTACAATTCAATGAATCCACTTTGTCAATCATTTCTGACATTATTAATTATACTATTTTTCCCATTCAACTTTTTCACAAGAATATTAGGAGATACTTTGCCAAATACTTGCTGAAATTCAAGTACATGATGACTATGGCAGTCTCCTGATCTGCCAGATACCAACCTGGTTTTTAAAAAAAAATATCAGCCACATCACCAGGTTGCTCTGAGGATAAAATGAAAATTATATTGGAAGCACTTTGAAAAATTTAAGTTTTATATCAAAGTTTGTTGTTCTTGCTGTTGATATTGCTGTTTTTATCTAAATTGTTCAAGTACTATAGGATTTTGCTGACAATGAGAACTTCCTAAGGGCAATGAATCTTCTCTTTTGTTCCTGATCATTTGTAATTTCCACTGTTTGTTGATCCATTTTCCTATATTTTCCTCTCCTTCTCAAACCAAAAGTATTTCTTCTTGGGAGAGAAAAGTCAAAGCCAAAATTAGAATCAGGTGTCAGAAAAAAACAGAATCAGAGAAATATAGGATCCAGGGAGGGAAATAACCTAAGATTTTATTTCATTCAACCTGGAACCAGACAAGGCACCTACTTCTAAAAAAATACTTTTATTTGTTTTAATTTTCTCCCTACCTCTGACAAACCTCTTCTTTGAGGGAAAAAAAAAGTAAAAACAAAATTCTAGTAACAAATAAAAATAATAAGAGGAAAACAATACCCACATAGGGGATATATTGTGTATAAGTGTGTGTATGTGTGTGTTTGTGTGTGTGTGTGTGTGTGTGTAAATACATCTCATTATGAAATCTAACCCCAACATCTCTTTATCAAGAAGTAAATGGCATGTTTCATCAATGGTCCTCTGGGACCTTAGCTGGTAGTAGCATTGAACAACAATTTTAAATCTTTCACAATTTTTGTCCCTATAATGTTGTTATTACATATTTTTCTTGTTTCTACTTACTGCATTCTGAATAATTTCATACAAGTATTTCTAGCTCTCTTTGAAACCCTTGCCTTTACATACAAATACCATAATTTGCTCAGCACATGTACATATATAGAATTGCTGAGCAAATGTGTGTGTGTGTGTGTGTGTGTGGACACACAAATATATACACACACTTGTGTATAACATATGGGTCCTTTTCTAATTTCCTCAATCTTTCTAGGGCATATAACTAGTAATAGTATTGTTAGATCAAAAGATATATATTGTTAATGACTTGGGGACATAATTTCATACTGCTTTTTAAAATGACTGGACTGATTCACAGCTCCAACAAGGTACTAGTGTACCCATTAGACTGTAAATGTTTGAAAGTAAAGACTCTTTTTTGCTTTTCTCTATGTTCCTAGGACTTAGTATAGTATCAGGTCTCTAGTAGATAGTTATTTCTTCCACATACTACTCTAATTTGTTTATAAATCCATTTTTGTATGGCTAAGTCATGTATCCATTTGGGGTTTATGCCCATATAAAGTTTAAGTTGTTGGCCTATACGTAGTTTCTGCAAGATTACTTTCTAGCCTTTCCAGAAGTTCCCATCCTAGTTCTTATTATAGTAGCTGGGGTCTCTCACTAGGCAGCAGAGTTCATTTTATACCTAATCTGTTCCACTGATCAATCTCTCATCCTTTATGAGTATCAAATTGTTTAAGGAAGCCACAGAAGACAGGAGGTCATTGTTGAAAAGGGAGTGCATTTCATACATGGCATAGTGAGGCAATAAATAGAAAAATGCCCAGGGTTAAGAGAAAGAATTTCTTGTGCAAAGAGCAGAAAAAAGTCAAGTGTCACTAGATTGTAGAGTATGTGTTTGGAGGGTGGGGAGGAAGGTGTAAGGTATAAGAAGACTGAAAAGGGATGTAGAGTATTTGAATGTCAGCAGTTATTGTTTCTGATCCTATAAATTATAGAGGCCACTGGGGTTTCATGAGTATGGGGCGACAAAAATGTATACTTTAGAAAAATGATTCTCAAACTGTGGGTCACGACCCCTTTGGGGGTCAAACAACCCTTTCACAGGGGTCACCTAAGACCACTGGAAAACACATTTCTGATGGTCTTCAGAACTGAGATACCACTCCTGTATCCATCTCAAGGATGGTCCACCCACATGCAGATACATCCACATACAATTATTAAAGGGTCATGGCATTAGAAAGGTTGAGAACCACTGCTTTAGAATGATCACTTTTACAATTGGGTAAAAGATGGACTGAAGTGGGTCTAGAATTGTGGCAGGGAGACCAACCAACAGGCTGTTAACAGTAATGCAATTGTAGGGCTGTACTAAGGTGGTGGCAGAGTAGTGGCAAACACAGAAGTAGTTCACACCTTTTTTCAGCTGTTGAATTAACACCTTGTTTCAGTTCAGATTTCTTTGGAGCCTTGTATCAAGTCTGTTAAGAAACAGAACATGTAAACTCCACAACTTGTGAACCCTAGAACTCATGAACTCCTGCAACAGGAAGGAGCGGAGCTAATAACCATACATAAGGAGAGGCCTAGGCTAGAGACAGCAGAACTGAGAAGAGGACTCTTGTGGTGGCAGAGTCAAGAAGGAGAAAACTTGTGGTATCCCAGAACTCTGTTTGTCTGCTCTGTTTGTGTGGATGTTTGTGATACTTTTTACAGAAGCCCTGAAACCTTACCAGAAGCTCTGAAAGAGGATTTTCTGGTTGTATATTTATAGAAGTCCTGGAGGAGGATTTTGGAGGCCCTGGGACTTTACTGATGATTTGTGCTGACCTCTTGGACCTTGTTTGTGGATCTGTGTTGATTTCTATGTTAATGATTTGTGTTCAGTTCTCAGACCTTCTTGGTGGGTCTGAGTTGATTTTGCAGACAGATAGTGAATTGATGATGGTGCTAGGAATGTGTATGAATATTACTGTGGCTCTGCCAAGCTTTGTCTTCCCAGAAACAGGATCTGTAAAGGACTTGAGGTGGACTGAACACTGTGAATTTCAATATGGAAAGGGAACTGGATGAAGAACTGGACAAGGAGCTGGACAAAGAACTGTGAGATGCCTGCCTTTAAAACCAGGTCATAGTTGGAGCTGGGACCATGGAAGACAAACCATGGAAGCTGAAAGCAAGCCTCAATTCAAGCTGAAAGAAGACCTTACTTGGATACTGTGTACTGACTAAGAAGATTATTATTTACTGTGACCTAGGGTAGAGAATTTTTTACTTTGGTACTTTGTGATTGAATAAAGGATTTTATGATTGACTAAATGCATATACTTTGTTTAAAACTATGTGACCAGGGACAGAATCAAGATGGCAGCATAGAAGCAGCAAAATTCCACAACTCTCCCCATAATCACCTCAAATACCTATAAAATATGACTCTAAAAAAATTTAAAGCTCCAGAACTCAAAAAATGACAGAGTAACAAAGCTCCCTCTGAAGGCAACCTGGCAGGCAGATGGGAAGTGGTTCATCACAGCATGTTAGGAGCCCAGACCAGCACCACATGAACCTGTGGCTAGAGTCCTAGGGCCTCCAGAACAAGCTGCAGTTGAAGCGCAAATCACTGGCAGCTGTGGCATTTTCCAGAATTATCAACCAATAAGAAACAAGGACTAAGTGAAAGATCAGTGGAACTAGGATAAATTTGGGGGAGAGGGTCCAGCCAACTGCCCCAGGGCTACAAGCAGCTAAAGCAGTGGCCCTGCAGGCAACTTCACAGGGCTGCTTCAGAAGCTACCAGACTGCAAATTGCAAGGGGACCAAGAAATCATTCAGAGACTAAGTGCTCATGCCTTGAGCTGCCTGTATTGAGATCACGGTCTTGGATGGTTGTCCTGAAGTGTGTTTTCAGTGAGCCAAAGCTGCTGAGGGCTTCAGAAACAGTAGCCTTCTAATATCTCTGGCAGTTGCAGAAACCCCAGTGACTTGGGACAGAGTTCTCCCATCTGAAAGCAGAGTTCTCCTGAACCTAAAAGTCAAGTAATTGACTGGCAACATGAATAGACAAAGGAAGCAAAGCAAACCCAGCAGTGCAACTTTATATTCCTTTTTTGGGGAAAAAAAGGATCAAAGCATGGAAGGGGAGGAAGACAACACAGTCAGAATTCCCACACCAAAAGCTTCCAAGAAAAATGTAGACTGGTTACAAGTCATAGTGCAGCTGAAGAAGGATTTTGAAAACCAAATGAGAGAAGTGGAGGTAAAATAGGGAAGAGAAATGAGAATGATGCAAGAAAATCATGAAAAGAGAGTCAACAACCTGACTGAAGAAAATAAAATACATTAACTCAAATGGCAAAAGAGGCCCAAAAAGCCAATGAGGAGAAGAATGCCTTCAAGAGGAGAAGAATGCCTTCAAAAGATGAATTTACCAGACAGAAAAAGAATCTCAAAAGCTAGCTGAAGAGAATAATTACTTCAGAATTAGAGTGGAGAAAATGGAAGCAAAAGACTTTATGAGAAATCAAGATACTATTAAACAGATACAAACAATTGAAAAAAATAGTAGGCAATGTGAAATATCTCACTGAAAAAACCACTGACCTGGAAAATAGATCAGGAGAGACAGTTTAAAAATTATTGGACTACCTGAAAGCCATGATCAAAAAAATAACCTCAAAAGCATCCTTCAAGAAATTCTAAGGAAAATTGCCCTGCTATTTTAGAACCAGAGGGCAAAATAGAACTTGAAAGAATTCACCAATCACCTCTTGAAAAAGATCCCAAAAAGAAAACTTCTAGGAATATTATAGTCAGGTTCTGGAGTTCCCAGGTCAAGGAGAAAATATTACAAGCTGCCAAGAAGAAACAATTTAAATACTGTGGAAATACAATCAGGATAACCCAGGATCTAACAGTTTCTACATTAAGGGATCAAAGGGCCTAGAATATGATATTCCAGAGATCAAGGGAGCTAGGATTAAAACCAAGAATCACCTACCCAACAAAATTGAGTACAATGTTCCAGGGGAAAACACAGTCATGAAATGAGGTGGAGGACTTCCAAGCATTCTTGGTAAAAAAAACAGAACTGAATAGAAAATTTGACATTCAAATACAAGAAGCATGAGAAT
>CM053587.1:133256783-133274894 GCA_028646515.1 Pseudochirops corinnae | reverse complement strand
AATCAAAATTTTCAGAAAAAAAATGTTGTGATAGCAAATTTGGAACATTTAAAATGTTTATAAGCCAAAAAAATTTACTTGGGGGGAAAAGGAGGCAAAGTAATGTGAGTAAGGTTGCCATTTCATAAAAGCACAATGAAATAGTCTGGAAATCATATTTCATCATGGCATATAAGAAAATTGCCCCCAAATAATTGAAAACAGAGCTTAAGAAACAGAATAACAGACTCTGATGAGCATCATCCAAAAGGTATTCCAACTTTTACATAAGAGAAAATAATTTCAGATCTCTAGCACAGTAGACTCTCAAATTGATATTTTGAGGTCCTTCATGTATTGAGGGAAAAATATCTGAATCCTTCAGGAATACTTGACAATGTAAAATTAATGGAAAGAATGGAAATTTGTCTGCCCTCTCCCCCAAAAACTTCTATAAAATTGAGTAAAATTTTCCATGATGAAAGGTGTAATTTTTTTAAAATGGAAGGTATTAATTGAGTGTCAAATTTTTAAAATTGTTTTTGTCTGTTTCTTATTTTTGGTTTCTTTTTATGCAAGTGATATTATCACTATGGTGAATTCCCAGCAAGGAAACTCCCTCAACCTATCCAGATTGAAAAATATTTTATCATATAATCTTTACATCCTCTCATCTTTATAATCTTAGCTCCTGGAGAACCAAGATATTAAGTGACATACTCAAGAATGTGCTGTCATTCCCTACCAGATGCAGGACTTATATATTTCTTGCTGTTTTAAGATGGCATATAGAAGCTAGACTTGAACATGGCCATTTAGCTTTACTCTCTAAAGTGAACTATTTTATATTATTTTTAAAGAATGCTGCTTTCTGTTACACGAATAAACAAAAAATCACTCTTGCAAATACTAGAAAATATGTAAGAACAGTACATGATTCAACTTTTCCCAAAAAATAAATGTGTTATAAATAGTAATGAACAAGAAAGATATATTTCCTCAACACTGTCAACCAGACTCCCTAAAGAATATTTTTTATATTACCATTAACATTTTCCCAGGAAAAAATATTCAAAATGCATGTATTCTTAAGCTGTTATATCCCAATTCACAACATGTCCAGAAATATTCTCTTTTCTTAATCTAAGAAGAAAAGATGTCAAGGGGATTATAAATGAGTATAGCCACTAAACAAATGCTTTTCTTTCACCTGACATACTTCTGAGTGTGAATTTTTTTTTTTTACCTTTCTTCCATGTGGACCCTGCAAGAAAAAAACAAAAAAGTAGGGTAAGGGAAAGAAGAAATCAGGGGAAATGCTCTTCCCAGTTGTCAAGTCTGTTATGTCTTTTTCTTGTAACATGAGTCTAGGGAAGATAATCAAGAAAAATGAATGGACAACTATCAACTATGACAATAGAATTAGGACTTGCTTTTCTGAATTAGTGATATTTTCTAAGTTTGAATCCTGTTTTCTTGGATTGAATAAGAAAATTTGTGAATCCTCCTACCCATTCTAATTTCTATATTTGGAAGCAAATGTCTTTCCAAATGATTGATTTTTTCTTTTGATAAATCAATACCTGTGGTAGGTTAGAAAAAGAAAGCTCCTTCCACAAAATGTAAATATCTGAGTGACTTTTATTTTTTTAATGTTTTTTTTTTATAACAAAGCCAAAGTGGGCTGTGAAGAGGGGAATTAGAGATCTTCTAGTCTATATCAGATAAACTCCTTGCAGTTGGAATATGAATGAAATACAAGAGTGATTAGCTGCTACAAAGATGGCTTCCCAGTTTATACTTCCCTGTTTATACAGGAAAGGTTCTATTTCTACTACTTCCTTCCCAGAAGTCCTAATGTGGACACTTAAAAGAAAGACGGGTATTATTTGTTGCCTTTGTTCTTGATCTATATTTTGAGATCTTGAACATTGTAATTGTTTGAAGGGGTGAAGGAGGAAAGAGTATCTAACCCAGTGCATGACTAATTCATTGTTCTTGTTCTCAAAAAGATAGGACCTTGTTCTCATGATCTTGACTGGACTTCCAGAAATTATTCCAGAGTCCAGGGGCACAGATGGCCATTAGTTCATAATTAGTCTCATGGAAAAGCAAAGAAGAAAGATGCCATTAAATTTATTCCTAATCTGAATTCCTCATTTAACATTTAGGTCTCCTGATCCAGTTTCCAGATTCTAAAGGCAAGACAACAAGTACTTGCTATGTAACAGGCACTGTGCTAAGCACTCACGTACAAATATAAGCAAAAAGAAAGAACAACACCTACCTTTGAGAAGCTTACATTTGTACGAAGGAAGACAATATATGAAAAGGAGCTGGATAGAGGAGGAAAGAGTTACATACTCAGGGGGATAGTGTCAAAATCCAGAAAGTTAGGAGCAGAGACAAGAGAAGAATAAATATTGAGTGGCTTAGATGTCTTCCCAAAATGGAAGTTCCAAGATGAATGCATCAATGAGAGAATGTGTCTAACATGGTAGATGGATGTTCACGAGTAAGCAGATCTCAGATACTTAGGGAGGTTCCATAATTAGTGAGTAGTTAATAGCTTAATTTTCTTGTGGGGCTTTCTGTTCACTAATTCATATATTAGGGTAAGTCACTTCTATGAGAACAAACACTAGGCGATTATTAAGGTATATATTCATGTGTGTATTTTCTCACAGACAATGTCAACTTATTTACATTCACAAAAGATAGAAAAAACTTGTAGTTTCAGAATCCAAACCAGCAAAATACACCTTTCTATGCATTATAGGAAAAATCATAGATAAAAGAAGTGAAATATCTCTCACCTGGCTTGACTAGTTTGGAAATTCTCTGACTTTTCAACCTTTTATATTTTGCCTTCCCCTATTAGACTGTCATTTCTCTGTGGACAGTGTCTAGCTTTCTTTTTTCATATTGGTATCCCCAGGGCTTATCATAGTGCCTAATAGATAATAAGCACTTCATTATGAAATGAATTATGATGGTCATGCTTTACATGGCATAACATACTTCCTTTTCAATAACAGAATGCACTTCATTCTCATCATGCTATGTTATACTATATTATGTTGTTCTATACTATACTATGTTATACTGTACACCAAATGCAAAGAATTTCAATAAATTAATCCAAAAATAAAACTGTGGATCTCACTTCTCTAAAAGTTTATTTTCTATATCAATCCCCAAGGATGATGGGTTCATAATAAAGGAGACAAGTTTATACATGTGGTTAGAAGTATTCTTACAAGTTCTGTCGTATAGCTATAAAGCTATTTCAGTCATAGTGAGTGTTTTCCTGCTGGGCCAAGAGTAGTGGCAACATATGGATTAAAAACAAAGTATTCAACATCAAGAGGGAGAAATAACAGATAATAAAAAGAGTGGAGGAAAACCTTTACATAGGAACAAAAGTTATTTTATCTCAAACACAAATTTGTTTATCAAAACTTCCTTCTGACCTAAATTGAAAAATCTCTCCTACATCTGAAAAGATTTAGGTTACCTCTCTCTAGTATGTCATCACAACTTTCAGGGGTATTAATGAAACTTATGTAAGTGTATGAGAAGAAAATAGGCACTGAATTATTTATAAAGGTGAACAGTGAAGAAGTGTAAAGAAACAGGATGAATTGGAAGATGGTGCTAAAATATGGAGCCCTTGTCTAGGATTCCTAATCAGCTAGTTGATTAATAAGCCTCCATAATCATCTGATGATGTCTGTTCCCTCTCCAGGATGGATACATAATTTGGAGGTCTGCATGCCTAATTTGTTTTACCGTGTATGGAAATAGCTTTATTTGTCACATTTATGACTTTCTTAAGAAATAAGCATGCATGGAAAATTGAAGCAGATATATGTTATAAATCATCAGGGTAGGAAAGAATGAATATATGTCCTAAAAAGAGGCAGACTTCATGCCATCTCTAAGCTACTGAATGCTTAAACAAAATTTCACAACTCATCCTTATAAACAAGGTGATGTGACAGAAGAAAAGACGCTACAGGTTGGAGATCCTCAGGCAACTTAGATCGGTGCATATGGTACATCATTACCAGCCTGATTTTAATGGAGTTTTAGAGCCTTAAATTTCACATCACAGTTGGTGCCGATATGCATTTTACTGTTATTGCCTTGCCTTTGCCAAGTAAAGATAATTGATGGTCTTAGTGGATTTACAGACTTCAAAGCAGTATCTATTTTTAACACTAACTCCTATTTTTGTGATTTTTCCCACCTACCTTCTGCCATAAACTTTGCATTTCTCCAGCATCTACAATTTTTCAAGCATTTACATTGAGGTCAGTAGGAGAATTCATCCTTTATATTTAAAATCAAGTTGATGTTTAATTTATAACTCCCTTTCAGATTGGATTGTCCAATCTGTCACATATTAGTGAAATTCCTTCAGATAATGCACGGTTTCAGCAATGTGCAAAATTATACTGCAGAGAAAATGCTGACTTGGGTCTCAGAGGACGTGGATTTAAATCCTACCTGTGTCACTTGTTCTCTCTGTGACCTTGAACAAGTAACCTTCTAGTCTCAGTTTTCTCATCTTTAAAAAAAAGGATTTATATTAGATAATCCCTGAGTTTCCTTCCAGATCTAAGTTATATGTGTGTGAGAGGCACAACACCATTGATGATACCTTCACATGAGTTTTGATGGTCATAATATTAATAATTCTCTAGTGAACTCTGCAGATAAGCTTCTCTAAACATAGCTGAGCTGCTGATTGAATGACAGATACAGTGTTTGGTGAGGCTTGTGCTCAAAGTCTTTCCTACTTGACTTAAAGCACTTTATAAATTTAAACTCTTTTTATTATCACACTATCACCTGGAAGTCCATGATATTTCATATCAATTTTAATTGTTAGCTAGTTTTTTCCATATACTGAGTCAAAATATGCTCCCATCTTTCTAAATTCTACCTCCTAGAGGCCAAGAAGAAGTCCAATTCACAACACAATCCCTGTATAGCAGTAGTCAATATATTCTTTGAAATTTCAATTCAAATCAGATTCAATGAATATGCTATAATGACCTTCAGAGGACAGAGAGCTGATTTTTCCATTGTTTCCATGACACAGGCCTAGCCCAAATATAGTTTGTGGTGTAAAAAAGCTAGCCTCAGAGCTAAGAAGACCTGTATTCAAATACCACATGTAATACATAGAGTCTGTTTGATTTTTGAAAAGTCACTTAACCTCTCAATGTTCTAAGCCAATGGTGTCAAGTTGAGATAGCAGATAGCCTCTTTATTTAGAAAACCACAAACTGACATTATCTATATGGAACATCTTTAATTTATTTTGTTAAGTATTTCCCAAATATTTTTTTGCTGGTTTAGCAAGCATTGGGAGTGTTCTACACCACCATCACCACCCTCGTCAGCACCTATGCTCTAGACAATATTCTAAGATTAAGAAAAAGTAACAACTTGCATTAGTTGAGGGAGCTTTCTTACCCAGGTATTCTCTATACCAATGAAATCCAAAGTCTGATTGCTTCCCCTTCCTCCACTCCCCTGTACCAATCCCTACCTCTAGAATTCAAATGCTTATATTCAAGATATCAAGATGTCATCTTTTTCATTACTAATATATATTAATCAACAGATACATATAGTTAGGCAAGACATAGTTTATTTAATTTCTCTCTTATATGATTTCAGAACAAATTTGCCACTATAGCTGTCTTATTCAAACTTTATTTTAATAAGTAATCATGAGAGAATATGATTCCTAGTTTCTTAATATAAAGGTCTCAAAAGTTCTTCACAGAATTTCACTCTATTCTGACCTCTTGACTTGAAGAGCGGTAATGAGAAAAAAAGTGGTCATGAGAAAAAAAAGAGTCTTAATTCCCTCTGAAGAATTTTTTTTTCCATCTTTTGTTGACGAAGTTGAGAATATGACCCAATAATTTCCTGCACTGCCTTAGTGTAACTGTGCATATATACAGGAGCAGAGGGTAGGGACGAGGGAAATGTCAGTAGGAAAGTAAAAAAGATATTTTTCCTTGTGTGGTTATTTTGTATTAACCAAAATATTAGGGACCCCTTTCCAAAATGTATATGTAGGAATTAGAATTTAAAATTAAAATTTTCTGTTCAATTGAATAGTTTTTGTTTTGTAATATTTTTTCTTAAGTCAGGAATGAAACCAAATGAGTTATTTTTTTCCCCATGGAATTCCGGTTCAAATGGATAGTCAAATTATGTTTAAATCCATACTATACAAGATCCTTAAAGAATTATGTTATACTGTGATCACCCTTACATTTGAAGTAAAATTCATGTGCTATAAGAGTAATTTTGAATATCTTGCATAATATTTCATAAATAATCCTCAGACACATTGTGAATGCAGACGTGATTAAATCATCATTATCATCATCAAGTTTTGTGTGCCTGTGATACAAAGCAAACTTTGCTTGGCACTGTGCATATAAAAACTCACGAAACATATCTCTACCCTTGAAGTGATTACAATCTATTGGGGAGGTAGAACACATGTGAAAAATGAAAAGTAACCACATAAGATAACCAATGCCAACTACTTATGAGTGCCCCAGGAATTCAGAGGGAAGAGAAAGCTAAGGCTGAGGGCCATGAAGAAATAGTTGTGGTGAAAAGGCATCCCAGACAGAGGACAGGCAAGAATGCAGGAATGGTTAAGGATGATTTAATAAAATTGACTCAAAGGGAGAATTATGGGAGATATATTAGAGAGATTATTACTGGGATTTTTTGTGGAAGAGATGTTTCTTCATAAGATATTTGTAATTTAAGACACAGATAAATTTAGTAGATTTAGAACTGGATGGGTTATTAGAGGTGTTCTAGGCCAAACTTGCCTGAGGTCTCACATGGAGTAAATAGAAAAAGCCAGGTTTGGAGCCTAAGTTCAGGGCTGCACATCCATTGCTCTTTCAACTAAACCAAAGACGACAGAATTCATTCTACTTTGATGCTATATTATACCTCAATTACAAAGTTTATGATTTAAATTTTTTACCACTTTTCCAAGTAAGGTTAGTGAGCACAACCCAAGTTGGAGTTTTAAGTGTATTATGTTCATAGTAATCTAGAGATCTTCTACCTCATTTATAATAGTTGAAAATATGAAGCTCGTAATTGCTTACCACTTCACACATAGGTAAAATATGACAGCTACCATAGGAGAGTACTTAATAGCTTAAAAAATAGCCACACATGGTAGATACTGTAGAGTGACTCATGAAATCCTAAGACAGTCACACAGTACTAAAGTGCAAATGTAAAATGTTTGACTGAAATGCTCAAGACTTCATGGGTGAAAATTAAAGTGGCAAGAAATATGGACAAGGAAGTGTGTTTCTTACACAGATTTTAGCAAGTTTATACATATGTATGCTGGAGGGTCAGGGATTTGGGGGAAGATGTCCTGGAAATTTAAATAAATTATTGGATAAGGACAAGAGTCTCAACTGAAAAACAGCCAAGTAATAAATAAAACTCTGTCATGCATGGATGGGCATAGGAAGCAATAAAAGTTTAGTGGGTCTAGCATGCCAGGGATCAATAGCAATATAATTTTTATCAGTCAATATGAAAAATAAGATCAAGTATTAAAAGACTTAGTAAGCCAATAGGTTAATATAACCAATCATACATTTTTATGCATATAGACTGAATGAATCCTTATATATATATTCTAACCATTTGAGTCTAAAATAATGGTACTTCTAACATTTTCTCTGGATGCATGATAAAAATCAAACTTGCATTTATACTTTTGCAGTACTTAGGGCTTCTTCCACGTACCCACTCCTCAGAATGTTACCCCAAGTTCTAGTATTTTGTGGGTCAAAAAACTCTTTAAACTATGGTTCATTAGCTCCCTCTGTTAGCTTACTTTTACTAGTGAACCAGAATACATAGTTTAAATAAAGACATTTAATTAAATGTCATAGTAATAAAAACAACAACAGAACATTCCCCACCCACAAACTTTGTGCCCTCCCACAGAAAACATACATCTTCAAAGGGATGAGAAGAAATTCTTAGGAATCACATTGAGACATACACAGAAAGAGATCACATGTATTCAGAAAATTAACTTGGAAGACTACGCATATAGGGGACACATATACCCAGAGTGCACATGTGGAGGGGTTATTCATATCTCCAGTGCAGTTATATATATGTGTATGTATATATATATATGTATATGTATGTATGTATGTATATGTATTTTATATATATATATATATACACATATATATTAATATCTTCTGGAAATGTCATTATGTAAACAGTCATTTGGGTCTTCTTCCCTCAAAAGGTTGTTCTCCAATGCTTCTCCCCGGGCTTCTTATCTCCTCTACACCCTGCTTAGTATCATATCCCTCCCCCTCAGTTGGGCTGCACTTTTCCTTCTATCCTAATTAACTAATGAGCTATCTGGTATCCACCAAGTGTTATGGTTAGTAAGCCTCTCCCCTTTGAAGGGTTACAACCTTGTCAGCTCCTTCTGTGACCTCCATTAGCTACTTGGGGTTCTTTAGGTCAATATTCCTTTCTGTTGAGGAGAAGGCTACTGCAGTTATTTGTTCCCCATTGCATTGTGCTTCAACTAATGTGCCGTGTTCAGGGTCTTAAAATATTTTACATTCACTGAGATTGCTATTGTTCACCTCTCTGTACCTTTCTTAGTTACTGATGAATTGCTTCTCCTCAAACAGCTAGCATGTACAAGACAACAAACAAATGGAGACTACAATTATCATTGTCCTTTGAAGTCTTCTTTTTAATTACTCTTCCATTTACTGGAACTTTACTAACTCTCAGTTCAATTTTTTCGGGACTTATGGCCAGAAACTCATTTAGTTTTAACTTTTCATCCATACCATCTATGTTCCCAGAAATAGAAAAGGAGCTGAGAGAAACTGCCATGAGGAATTTGTTAAACCAAATACACACACACACACACACACACACACAAACCATATTCTTTCACAAACAAATGATAATAGATTAACTACAGAAGACTGAAATATTTGATAATCTTTGTTATCAAAGTTGACAATTTCTTTTCAAGATTTACAGTTTATAAACAGAGAGAGAGACAGAGAGAGAAAGAGAGAGAGAGAGAGAGAGAGAGAGAGAGAGAGACTTGACCAAGGGCCCTACCATCCTGTAAAAATATAGTGATCTCTCTGAAAAAAAGGGAGAAGTAATGGGGAAGTTTAGAGAGAAAAGAGATGTAACATGACATGAGCACAGGGGCCCAAAGCCTCTCTGGATAGTCAAGAGTCAGAATGAATAAAGAGATAGATGAAATGTAATAAGGGCCTATGGGAATGAAGAGAGACTAGGAGCTCATGGTGGAGGTTATGGGGGAAATGTGAGACTTCAGAAGTCATTCTATAGATGTGTGGAAGGGGATTATATCATATACACTGATGAAGACAGAAGGTATCACTTGCCAGACAATAAAGGGAGATGATAGTTGAACTAAGTTCCCACAGTGAATTTTTGAGGGGAATAAAGAGTAGGAGAGTAGGAACATGAGATTTTGGAATGTTCATGCTCCATGGTCCTAGGAGTCTGTGAGTCAAAGCATAGGTGACATACAGCAGGAGCATGAAGACCATTTAGAAGATAAAGTCAACCAAGCAGGAGAGATCCCAAGTTGATCAAAATCTAAGTCACCCAGCAAGAAATCACAGTTGGTTCTTTCTCTGTTCTCTCAACATCCATATAAAATAGAGATAAAGCATTAATTTGGTGCAGGTGAGTAACACAGTGGCTAGAGCAAAGGATCTGATATCAACAAGGTCTGAGTTTGAATCCAACCTCAGGTTCTCATACTGTGTGACCCTGAGCCAACCACTTACCTGCTGTTTCCCTTAATTTCCTTATCTGTAAAATAGAGATGATACCACCTACCTCCCAGGGTTGTTTTGAGGATCAAATGTAAAGTGTTTAGCACAGTACTTGACACATAATGAACACTATATAAATGCTATTTGTTGCTATTATTTAATATTTGAATAGTTAAAGTGTATCTCCTTTAAGGAATTTGTTCATAAGGATACAGTGTCTCATATCCTCAATTAGAAAAGATATTTTCAAATTTTCTTCAGAATTTTCATTATCATAGTACCATGTATCCATGTATACTTAATATACAAATTTTGGTAACTAGTTAACACATATTAAGATTGAAAGCATGGAAGAAAGCACTAATGCTTAAGAACAATTGAATACAATGAATCAGTTTTACCAACAGCTTGAAAAATGACAGGTCTTCCAGGTATATTGTCTTTTTATATGACCTAGGTGAGTGGTAACCTAAGGAACTAATATATAATATCTATGAACTGCATGTACATGAAGCAAAAATGTTAGCAGATATCAGTCTCTTTACATATTAGACAATACTCCTGGGAAATGGTGAAAATGGAACACATTCAATTAGTTTTTCATTTAAGAGATCTAAGTAAAATATTCAACTTGGATCCAAAGTAGTGATTACATACTCACATCAAATGTAAATTTTGACACAACTTCTAAAGCATAGTGTTTTACTCTAATGTTCATGTGTAGTAGGGTGGAGTGAATACTACTTTTGATAATAGAAGGGTTGGCCTGAATCCTGAATATTCCACTTTATTATATGACCTCAGGGTATTCATTTAAGTTCTCCTAAGCCTCAGTTTTCTCATAGGTAAAAGCAGAGGGTTAAACTAGTTGATCTCTGAATTCCTATTTCCCCATCCCTAATAAGTGGCTAGACATTAGAATCCCTTGAGACATATGGCATTGCAGATGGATATTCTGAGAAATGCCTTTATGATTTGATTTTTACTTTGCCTCCATTTTATTAAATAAGGCTGCTATTGGAATTTTCTAATGGGAGAAAATAAATCATCTTTCCACGCCTTGAATCATATCTTAAGCAATCTGTGGAGAATTTACAGGATATATCAAAAATCTTGGTGCCATATTAAGTTACTAATGCTTAAATCTACAGTAAGACTTATTTTTGTTCAGTCATTTTCAGTCCCAAACAATTCTTCATGACCCCGTTTTCAGTTTTCTTGGCAAAGATCGTCAAGTGGTTTGCTATTTCCTTCTCCAATTAATATTACAGATGAGGAAAATGAGAGAAAAGGGTTACATGATTTGCCCTGGGTCATACATCTAGTAACTGTCTGAGACCAGATTTGAATTCAGGAAGATGAGTCTTCCTGATTCAAGGTGTGGCACTCTATCTGTCCACTGCACTACCTAGCTGTCCCATTAAGACTTACAGGACACATAATTTATGATTGTATGTACTTTATCATATAAATATTGGTACATGTACATATATGCATATATTTGTCTTTGCCTGCATAACACACATGTTTAATATATTTTATATTAAATAATCATTTTATTACCTTCTTTTTAAGCTTCTTACTTTGAAATGATCACTTTCTTTCCTTTTTTACATTATTGATAACTTGTTCTTTTCACCTGCCACCCTGCCTTTGTTAATGTTTTAATTCTTTCTTCCACCTCCCCCTTCACTCCAAGACAATATTTTTTATCATCACTATCTGTAAATCTCAACACCAGAGAATTGTATCTGCCTCCAAAACAATCAAATTAAAGGCCTGGGTTAACAAAAGCTTCAGACTTGGTTGTCAGTGTCTTTTTTTTTTCTTTTCAACATTTTTGTCAGTGAATTACCCAAAATAATAAATAGCATGTTCATCACATTTTTGATGAAATAAAATTAATAATACATTGTATGAGAGAGATGGAAACATTATAGGCTAAAGTGATACATCAGGAAGAAAAATATTAAATTCAATAGGGATAAATGTATAAATGTAATATCCTGCAATTGAATTGAAAAATTTCTACTTAGATGTAGGATAGTGAAGCCGTATCTAGACTAGACTAGTTCATATCCTATTTCTATAGGCCAATTTTGTCTCTGGATTTAATTTACTCTCATTCCCACAATTCTTATATAGGATATGTAGAATTATCTACCTATAAAATGCATCCTAAAAGTAAAAGCTTTCTATCTGCCATTTCCCACATTTCTATTTGATGTTCTAAGAAAAGAGAGTATTTCCAAATGTTTCTTACTTGGTCTTTTATTTCGTCTTTTATTAAAAAAATAAAACTTAGAAAGCTCTGGATTGTTCTATTTTTAATATTTGTCTTAAAAGAAATTAAAAAATAGGACTTTCTATCAGATATTTGTATTTAATATAGCATTGTAAATGCCTGGAATATGATTTAGAGGGCCTAGGTTTGAATCTCAACTTTCTTATAACCTCAGAAAAGCTGCCTCAGGTTTATGGGCTTTAGTTGTTTTATATGCATAATGGAGTAATGGGAATAGATGATCTCTAACAGTCTTGACAATACTAAATTCTATTATCTTATTTATGATCAAGTTATATCTCATTATTTACTGACTTCTTACAAGAACTGTTTCTTCTTTACTTTTCTTTTTCCCCATTATTGAAATTCAAAGTATTTTTTTTTATTATTTCCCATTTTTCTGGAAATCTAATTCTGGAAGGCTGAGAGACTATCTGATTTCATCTGTTTCCTCTACAGTTTAAATGACTAATAGATCCTTGGCTTAAAATTTCACCTTACCCTTATGCCTGATAGATTTTCCCTTTATTTTTACAAATATCTCAGTAGAAGAATATAAAGAACCTTCTTACCTTTTACATTTTTTCCTTCAAGAAACTGCAATTTACTTCCCTTTGGTTATGATGCCTCTTGGGATAATCCTGTTTTTCCCATTGTTTTTATGACACACACACACACACACGCATACACACACATCAATGTAGCATCCTCAATGGAGTTTATAATGCCTTCATGTCTGATTTTTTAATGTAACACTCTTTTAGAATTTTAGTGGTATTTCCCAATTTTTTAATCAGATTTTCTTTGAAAATCTCAATTTTAATGACATTAACCTTACTTGTTATATTCAAATGCATGAACAATTGTTTCTTCCTTTAGAACAATAATTTTGGGGGTCTATAATAGTGTCAGACACATGTTAGGTGCTTGATAAAGGATTGATTGATTGTTTCCATCATCCAGGTTTTCTAATGACAGATGTCTTCAGAAGTCAATCTGTATTATTTTAACATATATGTCTCTTGAGGTCAACAGAGATTGGCCATAAAATTGTGATACCTCTAGAATTTCTCCAGTATAAACTTGAACAAATACAGATGCTCCTCTTAACTGCATGTTCTTTATGGTATGATGTTAGATGTCCTAAGAAACATGTTGATGCACCCAAGATGGTGGCATAGAAGCAGGAAAACTTCATGAGATCCCCCCATAACCAGCTCACCTATAAAATATGACTCTAAACACATTTAAGAGCTGCAGAACCCACAAAGTGAGAGAGAGAGAAACAAATCTCCTGCTGAAGGCAGCCAGGCAAGTGGACCATCACAGCACACTGGGAGTCAAACCACACATGGGTCCACAGTTTTAGCCCCAGGGTGGCACCTAAAAGCAGTGGCTGCAGGGGACTTCAGGACAGTGGATCACCAGCAGCTGTGGTTGTTTCCAGAAATATCAAACCATAAATGCCAAAGATAAAGTAAAAGGTCAGGGAAGAACTCTGTTAGAACTGGGGGGAGGGGGAGAGAGTGTGCTCCAGCCTCTGCCCCTGGAGCAAGAAGTGGTGGAGGCATGGCAGCTGTGCAGTTGCCTCCACGTGACTGCTTCAGGGCTTATGGCCTGCAGATTGTAGTGGGGGAGGAGGGAGGCAAAGCACCCATTCAGAGGGTGATTGCTCTTGCTTTAACCTGCCTGATCTGGCTTGCAAGATTGGGTGGTGGTCCTGAGGTGTGCAACCAGTGAGCCAGAGTTTGTGAGAGCTATAGAAATGGTTCCCCCCAATACCTCTGGCAGCTCCAAAAATCCTAGAAATTTGGGACAAAGCTCTACCCTCTGGAAGGAGAGTTCCAATGGGGCAAAGAGCTCAAAAGTCAAGTAATTGAGTGTCAACATGAGCAAGCAAAGGAAGGAAAGCAAGCACAGCAATCCAACTTTATATTTCTTTTTGGGGGACAAAAAGGATCAAAGTATGAAATGGGAGGAAGACAATGAAGTCAGAACTCCTGCACAAAAAGTTTCCAAGAAAAATATGAACTGATTACAGGCCATGGAGGAGCTCAAGAAGGATTTTGAAAATCAAGTAAGATAAATGGAGGAAAAAATGGGAAGAGAAATGAGAATGATGCAAGAAAATCATGAAAAGAGAGTCAACAACATGACTGAAGAAAATAACAACTTAAAAAATAGACTTAACTCAAATGCCAAAAGAGGCCCAAAAAGCCAATAAGGAGAAGAATGCCTTCAAAAGCCAAATATGCCAGAAGGAAAAATAATTTCAAAAGCTCACTGAAAAGAATAATTCCTTCAGAATTTGATGGGAGCAAATGGAAACTAATGACTTTATGAAAAATCAAGATACTATTAAACAGATCCAAACAAATGAAAAAATAGAAGGCAATTTGAAATATCTCATTGGAAAAACCACTGACCTGGAAAATAGATCAAGGAGAGATAATTTTAAAATTATTGGACTACATGAAAGCCATGATCAAAAAAAAAAAAGAACTTAGAAATCATCCTTCAAGAAATTCTTGAAGAAAATTGCCCTGATATTTTAGAACCAGAGAGCAAAATAGAAACTCAAAGTATTCACTGATCACCTCTTGAAAAAGATCCCAAAAAGAAAACTCCCAGCAATATTATAGCCAGGTTCCAGAGTTCCCAGATCAAGGAGAAAGTATTACAAGCAGCCAAGAAGAAATAATTTGAATATTGTGGAACCACAATCAGGATAACACAGGATCTAGCAGCTTCTACATTCAGGGATCAAAGGGCTTGGAATATGATATTCTGGAGATCAAAGGAGCTAGGATAAAAAGCAAGAATCACCTACCCAGCAAAACTGAGTATAATTTTTCAGGGGAAAATATGGTGATTCAATGAAATAGAGGACTTTCAAGCTTTCTTGATGAAAAAAGCAGAGTTGGACAGAAAATTTGACATTCAAATACAAGAAGCAAGAGAAGCATGAGAAGGTAAACGAAGAAAATAAATCATAAGGAACTTATCAAAGTTGAACTATTTACATGTCAAATGAAAAAAAATGATCATTGTAAGTTATGAAACTTTTCTCAGTATGAGGACACTTGAAGGGAATATAAATGTATATATGTATGTATACATACATATATATATGTCTATATAGGATGGTATATGTGCATATGATTACATATGTGAGTGTGAGTATATATGTGTACAGGTATACATAGATAGAGGGCACAGGATCAATTGAATAGGAAGGGATGATATTTAAAAGGTGAAATTGAGAAGTGAGAGAGGAATATCATGATAGAAGATGGGGAGACACAGAAAGGGGTAAATTATTTCATATAGAAGAGGCAAGGGATAACTGTTACAATGGAGGGGAAGAACAGGAAGGCAAAAAGGAATGGATCAAACTTATTGTCATTGAATTTGGCTTAGGGAGGGAATGACATGAAACTAAATTGGGTATCTTGCCCTACAGGAGAGTAGGGAGGGAAAGCATGAAAGAGGGAGTGACAGAAGGGAGGGAAGTTTGGGGGGTAGACTAGTTAGAAGCACATACTTTTGTAAAGGGATAGGGTCAAAGTAGAGAATAGAACAAGTGGAGTACGGGATAGGATGGAGGGAAATATAGTCAGTCTTTCACAATATATCCTCAATGGAAATGTTTTGCATAACTACACATGTACAACCTATATTGAATTGCTTATCTTCCCAGTAAGGGTGGGTGATAAGTGAAAGAGGGAAAGAATCTGGAATTCAAAGTTTTAAAATCAAATGTTTTAAAAAATTATCATTATTATTATTTACATGCAACTGTGAAATAAGATATATAGGCACTGGGGTATGGAGATCCCATCTTGCCCTACTGGAAAGTTGGAGGGGGTATAGGGGAAGATATAAGTGAGAGTAGATTGGGGGAGGGTTTATACAGTGGGATTGCTCTTTTGAGGTGGTAGGTAGGGGAAAGACAATATGGGGAGAAAAATTGTAACTCAAAATATTATGGAAATGAATTATGTAAACTAAAAATAAACACAAAATTTAATTTAAAAGCAAAAGAAATTTGTTATACTTTTTCCTCCCCCTTGGGAGAATAAAGGCTGCACTTCTTTCATTTTTTGTTTTGTTTTGTTTGTTTGTTTTTGCTATAGAGAATTCTCAGTGAGGAAAATCTTTGTATAAATGTAGGTTCTATCTGTTCTATCATTTTTCTGTTGGAACCTTTCTCGGACAAAATCTTTTTGGTGCTTCTTTTGTGAAACTTTATTGGTAATATTGCATCTTCCCTATGGCTGCTATGAACCGCACTATTACTATTCAAATGACCATATACTTTTTTTCTTTAGACAGACTATTGTTTTATGAGATTTGCATTTCCATCACATCACTGGAAAAAAAAAAACAGCAACTGGGCACTTGTGCGAAAATAAGGGGTAGAAATCTATGGGAGCAACAGACAATTAAAAAGCCTGGTACTCCTAAAAACAAATAAGGACAAGAATAAATTTTTCTCAACTACAGGTTTACTGGGAGAAAACCAAGATCTTAACTATCATATATGACACACTGGCAACCAATCTATAACATTTATTAAGCTCTTACTATATCCCAGGCATTGTGGTAAGGGCAAGCTATGCCCAAAAAAGGACAAAAATACCGCTATCCTTATCCTGAAGGAGTTTACCTACTAAAGAGGAAGTCAAAATGGCAACAAGTATGTATACATAAGATATGTATATATATATATATATATATATATATACATATGTATATATGTACATACATGTGTACATTTATGTGTATATATAATATAAGTGGAAGATAATTTCAGGGAGAAGACATGAGTAGTAAAAAGAACTGAGGAAGGATACCTGAAGAAAGTGGGATAAAAACTGAGTCTTGAAGGAAGCCAGGAAATCCATGAGGTGGACATGATGGAAGGTCCTATTATTTGGTATAGCCAGTGAAAAGGCACAGAGTTGAGTTAGGAGGCATTATGAAGCCAGGACTTGAGGAACTGATTTACTTTTTACAGCCTTGACTTTCAGAAATGACCATAGAACTATCACCACCTTCTCTATCATCACTCTCCCTTCATCCCCATGAATCAATCCATAGGGACAAATAATCAAATCAACATCACCATTGCTATTGTATATTGTATGACAATCCACTCTCTTTTGATGATTGGCAGCATTAAGAATTTTGGCTCTCTGAAATTACTTCATAAAGTTTTTCTCTTTTTTAGTATTGTTCTTATAATTTTGATTCAGTTTAATATTAAAGATTTGTCATACATTTCCTTCTCTTGAGGTTCTTTGGGGAAGTTCTGCTATTAAAAAATAGTCTGAATTATATGAGTCCTATGATTCCCAGACACAATATTTGAGGATGAACAGTGATAAGATTATTTAAATGGGAACAAATTTGGTTAAGTACCTCAAGATCATGCTGTATAATGATCAATTTAAGCCATTGGGTTTATTTATTATGTAGTAGAGGGCATATTATGGAGAAATGATGGCTGTCTTCAAGTGTTTAAAGAGATGACAAGTGGAAAATGAATTGACCTTCTTTATATCCCCAGAGGGAAGAACTACAAGTCATGGATATAAGTTGCTCTTATGAAAACCTGAAGATCTTCCCTGCCCCTAGGCCCTTTGCCAAAGTGGCTAGTGACTCTGAGAACCTTCCCTGATTTGAAAGTATACCCTGCCCCTTAATAGGCTGAATGTGGTCATATGGACTCTGTGGCGCTTGTTTTTCAGGAATGCCCACGCCTTGTAGCTTTGTGATTGGGCAGTGGGTCAAGAGTGCTGTGACATTCTCCAAGACAGGAGAAGGCTATATATACGCCCTGATGTGAGGTTTTGCTTTGGGGCTCACTTTGAGAAGAGTTGTGTGATTTGGCCAGACGAGACTCTGGGAAGCCGTTGAGTCCCCTGGCTTTGAAAAACCCAGATGTTGGTGCTT
>CM053587.1:133246070-133256683 GCA_028646515.1 Pseudochirops corinnae | reverse complement strand
TGAACTAGGTAAATGATATATGTTTGATTAAAGTGAGACTGTTAACCCATTTTGAGTTGCTTTCCTTTAGAAAAGCAGATCTAAGAACCTGTGCTAGCAGCTGCCCTAGGTATGCTAGGGTGCTTGCTGATACAGTTGCAAAGAGAGTTTACAATTCAGTGTTCAGAATAGCCATATCAAAATGGAAGAGGCCATTATGGGATGCATCTCATTAGAAGTCTTTAATTAATGACTTGATTATTATTTGTTGCAGGCTTCCTCTAGACTTGCAGGCATAATTCAACTTAATTAAACAAGATTTTATTAATTACCTACTGTGTAAAAAATACTGTGATAAATTTGAAGATACAAAATTTAACAAAAAATAATAGTTCTCTTCAATGAATGTTTACTATATGGAATATCACAAATCATATATGTTATAAAATGGTTCACTAAAGAGTGTCAAATTTAGGTTTAAAAATATATTTCTAAAATAATCTGTAAATTACTAAATTTCTGTTATTTATTGCTTGTACATAGTTGTTTACATGTTGTCTCCTCAATTACACAATAAGGTCTTTGACAGCAGAGAATATCTTTTCCATTCTTTTTTCTCCACATCACTTAACAGAATATCTGGCATATAATGCGTTTTAAAAATATTTTTTCGATTACATGTAAAGATAATTTTAAAATTTTTAAAAATTTTGAGTTCTAAATTCTCTCTCCCTCTGTCCCTCCCCTGTCCTCTATCTGAGAGAGCAATTTGATGTAGGTTATACATGTTCAGTTATGCAAAATGTATTTCCACATTAGTCATGCTATGAAATAACAGAACAAAAAAACACAAAAACAAGAATGTAAAAAATAGTACATTGCAATATACCTTCAGACTCAATCCATTTTTCTCTGAAGATAGATAGCATTTTTCATCATGAATCCTTTGGAATTGTCCTAGATCATTGTATTTCTGAGAGTAACTAAGCCATTCATAGTTGATCATCACACAATATTGCTGTTACCATGTACAATATTCTCCTGGTTCTGCTCAATTTGCTCTGCATCAGTTCAAGTCTTTCTAGATTTTTTTGGAAACCATCATGTTAACCATTTCTTATAGCATAATATTATTCCATCACTATCCTCTACCACACTTGTTCTGTTATTTCTCAATTGATGCACCCCATCCTCAAGTTCCAAATTGGTGAAAGCCCTTAACAGTTCTTTAATCTACTCTCATTCTCTTCACTTTTATGAAAGAATAAATTCTTAATTTCTTTCTTCAGAACACTACTCTCTCCTTAGATTGGGAGGGAGGACAAACATAATTTATATTGTTTAACTCTAATATTAAATTGCATGATTAAAAAAATGATTTTTTTCCTAATCCTATAAATCTGTGGTTTGAGGTAGAGAGAGCAAAAACTAACTCATGGAAAAAGAAAGCTCCCTATTGTTACTCTTGGTAAGGAAAAAAGACAGAATTTCTATGACTCCCCAGAAGTTTGTGACATAGCACTCTCCACTCTGGAAACAGAATTCTGCCATGGCAAAGAGCTCAAAAGTCAAGTACTTGGCTGGAAAAATGAGCAGATGAAGAGATATCAGACTATATAATCATTCTTTGGTGACAAAGAAGAACAAAACATATATGCAAAAGAAGACAACAAAGTGAAAACCCCTGCATCAAAAGCCTACAAAAAAATATGAATTGGTCACAGGTCATGGAGGAGCTCAAGAAGAATCTTGAAATTCAAGTAAGAGAAGTAGAGAAAAAATTGGAAAGAGAAATGAGAGTGGTGCAAGAAAATCAGGAAAAACGTGTCATCAGGTTGCTAAAGAAGACCCAAAAAGTATTGAAGAAAATAATGCCTCAAAAAATAGACTAACTCAAATGGCAAAAGAAATCCAAAAAGCCAGTGAGGAGAAGGATGCCTTAAAAACAGAATTGGTCAAATGGACAAGAAAGTCCAAAACCTCAATGAAGAAAATAATTCCTTCAGAATAAGAATGGAGCAAATGGAAGCTAATGACTTTAGTAGAACCCAAGATAATATAAAAACAGATCCAAAAAATGAAAAAAAAATAGAAGACAATGTAAACTATCTCATTGGAAAAACAACTGACCTGAAAAATAGATCCAGGAGAGATAACTTTAAAATTATTGGACTACCTGAAAGCCATGATAAAAAAAAGAGCTTTGTAATGCCAAGCAAAGGCAACTTCCAAGGTTCAAATTACCAGCGTAGCAAACCCCATTTATTCAGTGACAGATTAAGGCAAAACATTCACAGAACAGAGAAAATCAAAATACATTGTAATTCTTTCATTTAGCAAGTTAGTTCTCAATTCAGTTGCAAAGTGCCAAGGTCCAAGTATCCCACCCCTGGCCAGTACATTAGTCAAAGTAGCCCACTCTTGGGCAGTACATTCATTTAGTCTCTTCTCATATGGAGATAAGTTTCCAATCATAAGCAAAGTATATTCATTTGGTCAATCACAGAGCACAAAAATGTCAAAGGTATCCCATCCCTGGATCACAACTGAATTACAATACCATCCATTAATGCCAAGCCCTTCCTCAAAAAGGGGCAGGAGAGCACAAAAGGCCATCCATCCTTAAGCTACAACAAGGTTAAGATATCATCACAGCATTCAATGCCCAAGAAAAGGTCAAGGTTAAGATATCATCACAGCATTCAATGCCCAAGAACAGGTCCTGTCTTCATCTTTACATGAGGCAAATACTCAGCAATCCTGGTTCCTGGGGAGGCAAAGCCTAACAAAGCCACAATATACACTGCCAGTGTCCTCATCAAGTCACTCTCTGCCTGCAGAACAGTCCAAGAGCCCCCGAAAACATCAGCAAGGCCCTCTTCCAAGATTTCTGTAAACATAAAAGAAAATCCTCCTTCATGGCTTCTGAACCACGCAAGGTTCCAGGACCTCTACAACAGCAGCACTGTCCTTCACCAGCAGGTGAATCTGGCAAAACAACATCAAAACAGACAGACAAAATACCAGCATCACAGCCATGCCTTCTCAGTTCTAGGCAACTCCAGGTGGCAGTTCTCAAAAGTGCTGGGCAGCTCCACCTTGACCTGGGCAGTCCTCTCTCAGCAACTCTGGCCTCCTCTGCTTGGGCCTTCTCTTGGCTTGGGCCTCTCTCCAAATTTTGGCTCCTCCCAATTCAGCCCTCTCTCTTCATGTCAACAAGTCCATCCCACAAGTGGGATTCACAAGCTGTGGGTTTTAACACTCAACCCAAAAAGCAAGCCAATACAGAGCATCTTTAAATTCCCTTACTATTACAAGCTTAGACATCATCTTTTAAGAAATTATCAAGAAAAACTGCCCTGGTATTCTAGAGCCACAGGGTAAAATAGAAATTGAAAGAATTCACTGATAACCTCTTGAAAAAGATCCCAAAAAGAAAACTCCTAGGAATATTATCACCAAATTCCAACATTCCCAGATCAAGGAGAAAATATCACAACTAGTCAGGAAGAAACAATTCAAGTACTGTGGAAACACAATCAGGATAATACAAGACCTAGCAGCCTCTACATTTATGGATTGAAGGGCTTGGAAGATGGCATTCCAGAGGTCAAAGGAGCTAGGATTAAAACCAAGAATCACTTACCCAGCAAAACTGAGTAGAATACTTCAGGAGAAACTATGGATATTCAGTGAAATAGAGGACTTTCAAGCATTCTTGATGAACAGACCAGAGCTGAAACAGAAAATTTGACTTTTAAATACAAGAATCAAGACAGGCATGAAAAAGTAAACAGGAAAGAGAAATCATAAAGAACTTATTAAAGTTGAACTGTTTATATTCCTATATGGAAAGATTATATATGTAACTCATGAGACTTTTCTCAGCATTAGGATAATTGAAGGGAGTAGGTATGTACATGTATGTATGTGTGTGTAGATTTGTATACATATATTGTGCATATGTATACATAGACAGAGGTCAGAGGGTGAGTAGAATATCAGGAGATTATATATAAAAAATAAAATTAAGAGATAAGAGAGGAATTTATTGGGAGAAGAAAGAGAGAGATAGAATAGGGTAAATTATCTCACATAAAAGAGGCAAGAGGAAGCTCTTAAAATGGAGGGGTAGAGCAGGGAGGTGAAAGGGAATGAGTGACGCTTTCTCTAACTGGATTTGACTTGAGGAGGGAATAACATATGCAACCAATTGGGCATCTTACCCTACAGGAAAGTAAGGGGGAAGGGTATAAGAGTAGAGGATGATAGAAGGGAGGACAGATTGGGGGAGGGGATAGTCAGAAACAAACACTTTTGAAAAGGGACAGGATCAAAGGAGAAAATGGAATAAATGGGGGCAAGATAGGATGGAGGGAAATAGAGCTAGTCTTGCACAAAATGACTATTATGGAAATATTTTGCATAACTACACATGTATAACCTATATTGAATTGCTTGTCTTCTCAATGGGAATAGATGAGGAGTGAAGAAAGGAGAGAATATAGAACTCAAAGTTTTTTTAAAAATGTTAAAAAAATGTTTCCACACACAACTTGGAAATAAGATATACAGGCAATGGAGTATAGAATTCCATCTTTCTATACAAGAAAGTAAGAGGAAACGGGATGAGGGGAGGATAAAGGTGTTGTACCCAAACTCAAATCACAGGTCACTACATACCATCTGATTTGTGGCCCACCATTAAGCCATTTTATATTTTTCTCCCTGTCTCTGTCCTACATTTTGTCATGGCTTGAAATGGCTTAAGGCATGTCTGGGCATTGCTCAAGGCATAGTTCCCTGCCCCCTCCTTCCCTAATTATCATTCTATATATTCTCCTCCAATCATTATAGTGTACAAGGTTCATTATGGTGTAATTTAGGGACCACCCTGTCCTGTTCCACTGACCAAGGAAGGTCCCCACCCCCTTCACCCAGAACAAGACCCTGACCTGTTTTGGGGAATTCCGGTCCCCCTTACCTCGTGACCCTCCACCCTGCTCTGGAAAGCTGACTACAGCCCTCCATCTTGTGCCCTCCACCCAGTTCTAGGAGGGACTCCCATGTCACAGGAAGGTTGCACCCTTGTACCCTTGGACCATATTCCCAAATTAGCCCTGAGCTATAGATCTAACCAATGGCTGTTCTTTGCTTCTGTATGTCATGGCTCCTGCTAGCTCTCCTCCCTGATTGTGGTTTAGTGGTTTTAGTCTTTATAACCAAAGTCTGTACCCCCAAAGATCACTACCTACTTGAGTGATGAACACTCTGGTAGCTGCATGCTTGCTTAATGAATCCATACCTAAATTTATCTTGAACCCAAGTCTCAGCTTGCTCTTATTTTCTGCACAACAAGGGAGTTAGAAGAGAAGGGAGATGGGATGGGGAAGCATACAAGATAAACAGGAAACCATCAACTAGAAGACATCAATTTTAAGAGGGATTCAGAAAGACTTACTGAAAAAGATAGAATTTTTGTTGGTACTTGAAAGGTAGCCAGTGAAGCTAGGAGGTAGAGATGAGGCAGAGCATTCCAGACATGGATAGTCAGATAATATATGCAGAGCTGGGAGGTGGAATGTTTTGTTCAAGAAACAGTAAGAAGGCCAGTGTACATGGAGGACAGGTTTTGTGGGGTGCTCAGGGAGGACTAGCTCCTCTGGTGTGAAGGCTTGCTGAGCCCTTTTTAGAACTGCTCATCCACCTTTGACATCTACCTGATTCACCCAACTCTCACCTGAGATTGCAATATATGCAATAGCCACACCCTAATAAAACTGTCTCCTCAGATTGGCTAAACCAGATTAAGGGTAATTGACAGACCTGAAACCCATTGGTGCATTAGGAGGATGTCTACCCGAAGCATGTAAACACTACACCTGGTAGAATGACAGATGAGAACAATTTGTTCCAATGGCCATGAAGGTGACTGAAGCAGGTGCTATGGAGTTCTTTAGAGCTTGGTCAGACATCAAAGATGCCAAGGTAATCCACTGCATCTCGGCCTGTTGCCAGTTGTCTTGACTTTTGTCTTGCCACTGGACTTTGATGACTCTGGATAAGACAGAGGCTGAAGGGTTTTTGCAACTCTGCTTCACTTAAATCCAATTCATAAGCAAGTCAAGAATCATCCTATGATGCCATTGGTCCTCTTCGAAAATGGACAAACCACAACAATAACAGCAAGGAGTATAAAGGCATAAGAAGACTGAAAGGTTAGGGGGAGCTGTAAGTTATGAAGGATTTTAAACACCAGAGGATTTTATATTTGATCCTAGAGGTGGAAGGAAACAGCTGGAGCTTGTTGAGCAGGAGGGTAACATAATTGGGCACAAGTTTTAGAAAGATCACTGACAGCTTAGCAGAAGACAAAGCAAAAAGGGGAAGAGACTGATCACACAAAGACCAATCAGCATGTTATTGCAAAATTACAGACTTAATGTGATGAGGGGCTGCACCAGGGTGCTGGCAGTGTCAGAGGAGAGAAAGGGGACTGTAGTAGGTTGATGTCGGTATGAATGAAAACAAGGTGACAAATGAGAGAGATATTTAATGTAGATTCAAAAGGACAAGGACTGAACATATCATTAGTCTCAAAGAATTGGGATAAAGGAGAAAGAATGAAAGCAAATAAATTTTAAGCCTTCACAACTAGAAGAATAGTAGTACATTAACAGAAATCAGTCAAGGGGAGAGACAATGGAACAAAACCTACTTGAACCCTGACAAAGAGATAACTCCACAGAACTAATATGACATAATAAAAAAAACAGCTCCCCAAACACACCAGAATAATCCAGATAAGGTTCAATCCACAGGAAATTAAGCTATCTTGATTCCGAATACCATTCCCAAATAAGAATTTCAGAAATGTTCCGAACAATGAAAGTTATTGGAATAATTATATATTTCCCAAAGTGACAACTTCAAAGGAATACATTCAACTGAGGAATTCTGGAACAATTGTCGCAACTTAAAAGTCCTATACAATTTATCTCCAACCAGCCTTTATATTCTTATTTTACACTACTCATCCTCAAACATTCTATAATCTATCCTATACATATTCCATTCATTCACATCACTTGTTTTTCATGTTTAGAATGTTTTTCTGCCTAAATTTTTGCCTGTCAAAATTCTTCCTTCAAGTCACTGCCTCTGGAAATTTTTTCCTTAAGTTCTCTGTAGTGTATGCTATCTTCTCCCTCAAAAATGTGTGTATATATGTATGTATATGTATGTGTGTATGTTGTATATGTGTGTGTTGTGTGTCTATGTGGTGTTTAACATCCTTCATAACTTGCAGCTCCCCCTAACCTTTCAGTCTTCTTATGCCTTTATACTCCTTTCTGTTATCGTTGTTTGTCCATTTTCAAAGAGGACCAATGGCATCACAGGATGATTCTTGAGCTACTTGAAAACAACACTTGTTCCACTTTTGTTCATGTATCACCAAGACATCTACTACAGGGTTGCATACCATAAATGGTCAAGTTTGACTTGAAGAGGACGAATTCAGTATTAATGACTTGTGGCCTTCCTCATAAGGGCACACTGATAAGTGTTTGAGATCATAAATAGTTGTCATGTGATCATTGTTAAAAAAAAAAAAAGATCCACTTTATACATATTCTATATGAAGTGATTTTAAGACTTCTAGGAAGATTTAATGTTTGAACTAATAAAGAAAAGAGTAAACACTGATTTTGACTGAAGGAGAAGGTTCTGGCCCAAAAATGTATAGCCAAGAAGTTAGCTGAAATATGAAAGTGTGATGATAACATAAAGGGATTTTTTTAAAAATTAGATTCACGCAAATATAGATGAAGGGCCAGGGATCAGTCAAAAGATCAGGTAAAATTAAAATAACAACCTTTTTTCTAAAAGATCTAAGACTTTCAAAAAGTACTCTAGAAATTGACATATTAAATTTATGTCATGCCTTTCCTGAAATTAATTGAGAAATTGACTTAAGAATGACTACTTATATGAATATGAATTCCAGAGGAATCACAAAGATGCTGTCAAATATATTTCAGTAGGCAGCAAATGAACCTTACTTGCAACCATAAATCATTAATCTTTAATCACCAGCCAATTCCTCAATAAGCTCACTGGCATGGAAACTGTAAGATACTCAAAGGATAGTTCTAGCAAATCTGGCATGCATGGTTGGCTTACATGTTTAATTACTGTTTATGCTTCGGCAGGATCCAGGCATTTGTATGTAATAAATAGAACACTGTCATGGTGTCCAGATGGTTTCAAACTCACAGCCTATGAAGATTATAGGACTGATTTACTCACAGTTCACACTGGCTTGATTGCCGAAAATCATGCTAATAGCATATGTTCCTGAGGCCATATCATTGCAAAAGTAAGCATTCTACTTTAAGAATGAATACATTTAAATGTATGTGCTTTTCTTTAGATTCCTATTAGAAAAACTCCAAGGATATTTTGGGGAAAAAACGCCAAATATGCCTAACATATGAAGGTTTTGTTTGTTTTCATTTTTTTCCAAACAAGAATAGCTAGAAATTATATAACTCTGTAAAGTTTGCAAAATGATATCCAGGCAAACATGCATACATACATACATACACACACATACACACATGCATATATACACACATGCATACATACATACATGTGCATGTGTATACACACATACAAATAGACAATTGTTGCTTTCTATAAGTACATAATTCTATAGACTTCTATGTAAAATGATTTATGTTAATGTGAATGAGGTAAATTTAGTGTTAGAGTTGGAGTCTAAGGGTTGAGATTAGCATTAGGATTAGAGTCAGTAACGGTTAGTTAGAGTTGGAGGCAAATTTAGGATGAGGGATAGATTTTTCCCCTATTTACCCATTTCACTTAGCCTATATAACAAAGGAATATACAAAACAATACCTCTATGCAAGTCATAAAATGTACTAAAATGCAGAATTAGTAAATAGTCTTCCATGACAATAAATGAAGCTGTGGAATGAAAGGTAAAGTTAATGATAAAGTACACATAGTACTACACAATAAAGTTAACCTAGGTGTGTAGTGTGCTGTCCCTCACCACCCACTGCACTAGCCTTTATCACTGGTGATTGGCTGAAATCTCTTTCAAAACTCTTTATGTAATGTCAAATGTGCATAATAAGTAAGAACTTTTGGGGCAGCTAGGTCACACAGTGAATAGAGCACTGGCCCTGGAGTCAGGAGGATCTGTGTTCAAATCTGGCCTCAGACCCTTAACACACACACACACACACACACACACACACTCACTAGCCATGTGACCTTGGGCAAGTCACTTAACCCCAATTGCCCTATCTTTCCACCTCCAAAAAAAAAAAAGCAATAAGAACTTTATATATATGTATATAGTATGTATATATACATATATAACTCTGTGTGTGTGTATGTGTGTATATATATATATATATATATATATATATATATGAGTGTGTGTGTGTGTGTGTGTGTGTGTGTGTGTGTGTAGTTATTGCTTCCACATGATGGGGGACAAGGGAGTGGTATACCCACAATCTGAAAAATCTCTGTAAAATTTTCGACCCCCAGTTCATACCAGAGATGTCTAAGCTTTTTCTTTTCCTTTTATAGAGTGTTTAATGTACCTTATTGTAAAATTTGAGTTGATATTATGCCACACTATAAATACATTTTGTGCATTTCTGAGTTTCTCACCTTTTTATGTGTCATCTGCAGGCCTTTGCATGTTATCTGTGGCTTCCACAAAACTCTCAAAAAATTTCCATTTAATTTCTTATGCCAATCTGCAATATAACGAAACCATGGTGAGGAAAGTCATGATATGGAAGGCACAAGTGTATGTATGTATGCATGTGTATATGTTACAAATATATATGTGTATATGTATGTGTTATATACATATATACACATATTTATTTAGATACAAATGCATATAATATATGAATACATATCACCTAATTAGAAATTCACAGCAAATCAATAAGTTAAGGATATTAAGTATGTTAGGTATTAATATCCCCTTTTTAAAAATTCTTTCCAATCGTTTCAAAGCAAGTAACTAGTAGAGTTAGGATTATAGCAGAGGGGTCCCCACCAAGTTTGCACTCTATCCATTATGTCAAGCTGCTTCCCTTAGAGAACATGAGAAAAAAAAGAAAACATTCACCTAAAGTTCATTTAATTATTTTTGTGGTGTTTCAGGGATTCTTAAGGAAAACCATACTTCTAACACATATAGAATTGAATGCATGAAGAGTTATAACCTAAGAAGGTAACATAACATGGATATAACCTGTAATGTTTACATTATAAATCAAAGAGATGACTCAATAAGAAAGTTTTGGGACTATTGATACTGATATGGTATAATTTTACTATTTTGGAAAGATGTTTTTAAACTTTGAAATAGTCCATTTTTGTCAAAGGATATGAACAGGCAATTTTCAGAGGAAGAAATTAAAGATATCTTTAAGCATATGGAAAAATGCTCTAAATCACTACTGATTCGAGAAATGCAAATCAAAACAACTTTGAGGTACCACATCTCGCCAGCCAGATTGGCTAAGATGACAAAACAGGAAAATGACAAATGTTGGAGAGGATGTGGAAAAATTGGA